>CM053771.1:213303018-213327094 GCA_028658325.1 Potorous gilbertii | reverse complement strand
AGAAGAGAGGGCAGATTGGTGATATGGGTAATTAGAATGTCCAGTGTATTGGGAAGGGGGGAGGGGACAAATGGGGAGAAAATTTTGGAACCCAAAATCTTGTGAAAATGAATGTAAAAAGTTAAATAAATTTATTTTTAAAATATATATATATATATATTAATTAATTAATTAATTTAAAAGAACTCAAAATATATCAATAACATATTTTTTCCTTTACATGATAAGTAGTACTCATAAGTATATGACACGAGCACAGCAAGGAAATATTATATTAACAATATTTAGTAAAGAATTAGAAAGTGATCTGTTAGCTACAGTGATAAGACAAGAAAAAGAAGTAATATATAAGCACAAATAAAGAAGAAACAAAAATGTGCTTTCTGTACATCAAATAATGGTTTATTTTAGAGAATCCTGGAAAGTCAAGTAAAAATTAAACAATAATTTTGGTAAAGTTGCAAGGATGTAAAATAAATCACACAAATCATCATTTTCATATAACACCAACAAAACGCCGCAGAAAAAGAAGAAAAGAGAAATTCACTTCCAAAATAACTATGAGATATATAAAATTCTTGAGAGACTATCTTGGGAGAGCAAGATAATGCAGGGACTATATGAATTTGACAACTACAGAACAACATTTATGATAATAAAGACAGACCTCGATAATTGGAGAAATATTTTGGTAGGCAGGCAAATCAACAAAACAGAAATGATAATGCTACTCAAATTTATTTTTTATTCAGCGCAAGACCAATCAAAATGCCAAAAACTTTTCACAATTATGATTATTTTGCAGAACTAGAAAAAATAATAACATAATTCATCTGGAAGAATAAAAGATAAAGGATCTTGAGGGAAAAGTTGTAAAGTAAGGAGGCTAGAAGTTCCATATTATAACTATATTACAAAGCAGTAAGTATCAGAATGATTTGGTATTGGTTAAAAAATAAGGAGGCCAATCAGTGGAATAAAGTAGGAATACAATGTATAGATGCAATCCACTCTTCTCAATTAGTGATTGATAACCTAAAGATCATAGTTACTGGGGTCACTATTGGACAAAAACTGTCAGATAGTAATCTGAGAGAAAATAAATTTAGATCAATATCTCATATCACATGTCATCGTAATCTCCAGATGGATACATCACCTTCATATTAAAAAGTCAATTCGTAAATAAATTAGAAGAGTAAGAAATAAATTACCTTACAGAGTTATGAATAGAGGAAGAGTTCAAGTGATAGGGAGGACCATTAAAGGCAAAACAGACAATTCTGATTACATAAAATTAACTTTATTTGACAAATGGAGTAACAGTAGAAAAGAAAGATAAAGGGAGAAAAACTTTTTGCTACAATTTTCTTTGATACAGGACTCTTTTCCAAGACATATAAGGAACAGATTCAAGTTTATTACTCATTCCCAACTGATAAATGGTCAAAGGACATAGAATCTAAGCTGTCTATTGCAATGTGAAAAGAGCTCCAAAACACTAATAACTACATAAATACAAATCAAAGCAACTCTTTGATTCTACTTCATAACTATCAGATTGGCAAACCCTACAAAAAAAGGAAAATAAATGTTGGAGAGGCCATGGGAAAAACTGATCTTCATCACTGGAGTACATGTACACGAAATTCCTTTTATTTGTCAATAATCAGAAAAAAATGGAATTTGAGCTTTTAAAAAAATAAAACAACTTCAACAATCTACTTAAGATTCTAAGTTTTATGATTATGCCAAATCTAAGCAAAAATTCAAGGGGTAGAATCAGAACACAAATTGCAAATATGGAAAAGCTGTTTCCTTGCCACAAAAATGAAAAATTTCATGGGAAAGAAACACTCATTTTGTTCCACTGGAACCTGTTATTTAAAAAAGTGATTTACCAAAATAAATAAATGGATAACAAATACAGCCTTTCTACCCTAAGGATATCGACATAGACATTTAATAAAGGGTCTGGATCATTAAACTATTTATCTCAGTTTCTTCATGCCATCCATGAAACCTAGTCTCTCAGAGTGATCTACTGACATGAAATAACTTTCCTTCAAGATCTCAGAAATCTATTTCTTCATACTCACGATCATTTAGGCTCACTTCACAAGCACCCTTCTGGCTTGACCTCCCTTATTTCTTATCCTCGCTCAACACCACTTATTTGTCCTCAGTAGCTATGTGGTACAGTAGATAAAGCACTGAAACTAGAGGCAGGAAGATCTGAATTTAAATCTAGCCTCTGACACTTACCAGCTGTGTGACCCTAAGCAAGTCAATTAACCTCTGCCTCAGTGTCCTCAAATGTAAACTTCCCAAGATTGTTGTGACAATTAAATGAAATAATAATTGCAAAGCACTGAATGTAATGGCTGGCACACAGGCACTTAACAAATGTGTGTATCCTTCTCTCTTTCCGTTGTGTTTCTGATAATCATCAACTATATTCACTCTACATTATATTTAACCTTCTAATTTTAGGAAGTTCACATTTCAGTAGCTTTCAGTTCTTGGTTGAAACATCATTCTCATATGAGTGAAATTAGAACTATAATGACAAAAAGCTGCATACAAAGAGAAGTATAATATATTCAATACCTTTGGAAGGGACTTGAAAAATCATCTAATCTAATATCCTCATTTTATAGAGAAGGAAAATGAATCTCAGTGGGGTTAAAGGCTTTCCCAAAGCAGTCAATGGAAGATTCAACCCAGTAATCTGATTGAATCTAGTCAGTTTTCTTTCTACTATACTATAATGACTCCTCTTTATTAATCACTATGATGAACTGATCACCCCACTTTCAGCAGGCTGCCATGAAACTGAAAAAAGGAAATGTTTTATAAAATCGATGTGAAATCATTAACTCCAAAATAATGGCAGAAATAACATTATAGCACTGCATAAGCTTTAGAGAAGTGATCATATAAAGCACGTATTTATGTACTATTAAACATCGAATAATAAATCATATCAGAGACCAAGTTTGGAAAAACAATTTGTATTATTCCTTTTATTAACAATTATTATTGAAGCAATATTTATACTTTTAAAGATACAATATGTATTTTTCTGTATTAACTAATGTTTCCATGCCTATTTATATCCTTTTTATTACATGGACAGGGCAGCTAGATGGCACAGTGAATACAGTACCATGCCTAGACTAGTTTTATTTTTGTGAGTTTAAATCTGGCCTGACACTTACTGGCTGTCTGTCCCTGGGCCAATCACTGAATGCTGTTTGCCTCAGTTCCTCATCTGTAAAAAGAGCTGGAGAAGGAAATGTCAAATCACTCTGCCAAGAAAACCCCAAATGGGGTCACAAAGAGCTAGACACGACTGAACCGCCACAAGAAAAATCATATGGACATAGCAAATAATATACTTGAAAGTGAATTCTACTGATTTCAGAGCAACAAAAAAAATTATACATGAATGTACAAACAGGATCAGAGACTGAAACAATAACTTCATTGGCATAGAGAGTTCCTAGATAAAGAAACATTCCACCAAAGCAGGTCAGTACCTTCTTTACCATTTATAGTCTTAGAACACCGATTAGTGAAATAAAAGATTTAATGACTAGTTCATGGACACATTGTCAGTATGTGTCAGGGATACAACATGAACGAAGTCCTCCTGGCTTCAAGACTGTCCACCGCCAGATTTCTATAGTGAAATGTAATTGTGCCATTTTTTTAAAAAGCAAATATTACCAACTCAGAGAATCTTGAAGAAACTTTACGCACTGATACAGAAAGCAGAAACAAAAAAATTTTACAGAATAACTATAAAAATTTAAGATAAAATACCACTGAAAGATATTCATTCAGTAACTATTTTTTACTTCAGAAAATGAGTAGTGAAATATGCCTCTCCCCTCACAGCTCAAGTGGTAGACTAAGTGGAAAAAGAGGAATATATTTTTAGATGTGGCCGATATTTTGGCTCTGCTTTGTTATTCTTTGTTATAATGACAAGTCCTGGAGTTTAGGATTCATTAGAAAATCCAAGTATTGTTAAAAAATAATTATTTTATGAGTATAAGGAAAAAATAAATAGCCAAGAAGTTCTATGAGAATAACCCTTCCCTCCCATCTCTGAAAGGGTAAGGTTTTAAGGGTATGGAATTTTGTCCATAATGTTTCACTTAGTTGAGGTTTTGTTTAGTTTTGCTTAGTTTTTTTCTTCTTCTCCAAGAGTAGGATAGAAGAAGGATATATTGGATAAGGAAGACGATGTAAAAACAGGAGATAGACAATTTTTCTTTTTAAATTCAATTTCATTTTATTTTCAGTTTCAAATTTACTCCCTCCCTCCAAGCCCCCCCCTCCACTCACTGAGAAGGCAAAAAATTCCTTAATTATTACACATATGAAGTCATGCAAAACATATTTCTGCGTGAGCCATTTCACCTTCCTCCTAAAGAAGAAAAAGGAAAATAAAGTAAAAAAAGTAAGCTTCAGTCTGTTCTTTTGGCCAATCATTCTACGTGTATACAGGTAGACAGCTTTTTTCACAGTGAGTCCTTTGTAACTATAGTGGATCAGTGCATTGCCCTTCCACAGTTGACTGTCATTGTCATACTTCTGTTACTGTGCAGCTTGTTCTGGTTTTGCTCACTTCACTGCATCATTTTACATAAGTCTTACCAGGTGTTTCCGAAAACACCCCCTACATCATTTCTTACAGCGCAATAGTATTACATCACCTTCATATACCATAATGTTCAGCCATTTCCCACATAAAGGACATCTCCTCAGCTTCCAATGCTCTGTCATCACTGAAAGAGCTGCTATACCTACTTTTGTACATATAAGCCCTTTTTCTTTTTCTTTGATCTCTTCGGAGTAGTGGAATTTCTGGGTCAAAGGGTAAAACTAATTTTATAACTTTTGGAATATACTTCCAAGTTGCTCTCCAGAATAGTTAGACTAGTTCACACCTCCACCAAAAACAGTGCATCAGTGTAACTATTTTGCCACATCCCCTCTAGCATATGCCATTTTTCTTTTCTGTCATCTTAGCAAATTTGATGACTATGAGATGTACCTCAGAGTTGTTTAATTGGAAATTCTCTAACCAACTGTGATTTAGATCATTTTTCATATGGCTATTTATAGCTTTGACATCTTCCTCTGAAAACCAACTTCATATCCTTTGACCATTTATCAATTAAGGAATGGCCCTTATTCTTCTAAATTAGCCTAAGTTCCCTATACATTTGAGAAATGGAACCATTATCCAAGAAATTTGCTGCAAAGATTTTTTTTCACTTTCCTATTTTTCTTCTAGTTTTGATTACATTGATTTTGTCTATGCAAAAATGTTATTTTATGCAATAAAACTTATCCAATTTATATTCCATGAATCAATCTTTTATGGAGTCATGAATTCTTCCCTTACCCATAGATATGTAGGTAATTTATTCCATGTACCACTAATTTGCTTATGACATCATTCTTCATGTTTAAATCATGTACCCATTTTGAACTTATCTAGGTATAGGTTTGTGAGATGCTCGTCTGTGCTTAGTTTCTGCCAGACTACTTTCCAGTTTTCCTAACAGATTTTGTCAAATAGTGAGGTTTTGTCCCCATAATTAGGATCTTTGAGCTTATGGAACACTAGGTTACTATGTTCATATGCCTCTGTCTATTGTATACCTAATCTGATCCAGTGACCAACTATTATATTTCTTATTCAGTACAAAATTGCTTTGATGATTACAGCTTTGTGGTATAACATGAGTTCTGATACTGCCAGCCCCATTACTTAGCATTTTTTCACTGATTCTTTGATATTCTTGACCTTTTGATTCTCCAGATGAACTTGGTTATTATATTTTTCTAGTTGTATAAAGTAATTCTTTGTTAGATTGATTGGAAAGACACTGAATAAGTAAATTAACTTAGGTAATGTTGTTGTTTTTATTATAATAAATTGCCCTATCTATTAATAATTAATATTTTTCCAGTTATTCAGATGTTTTCATTTGTGTGAAAAGTGCTTTGTAACAATGTTCATATAATTCTTACGTGTGTGTCTTGGCAGGCAGATTCCTAAGTATTTTATATAGTCTGCACTCATTTTAAATGGAATTTCTCTATTCCTTTTTGCAAGATTTTGTTGGTAATATATAGAAATGTTGATACTTTGTGTAGGTTTATTTTATATTCTGCAACTGTGATTAAGTTATTAATTGTTTTAACCAGTTTTTTTTTTTAATGAACTCTCTAGGGTTCTCTAAGTAAAATATAGCAAGTGTGAGCTTTGTTTCTTCATTGCCTACGATTGTTACTTATTTTTCTTGTTTTATTATGATAATGAGTTTTCCTAATACAATGTTGAATAACTATAGAAATAATGGACATACTTACTTTACCCTCTGTGTATCAGCAAGGACCATTACATACACAAGAAAGCCTGTTGTACAGGTTCTTTGATCTTTTCTAAAAACAAAGCAACTTTTGAGGGGTCAACAATCACTTTAATCAAGCACATATATCATTCACATAGTTCAAGGGAAAAAGTCAGCACCCTAACTTCAGAGAAAAGACAAAGAAACAATAATCAACAAGCAGGGCTTCCAACTGTCTGACTGTAAGCAATACATACAACACAGACCAACAGACAGATCCAACCAGAGAAGGGCACCAACATCTGGGTTTTCAAAGCTGGGGGAGGCTCCTTAGTGGCTGCTCAGTCTCTTCTGGACGAACAAACACTTCCAACGAGTAAGCCCCAAAGTAAAACCTCACCTCAGAGTATTTTATACACTTTTGAGCAAGAGGGCATCACCACCCTTGAGAACCAGTGCCTCATTAGAAAATTAACAAAAGGTACTTGAAGCCTAGTAATGGGCAGGGAAAATCCAATTAACATTACACCCTGATCTCATCAGGAAGGTTTTTAGGTTATCCCTATAACAGATAATGCTTGCTTTTAGTTTTAGACACTAATTATTTTAAGAAAAGCTCCATTTATTCCTATGCTTTCTAATGTTTTTGATAGGAATGGGTGTTGTATTTTGTTAAAAGCCTTTTATGCTTCTGTTGAAATAAATATATGGTTTTTGTTGTCAGCTAGAGTTATAATTTTCCTAATTATGGAACCAGTTCTGTATTCCTAGTATAAATCCAGCCGGGTCACAGTATATGATCTTTGGGCTATTGTTGTGATCTCCTTGATAGGATTTCATGTAAAAAGTCTGCATCAATATTTATTAAGAAATTGGGTTTTAGTTTTCTTTCTCTGTTTTGTTCTCCATTTAAGTATCTAAATCAAATTTGTGCCATAGGAAAAAAAAATAGTAGGAGTCCTTCTTTGCCTATTTTTTTCAACCAGTTTATATCATATTGGAATTCATCATTCTTTATATTCTGTAAATCCATCTGATCCTGGGATTTTTTTTCTTAAGGAGTTTATTTATCACTTTGATTTATTTTCTTAGGATAAGATTATTTGAGTATGATATTTTCTATTCTGTTAATCTGGGTAATTCATGTTTTTTGTAAATATTCACCCTTCTCATTAGGATTACCAATTTTATAGGCATATAGTTGGGGGAAACAGCTCCCAATAATTGGTTTTATTTCATCTTCATTGGTTGTATATTCACACTTTTTCATTTTTGAAACTGGAAATTTAGTTTGCATCTTTCTTTCTAAAAATCAAAATTAGTTAATTGTTTTTACATTTATTATTTTTCCCAGAAAACCAACTTCTAGTTTTATTAGTTCAATGTTCTATTAATTTTTCAATTGTATTAATCTCTTATTTGATTTTCAGTATTTATACTTTGATGTTTAATGGGGGGAGGTGTTAATTTGCTGTTTTTCTTGTTTTCTTTTTAATTGCATACCCAAATTCACTGAAGTGTTCTTTTATCAATGTAAGCATTTAGATATAAATATTCCCTTAAATATTGTTCTGGCTATATTCCATGATTCTAGCATGTTGTTTCACTGTTGTCATTATTTTCAAATGAAATTACTGACTGTTTCTATGATTTGTTTTTTTTGATGTACTCATTATTAAGAATTAGGTTATTTAGTTTCCAAATAATTTTTCATTTCTACCTCAAAGATGCTTTATGGAATGCATTTTTATTGCATTATGCTTAGAAAAAGATGCATTTAATAGTTCTGCTTTTCCACATTTTTCTGTGAGATTTTTACATCCTAATACATGGTCAATTTTTGTGAAGATACCATGCACAGCTGAAAAATAGGTAAACTCCTTTCTATTCATATTCAGTATTCTCCAGAGGTCTTTGATATCTAACTTTCCTAAAATGCTATTCATCTTTTTAACTTTTTTCTTGTTTATTTTATGATTAGATTTACCTAGCTCTGTGTAATGGTAATTTTGAATTGCAAAATCTTTCCTATTCATTAATAGACCCATTAAGTCACATGGAGACTGTGGTGGGAGGAGGTGAAGCAGAAGAGGCAGAGCTAGAGCAGAGGTGAGAGGAAGTTAGTCTTGAGAGCAGTCAGAGCTAGGAAGGATACAGGCTCCTGGGTAGCACGAGTGATTCTGTGATTGTTTGTGATTTTGTTTCAGAGAGTCTGCTTAGAGCATGGACCTGAGTTCAAATCTCACCTCAGACACAAGTCACTTAACCCCAATTGCCTCATCCTGGGCCATCTCCAGTCATCCTGGTGAATATCTGGTCGCTGGATTCAGATGGCTCTGGAGGAGAAGTGAAGTTGGTGACCTGTACCACCCTCCCTCCCTGAAAACAAAGTCAAGTGCAAGTCATGGCATCATTTCTCTGATGGCATGGTCTTGTTTGGCAACAAAAGACAAACACGGAAATGGGGATAATAAATAACACCCACCTCGCAGAGTTACTATGGGAATCAAATGAAATAATAACGGTAAACCACTTATGACAGTGCTGGCCCCATCTAAGCACTTCAGGAATGTTAGCTACTATTATTATTATTCATTTAGTCTGGATCTCCCTCTCAGAAGTCACTGTAGTCCATTTTTTAAGGTTGTTATATAAGTGGCTTGGGGAGGGGGGATCGGCAGTCAAGTTTCTAAGCTCTAAATCCACTTGACTTCACCTCCCAATATCAATAATTTTTCAAAGAATAGCATGTACTGTCCTCAGTCACAATACTAGTATTGATTTATACCTTAATTAATGGTACTAAATGAGTGTGTTCAATGTATCATATATTTATTGCTCTCTTTCACTGTGGGCTATTGTTATCATAGCTAAACTGGTTCTACCACTGTGTGAGCCAGTTAGCTTATTCTGCTCTATCGTCACACCCTTAACACCAGTCATCCCCTTCATAAATAAATAAATAAGTCCAAGAGAGTGTGGATGGACCAATATAACTAATAAAAAGCTCTAACGGTCAGTCTTGAACCTGGATATTATATAATGAAGCATACTTCTATCTTAATAACAGTGCCTGGGTTATAAGAGGCACTTAATAAATTCTTGCTGACTGACTCTTCTCCTATCAGAAGACAAGTCAGAGATGATAGGGCAGAATGTTGCCTCCACTGTCAGATACAATCACTTTATCAATTCTTCTTCCTTTATTGATTTTCTTTAGTACTGTACAAGGAAAGGCTTCGTGTAGTTGAGGGAAGGGGAAATTATTAATGTAATTTTTAAAAAAGATGTCAACAAAAACATTTTTGATGATTAGATGAGAAACAATTACCCTAAATCAAATTACCACTTTGTCTTATAATTTAAAAAAGCTATAATTATTTAATTCTGGGTGTATATAAATGAAACATTATGGTGTACAACTGAAACTAATACATCTCAATTACTTGAAATGGCATTTTAGCATTCATTTGTAAAAAAATATCACTTAGTTCTAAATAAAATTGAGAACTATGGTATTAGGAGTACTGTATATAATGCAGCAACCATGGACACCTACTTAGAAAACTTCTAGCTAAAAGAATTCCTTTCACAATTTAAGCAGCTTCTAAGCTTCCAAAAAGTGAACATGTTCAAACTATGGTACCCATTGACAGCCACAGTTTCCCATTTTAGCCAGAATTTTTTTTTAAGAGTTAAATTTATTTATTTATTTTTCGTTTTCAACATTCATTTCCAAAAGATATTGAATTTCAAATTTTCTCCTCATCTTTCCCCTTCCCACCAGCCTGAGATATCATGCATTCTGATCACCCTTTACCCCAGTCTGCCCTCTCTTTCATCAACCCCCTCTTATCTCCTTCCCCTTTATTTTCTTGAAGGGCAAGATAGATTTCTCTACCCCATTGCCTATATATATTATTTTTCAGTTGCATGTAACAACAATTTTTAATTCTTTTTAAAACTTTGAGTTCCAAATTCTCTCCCTTCTTCCCTTCCCACCCATCCCCATTGAGAAGGCAAGCAATTCAGTATAGTTTGTACATGTGTAGTTATGCAAAACACCTCCATAAAAGTCATATTGTGAAAGACTAACTATATTTCCCTCCATTCTATCCTGTCCCCCACTTATTCTATTTTCTCCTTTGACACTGCTCCTTTCCTAAAGTGTTTGCTTCTGATTACTCCCTCCCCCAATCTGCCCTCCTTTCTATCATGTCCCATATTATCCCCTTCCCCACTACTTTCCTATAGGGTAAGATACCCAATTGAGTGTGTATATTACTTCCCTCTTAAGCCAAATCAATAAGAGTAAGGTTCACTCATTCCTTCTCATCTCCACCCTCTTCCCCTCCATTGTGAAACCTTTTCCTTGCCTTTTTTATGTGAGATAATTTACATCATTCTATCTCTCCCTTTCTCCTTCTTCTAATATATTCCTCTCACCCTTTAATTTTATTTTTTAGATATCAATCCTTCATACTCAACTCACCCTGTGCCCTCTATCTATCTATTTCCTCCAACTACCCTAATACTGAGAAAGGTCTCATGAGTTACAAGTATCATCTTTCCATGTAGGAATGTAAACAGTTCAACTTTAATATGTGCCTTATGATATCTCTTTCCTGTTTACCCTTTTCATGCTTCTCTTGATTCTTGTATTTGAGAGTCAATTTTCTACTCAGCTCTGGTCTTTTCAGCAAGAATACCTGAAAGTCCTCTATTTCATTGAATGATCATTTTTTCCCCTGAAGGATTATACTCAGTTTTGCTAGGCAGGTGATTATTGGTTTTAATCCTACCTCCTCTGACTTCCAAAATATTGTATTTCAAGCCCTTTGATCTCTTACTGTGGAAGTTGCTAAATCTTGTGTTATCCTGTTTGTATTTCCACAATAATCAAATTGTTTCTTTCTGGCTGCTTATAATATTTTCTCATTGATCTGAGAACTCTGGAATTGGGCTACAATATTCCTAGGAGTTTCCCTTTCAGTATCTCTTTCCAGTGACAATCAGTGGAATCTTTCAATTTCTATTTTTCCCTATGAATCTAGAATATCAGGGCAGTTGTCTTTGATCATTTCTAGGCTCATTTTTTGATCATGGCTTTTAAGTAGACCAATAATTTTTAAATTCTCTTTTCTGGATCTATTTTCCAGGTTAGTGATTTTTCCAATGAGATATTTCACATTGTCTTCTATGGTTCTTTTTTTTCATTCTTTTGGACCTGTTTTACAATTCCTCGATTTCTCATTAAGTCATTAGCTTCCATTTGCTCCATTCTAATTTTGAAGGAATTATTTTCTTCAGGGAACTTTTGGACCTCCTTTTCAATATGACTAATTCTGCTTTTTAAAGTATTCTCATTTTCTTTTGCCATTTGGTTTAGTCTATTCTTAAGGTGTTATTTTCTTCAGTATTTTGGTGGGGGGGGGGTCTTCTTTAGCAAGCTACTGACTTGATTTTCATGATTTTCTTGTATCACTCTCATTTCTCTTCCCAATTTTTGCTCTTACTTGATTTTGAAAATCCTTTTTGAGCTCCTTCATGGCCTGACACCAATTCATATTCCTCTTGGAGCCTTTTGATGTAAGAGCTTTGACTCTGTTGTTCTCCTCTGGTTTTATGCCCTGATCTTCCTCTTCACCAAAATAAAATTCCATAGTCTCAGTTCTTTTATAATGTTTACTCATCTTTCCAGGCAAACACTTAACTTTCTAACTCTTTGTCAAGTTAGAACTCTGCTCCCAGTTGGTGTGGGGGGTTAGTGTGTCCCAGATTTCTGGCATTTTGTATCAGTTGCTCAGTACCCCACCATCTGTTGACCCAGAGTTCTGGAAGCAACCTCTGCTGCTGCCACTGCTGCCACTACGACCACCATCACTGCTGTGGGGCTGGGTTCTACCTGGCCAGAAAGGTGCTCCTGTCTCACCCAGATCCCACAGAATTTTTCCACTGACCTTTTTAGTATTTGTGGGTTGAGAAATCTAGAAACTGCCATAGATTCAGTCCCCTGAGGCCTATTCTGGCACTATATGTGCCAGCTCAGCCCACACTGGATTATGCTCTGCTCCCAGCCCAGTGTGATATACCAATCCTATTAACTTTACAGGTTGTCTTGGGCTGAGTACTTGTTTCATTCAGTCATTTTGTGGGTTCTGTAGCTCTAAAATTTGTTGAGAGTCATTTCTTAAAGGTATTTGGAGGGCTTTGGGGAAGATCACAGGAAAGTCTCTGCTTTTACTCCACTATGTTGGCTCCGCCCTTTAGCCAGAATTTTAAATACAGTAGAACCTCAGTTTATGAATTTAATTCATTCCAAGAGTTTGTTCATCATGAGATTTGTTCATATTACAAAATGAATTCTCCCATGGGAAATAATGCAAAGTCAAATGATTGGTATTATATTCTCAAAAATATTCATATGAAAATAATTATTTATAATTCTAAGTAAGCTTTTTGTCCCTAATGCACCTGAAATACAGCAGCAATGAACAGTACACAATATAAACCAAAAATAACATAAATCAACCTGCACTTTACATTTGAGAAGAGTCATGACTGTTGTAAGGGAGACAAGAGGGAGACAGAAGGGTTATTGCTTAGAAGGAGAATCTCATTCTATGAGAACATCAGAGATTTCAATGTCAGGAGTATTCTCTCATGTCATTTCCACTAAAAGTAAGAGTAACACTACTGCCTTCACTTATTTTTTGTTTTTTAGAATCACTTTCATGTTTTGACTCACTGATTAATTTTTCCATACATTTGCTTCTGATTAGGAATCTATCTAATGACCCTTGCTTTTGATGTTTTTTTCAGAATGTCACTGAAAAGTGACATTGTATTATCACTAAAAATATTTGTGGCCCTCATTGCTACAGACTTATTTGGGTAATATTTTTCAACAAAATTTGGTACTTTTGCAAAAATAAAAAACTATCACCCTAGTTGTGCATCATCCCTTTGCGAGCAGTTAAGTCCAAACATGATGTTCATACTGAAAATTCTTGTTCATCCTTCAAGACAAGTTATGCAAAAATCTTTCATCGTCCAGCGAAGCATACATAAACCACTTTACTCATAAACTGAGGTTCTACTGTACATTTTATTGACTGTATTCTCTCTGGTAATTTCCAATTACCCATTATCAGCTTGCTAGATGGGTGTACTTTCCTCTTCTATCTACAATCAGCAAAGAGAGAAGTAGGGAATTTAGGTTCTGAAAAACACCCTAAGATTTACTAAACAGTCAATTACCTCAGGAAAGCTCAATGTCAGGAAACTTTGAATCTACTGGGGAGAGAAGGGACTTCAGTATAAGTTAAAATGGATGATATCTTTAGTATTCTTTCCATATCTAAAATCACCTTATTAGTTTAAATATAGAAAAATGCATTAACTTTCATTCAATATAAGTATCACATTTGGTATAAGAGGAAAATATTTTTCCCTCAAATTTTCTGAGTTGCCTTTTTAGTCTTTTTTTTGTCAAGTGTAGCTTTTTAAAATATAATAATAATTTGTAAAATGTACAATACATGTGTAAAAGAAACTCTGGATTGGGGGTGGGCTGATGTTTAGAGGTCACAGTAATCAAATAAAAAACCCTCTGGCTTACAAGGCCTTCCAAAAACTGGTCTCTTTCAACTTTTTCAGTCTTGTTATAGTTACAGCTTTCTCATCTCCATATTCTTCAATCCAGCAACAGTGGCCTCCTGATTTTGTATGTGACACTCCATATTCCCACTCCAAGTATTATTCATTTCCTGTCCTGCTGTCTTGAACTAACTCTTCAACTCTGCTTTGACTTCCCTAGCTTCTTTTAAATCTCAGCTCAAGTCACCTTTTACAAGAAGCCTTTCCTGATTCCTCATAATGTATTATTGCCTTCCCTCTGTTGATTATCTACAATTTATCTGATATATTGTTTTTGATACAGTTACTTGCATATTGTCTCCCCATTACATAGTAAGCTACTTGAGAGCAAGGACTGAATTCAAGTCTCTCTGATGCAAGCTAGCTGAGTGACCATGAGCAAGTTACATAATAGACTCCAGGTTACTCCTGAAGTATCTTAGGCAATTCTCTAAGACTATATAACAGATAAATTATTGACTTACAGACTGATTTTGAAGGAAAAAATTTACAGTGGAATTCCCCACACAAAAGGAAGTCATAGGCCCATCCAGACCCTTCCCCAAAAGTTGATAAGGACTGAATATTGAGACACACAAAAGAAAGTCATAGGCCTATCCAAACTCTTTTCCAAAAGTTGACAGAGACTGAATATTGAGACACAGAAGAGTTGGGATCTACATCAGTTTTTAGCAAAATATCAATGAACTCACGGATCCTTAAGGAATAAACAGGTTCAAGTTTACCAATCTATATCAATATTTTCTGATGTCAAGCCTAAATTTCTCTTTTTTATTCCACCTACAGCTCCTGGTTCTACCCTCTGGAAATAAACAGAAAAGTTTAAATTCCTTTTCTATATCACAGAATTTCAAATACTTTATGAGCCTGACCATTCACATGGACACATCCTGAGAGTAAAATGAATACATCTTTTCTTCACCTAGCTCAGAAATTTTTCCTGAATGGTTCTTTCCAATATTGACTTACAAACATAGACCAAAAAAAAAAAACCAAAACCAAAACCAAAAACAAAGCATACTAATATTTACAGCACATTTTCTATTTACTTGATTTTAATGGGTATATGATTATTTTGTTTTATCAATGACAGAATTTAGAAGTTCAACAAAAGCTATGATTAGTTTACCCTACCTATCTTACTGATCTTACTTTACCAAAAACATAATGCAAATTTTCCTGATTCTCACAGTCTAGAGTAGTATGTCAGAAACATAAAATATTATGAAACAATCTAAGATCTGGAAGAAGTGCAGTGACCACCTAGTCCAACATTTAATACACAAGAACCCCCTTAAAATCCTGCCTGAAAAATGGCCAACCAATCTTTGAAGACCTCTTATGAGGGGAATCTACTTTCTCCCAAGGCAATCTATTCCATCTTGGGCTAGAGTAACTGCTAAGAAGTTTCTTGTTTGCATAGAGCCTAAATTTGTACTTGTTCCTAATTCTGATTACCAGGACCAAGAAAAGGAGGTCTATCTCCTAACAATACAGTGACAATATTCTCCACAGAGTTTTATTCCAGTGTTTCAAGGTGACAGCTATTCAATTATTTGAAATTCCCAAGATACCTATCATGTTTCCCCCAAGTATTCTCTTCTCCTGCCAAAAGATGCCCATCTATTTAAGTTCTGTATATGTGAATGGGACAGCCAGCAGACTAATTTAACTGGGATCCAAAAACCAACTTACTTTCCCTTTTTCTCTCTTTCCTTATTTTTTCCCTTTATTTTTATACTTTTAAAAATCATCAATAATCATATAAATGTTCTTCCAGCACACAAAAGGAGTTTATCATATCCATTTGGCCAAGTCATAGTAGAGTTGCCATGTATATCGTATCTTACTAGGAGATTTTGATCTAGTGCTATCTGAGAGATCTTAGATAAGTCATTTAACCTGTCTAACTTTCAACTTACTCATTAGTGAAAGAGATGATTAATCCATTTGATTTCCAAAGTTCCTTCCAGTTCTATAATTCTATGAGAAAAATACAAAATTAAAATACTGTATTTAAAAAGTAAAAATAATATGGGGCAGAACCAAGATGGTGGAATAGAAGTAGGGACCTAATAGAGCTTTCCTCCCCCAAAATCCCTCAAAAAACCTGTAAAAAAATGACTGTTAACAAATTCTAGAACAGCAGAAGTCACAAAAGGACAGACTGAAGAAAATTTCGAGTCCAAGACAATCTAAAAAGTCAACAGGAAGGGTCTATCACAACAGGCTGGAAGTGGAGCACAGTTAGGAATGCCACATATGCAGAGCTACAGTAGATCTTAGAGGACTGAATCACTGGTGGCTGCTTAGTTTCCAGATTTCTCAACCCAGTCCAATTACAGATTAATAACAGTTTTAAAATTAAAATAAACCAATTGACAAAAGAGGTCCAAAAAAGCCAAGGAAGGGAAGAACGTTTTAAAAAGCAGAATTGACCAAATGAGAAAAGAGGTCCAAAAACTCACTGAAGAAAATAATTCCTTCAAAACAGAATGGAGCAAATGGAAGCTAATGACTTCATGAGAAATTAAGAAATTATAAAACAGAACCAAAAGAATGAAGAAATAGAAGACAATGTGAAATATCTCATTGGAAAAGCCACTGACATGGAAAATAGTTCCAGGAGAAAGAGTTTAAAAATTATTGGACTATTTAAAAGATATGATAAAAAAAAGAGCCTAGAAATCATTTGTCAAGAAATAACCAAGGAAAACTGATTCTAGAATCAGAAGGTAAAATAGAAATTGAAAGTTTCCACTGATTGCCTCTGCAATCTCTAAGGAATATTGTAGCCAAATTTCAGAGTTCCCAGGTCAAGGAGAAAATATTACAAGCAGCCATAAAGAAACAATTCAAGTACTGTGGAAACATAATCAGAAGGGATCAGAGGGCTTAGAATATGATATTCTACATAGCAAAAGAGGTAGGATTAAAATCAAGAATCACCTAACTCATTAAAACTGAGTACAATATTTCAGGAGAAAAAATGGAACTTCAATGAAATAGAGGACTTCCTAGCATTCTTGTTGAAACAATCAGAGCTAAATAGAAAATCTGACTTTCAAATACAAGAATTAAGAGAAATATAAAAAAGGCAAACAAGAAAGAGAAACCATAAGGGACTTACTAAAGTTAAATTGTTTGCATTCCTACATAGAAATATAATATTTGTAACTCATGAAACCTTCCTTAGTTTTAGGATAGTTGGAGGGAATATATGTATGTATGAGAGAGAGACAGAGGGCAATGGGTGAGCTGAATATGAAGGCATGATATCTAAAACATAAAATTAAATGTTGAGAGAAATGTGTTAGGAGAAAGAGAAAGGAAGAGGTTGAATGTATTAAATCATCCCACATAAAAGAGGAAAGAAAAAGCTTTTATAATCGAGGGGAAGAAGGAGAAAATAAGAGGGAATAAGTGAGCCTTCCTTTCATCAGATTTGGCTTCAGGAGGGAATAACATACACACCCTATTGGCTATGGAAGTTTATCTTACCTTACAGGAAAGTGGGGGGAAGGGGATAAGAGAGGCAGGATAACAGAAGGAATGGCAGGCTGGGGAAGGGGTAATTGGAAGCAAATCCTTTGGTAGAGAGACAGGTCAAATGAGAGAACAGAATACATGGAGAAAGAGGAAAATCATCTTTTACAACATGACTGTTATGGAAGTGTTTTGCATAACTACACATGTATAACCTATATCAAATTGCTTGCCTTCTCAGTGAGGATGGATGGGGAGGGAGAAAGGGAGAGAATGTGAACCTCAAAGCTTTAAAAATGAATGTTAAAAATTGTTTTTACATGCAAATAGGAAATAAGATAAACATAGGTAATGGGGTATAGAAATCTATTTTGCCCTACAGGAAAACAGAAGGGAAGGGGATGGGGGGTGGTGACAAAAGGGAGGGAAAATTAGAGGAAAGGGTAACAAGAATATACTGTCCTGGAGTGGAGGGAGGGGGAAGATAGGGAGAAAATCTGAAATTCAAAATTTTGTGGAAGTGAATGTTGAAAACTGAAAATAAATAAATTTAAAATCTCTCCAAAAAATTTTTTTAAAACCTGAATTTTAATGTTATAACCTTAAATTCTATTATTGTCTCTGAGGTTAAAATGAAAATGTTATGATTGATGATCTAGCAAATAATGTATGCAATGTAGTCACCAATCATTCTTACCAGTCATTTCTTTTTTAAAGATGAAAAATACATTTCATTAGAAAAATCCCACAAATTCATTTTAATTCTTAACAAGAGCTGGAAAGAAATATAGAAATCAGTCTGAGACTGAATAGGTCTAATTCAATTGTATGAAATGAAAATGCAAAAGATGTGTGGCTATCTGTGGAATTCCTCATCCCACAAACAATTAGAAAATTACTGAAACATTCTTGTGGTGACACTCAGTTGTTAACATGGTAAATAAAAAATCACTTAACCAGAATGTTCAGCCATAGAATACTCTAACTCAGCAGTGTCAAATGTGGGGCTGTCCACAACACTCCTTAGTGAAACGGAAATCACATTAAAATGTATTTGAGAAATAAATACTTAGCAAAATAAGGTAAAATGTAGATATTACATTTCAAAACTAAGTCAATATATGACCCACAGTGACCCTTATGTACAAAGCAGTGCTCCCTTTCTGTTTGAATTTGACACTATTGCTCCAGTTAACCATTAATCCATTTTGTTTTAACTTTTGTCAAAAATCTTTCCAAAATATGTTAGGATAGATTTGTAATGGAATGGGAAGGTACATGTGTGGTATTTAGGGGCTGGTAGATCTTAAACTGCAACTAGTCTGCAATCCAGACTAGGCTTACTGGGTGTCCAGACTAAAATCCATCACCCAACACGATAAGGGAACAGGAAGCATCATGTTGTCAAAAGAGAGAGCAAACAGCTCATGTCAGAAGTGAGCGGGTCAAAGCTTCTATGCACATCAGAGTGGGATGGGCCCATGTAAGTCCCTGCACTTCCAGCCTTATTAACATGGGGACAAAGATACATACTCTTTTTTTTAAAGTGTTAGTTTATCTGTCTGTCTGCCTCTTTCTCTCCATCTTTCCTTTCCTCTCATACACCCAGGGAAGAAAGAGCTATTTGGCTTTAAGAAGTAAAATAGAGTGAACATAATTTACTCTTCTTGATAAAACACACTGTCTTGCATATATGATGGACACACAATAAACAGTTCTAACTATATAATACTGTAGATCAGACCTGCACAACTTGGCAGTAGGTAGGGGCCAAAAATAAAAAAGGTGAACCTTCTCTGAGCTGCAGATAGGTTTTTAGTGGCTCATTTTCAAAGTAAAGGTAACTAACTAGAGATAAACTAATGATTGTTGGTTGGTGCGGGTTACATGACAAATAGGAGAGAGTGTGTGGTGGCTGGTCTTCCAAAATCCTTTGGCAGACCACAAGCTAAAGTAGGCTGTATGTTGTGCAAGACTGCTATACATGTACAAAAACTAAGCAACTGAGCTATAAGGACATGATATCAAATGCAAATAAATGCCAGGACATATGCTGGAAGATAATTTTTCAATGAATGTACTTTTAAATCTCATAGAGTAGTGACTGGTGGTATGCTGGCTAACGGGTTTTAATGTGCTAAAGTACTGTCTTCTATGTAAAGGTTAGTGTCCCTGTTATGCTGTTAGCATTTCAAATGTGACTGCTAAACCTGAGAAAGTGTTAAATTTCTCCAAAGTGTACTCTTTTGTTTCTGAGGTTAATTGTCAAATTAGTTCATATTTCAAAAAAACAATTAAGAGCCTCTAAAAAGGACAACAGTTAAAGTTAATTTGTCAACAAAAATAACAACATAGGCACAATGAATTAATTTGCTGACTTGAATTAGATATTACCCAGACAATTTTTATCCATAAAAATTTAAAATAAAATTCAGTATAGAAACATTTACCTATTAAATAGAAAGCCTCTCTCTCCATCCTCTTTGCAGACAAAATGTATTTAAATCAATGAAGTGAAAATGGAACTCATTTAGAAGCTGCCAGACATATGCTTCAGCATGTTTTCTGGAAACTATCAGCACCAGATTGCTCTTTGGCTCTTCAGTTAAGCAGATCAGACTACCCTGCTGTGATAGTGTTTGGGGATTTAAACTGAATGAGCCACCACCATTTTCTCTGTGTTTCTCTGATTCCTTTGAAAAATGCTGTTTTTATCTAAAATCTAATTAGGGATTGGAAGGGAACACTGACCTGTAAGCAGAAAAATCACCCAGAATGAGACTATCAGTACTCCAAAGCACATAGCATACAACCTCTCAGCAGGGCATTTAATCTACACCATTATTATAAAATAAAGTTTAATACCACAGCTTTATTTTTAAGCAAATAATTTATCCATTTCTTTTATTTTCCATTTTTAAAGTGAATTCAATTCAACAATCACTTCTCTTTTTTAAGCATAAAGAAAAAACCTCTAATAAAGCAGGTAATAATTAAATTTCACCTCCTACTTGTAATAATATCATGTGCATTTTTATAGTAAAATGCATCCTATGAAATTTCACCTTGATTTCTTTGAGTGTTCTGAACCTTTTCAGTCTTATTTCCCAGGAAGGCATATTGTACTGACATTAACATTGGAAACCTAACAAAATATTCTATGACTATTGTGGATTTTATATTAAGGGGTCATCAAAACCATTTGGTAGTAATTTTAAAATTGAAAAATAGTTCCATGTGATAGACTAGACAAGGAAGAACCTGAAGTATAGACTACAATAAACCAGTGTGTTAAATAAGACAAAAAACATAAATTACCTAGCAAAGAACTCTCTATTAAATAAGACCTCCTGGGAAAACTGTAAATCAGTATGGCATAAATTAGACTTAGACTGACATCTTACACCATATTCCACAATTAATTCAAAAGGAATACATGATCTGAGTGTTAAAGATCATACCATAAAAAATTTGAAAAGAAACAGATCACACAAAATAGATAGCATTTATATAGCACTTTAAGGTTTGTAAAGTGTTTTTAAAATATTATCTCATTTGATCCTCACAGAAACTCTGGGAGATTAGTACTACTATTATCCCCATTTTACAGAGAAGAAAATTGAGGCAGGCAGAAGACAAGTGATTTGTCTAAGGTAAGTCTCTGAGGATATCTAAAATCTTTTTGACTCCAAGTTCAATGTTCCATACACTTTACTATCTAGTATTCACATATCTTTCATAGTTGTTGGTAAGGAATGAATTCTTTCTTAACCAAACAAGAGATATGGAGGGAATTACAAAAGATAAAAATAAATAATTCCGATTACATGAAATTGAAAAGCTTTTACACAAACAAAATTAATGCTTCTATAATAAGAAAAAAAGCAGTGGAATGGGAAGAAAAAATTCTAAAAGCATCTCTGACAATTTTAATATCCAAAACACATAACTAACAAATACATGTGTATGTGTGTGTTTATATATATACACATATATGTTCATATATATGTGTATATACATAATATAGTTATATGTGTGTGCATACATTCATGTATGTACATATGTATATAATCAAAAGACATTCTCAAATTTAAAAAAAATGGTTAAAGTGTGTGAACAAACACTTCTAAAAAGGATTGCAAGATGTTGGAGAGGTTAGGGAAAGACATGCCCCAAATGCAAAATACATTGTTGGCAGAGCTTGGAACTAGTACAGCCATTGTTGAAAATTACTTGTAATTTTATCTGAAGAAAGTGGAATGAAATGTCCACACCCTTTGACCCAGGGATTCCACTGCTAGGGAAAAGTCACAAAGACATCACTCATAAAAAGAAAGGCTCCATATACACCTAAATATTTATTACTAGAACTCTTTATTGTGGCAAAGAACCATAAACAAAGAAGATATGTACTAACTGGGGAATGACTAAAAATATGGCAGCATACAAATACAGTATTATACTATTTACTGCTGTGCTTTAAGAAACAATGGGTATGATATACACAGAGAAACATGGAAACCCATTTAGGAACTTCTGCAAATTAAAATAAACAGACCAAGAAAAAATATGTACAAATGTCTGCAACCATGTAAATATAAACAACAACAATTACAAAACAATTCAAACTGAATATTGTGACATCGTTTTTTAAAAATGTTAACTCAGATGAAGAGAAACACCTCCCTCCTTTACAAAGATGGGGTCAATGAGTATAAATGCTGCATTTAATGCCATTTTTCAATTATTGGTTTTGCTTCTGTTTTTTTTCTCTTACTCTTTAAGAAAAAAAATCTTTGTTATAAGGGATGGTTCCCTGGGAGAATGGAGTAGAATATGTAAACTGTCATTGTTTTTGCTGCTGTCATAGTCATTGTTGTTGTCAGTCATGTCAGTCATTCCAACTCTTTGTGACTCCATTGGAGTTTTCTTGATAAAAACACTGGAGTGGTTTGTCATTTCCTCCTCTAGCTCATTTAACAGATGAGGAAACTAAACAAACAGGTTAAGTGACTTGCCCAGGGTCACGTAGTTAATAAGTATCTCAGGGTAGGCATATTTGAACTCAGATCTTCCTGACCCCAGGCATGGAGGTCTATCTACTGTGTGACCTACCTGCCCCTCTTGGGGAGTCTGGCAGGGGTGAGGAGGTAGGTTTAGGCAATGTAAAAATAAACTTTTCTTAATATCTTTTATTTTTAAATGTTAGATTTTTTAATTCCTCAATACAGTAAGAATTAAGTTACTAAATATTTCATGAATAAATAAATGATATAATTTTAAAATATATTCACAATAATCAAGGGCACAGATTATTGTCTGAAGAAAATGACCACCCAATATGGGGGAAAGAGCATGCATAAATTAGTATGATGCAAGGGATGATGTGTTAAGCACAAGGAAGAAGATGAGGCAAAGTGCTGTTATGACAAATCTAAGGAGAGAGAAATTATTTTCACCATGAGTTTTAGGTGCAAAAAAGAATAGCAGGAAAGACTGCATGGAAGAAATGTCACCAGAGTCAGATCATGAAGCAAAGGAGGGAAGGGACAAGTTAAAGGAGAAGATATGAAAGAATGCATTCCAGGAATCAGAAATAGAATGGACAAAAGTACAGAGATGTTGGAAGGCTTCAATTAGATTTATTGCTGCTTTTATGCAGAATTACTTCCGAATTTTAATATTATTTGGGAAGGGGTGGGGAGAAGGGAAAGGAATCTGGCTCAAAAGTACTATATAATAATATAATATAATATAAAATAATATAATAAAGTACAAAATTCATTTTTTTAAAAAAAGCATGAGTCTGAGCCATCTGCTGGACTTGACAGCTTTTTGGCTACTGTATTGTGCCAGCCTTATACTATTTCCGTCAATGGATGAGAAACTTTGGATACATTTCAACTGTTTTAATAAATGTGCCCAAACTTCTGTGTGCATATATCTTTTAAATTAAAACTCTAAAGTATGTGACATAATGTTACTTAGTTCCTTATGGATCCCATTCAATTTACAGACAGAACCTTAAATTCTGTAATTACTGATAAGCTAATATTGCCTCAGAGGCATCAGAAACTTTTAAGAGAAGATATATTTAAGTGAGAAATGCTGATGCACTGAAAGAACTGCTTATAAATATAAATTTGAAAAGAAAAACATATTTAGATTGCATGTTGAACTTTATGCTACACAGAGCTTTTGAATGACTACAGCAAGGGTTTCCTAGATTATTTTGGGAAATCATTGGCGATTCATCACAACACAAAGTCAGAATGAATACTCCAGGGAAGGGAAAAGAAGGGTGCATTTATTGAGCTCTTTACTATGTGCCAGGAAATTTACAAACATTATCTCATTTGATCCTCATAACAACCCTATGAAGTAAATGTTATTAGTACCCGCATTTAACTGTTGAGAAAACTGAAGCAGAGATTGTGACTTGCCTAGGGTCACACACAATACATATGTGACTGAATCTGATTTGAACTCAGGCCTTCCGGACTCCTCTCCACCTGCACCACCAGTTGTTTCTACTTAGTATATAATAATAAGAA
>CM053771.1:213248233-213302918 GCA_028658325.1 Potorous gilbertii | reverse complement strand
ATAACTCAGTTACGTAACAGTTTATAATAACAAAGTATTTTACGATAGTCTCTCATAATAAGAATAACTCAGTTACGCAACAGTTTATAATAACAAAGTATTTTACTATAGTCTCTCATAATAAGAATAACTCAGTTACGCAACAGTTTATAATAACAAAGTATTTTACTATAGTCTCTCATAATAAGAATAACTCAGTTACGCAACAGTTTATAATAACAAAGTATTTTACGATAGTCTCTCATAATAAGAATAACTCAGTTACGTAACAGTTTATAATAACAAAGTATTTTACTATAGTCTCTCATAAGACATAGTACAACTATTATTATCCCCAATTTACAGAGAGAGGAAGTGAAAGACTCCTTGAGTGGGAGCTTTGCCACATTGATTAATAATAATTTAAGGCAATTATTTATAGCAAAATGGGGAGTTTAGGGGAATTACCCTTATATAAACTAAGTACTTAACCATAAGAAGGTGGTAATGAAAGAGTACCTGACCTGGGATCAGGAGGCTCTGTGTTCAAGTTCTACCTCTAACTTTGACTACTGGCCAATCACTTAGCCTTTCAGAGCTCCCCGAGTAGCTCTCTATAGCAAGGATTCCTAACGTTTTTTTTCTGTCACGGACCCCTGTGACAATCTAGTGAAACCTATGCTACGGACCTCTTCTTAGAATGTTTTTGAACAACTCAAGGAAATGATAAATTTCAGATAGAGGTTAGAAAATGTCATTTTTTCCCCATTCAAGTTCTTGAACCTCTTGACATCTATCTACAAACCAGTTAGGGAGACCATGGACACCAGGTTAAGAAATCCTGGGAAGTTTCTCTGAATCAAGGGAAGAAGTTTCTACTTTGGCTATTCCAAAGTATTTTACATATTTAGACCACACCCAATTTCTATATAAATAAAACACTACCAAGAAGCCCTTCCTCAAAGACTTTGATCAAAAATGTTTTGGAACACTCGGATATCTACAAGCTCAAAACCTTTTAAGGTTAAAAATCTGTTTTTAGAGTGGGCCCATAAACATCCAGAAGACAGCAACTGTACTGGGGCCCAGGGAATGAGACAACAGGACAGATGCTGCTTTAGGTCAAGTATTCCCCTTAAGCACCTTTAGTTCACTCCATGAGAGCTACCCTTTCAGTATTTGTCACTCACTCAAATCAATCTACCTACTCACCAGTCAAAGCTCAATAGTGAAAGTTTAAGGCAGGAAGAAAAAAAAATGACTGATTTGACAGGCTCACTTAGAAATCTAATCCACCCCTTTATTTCACAGAGGAGGAATTAAGGAGAGAGGTGAAGTGATTTCCCCCAAGTCAGCTAGTTCTCCTAATTATCTGACCTTGTCATTACAAGTCCAGTGTTCTTTCTTTTTTTTTTAATATAACTGAATTTCTTATTTTCAGACAAGAAATTTGGGGCATCTTAATGATCACAGAATATATTTTGGCACTTTGTGTAGCTGTCTGTAACACAGATCTTTGAGTAAATGAACAGCAGTATGTTGTAGCGCAAAGGTGTTAAACTCTCCCCACCAAAAATCCCAAGTGCAGCCCAAATCAGATTAAAATGTAACTGGAGATTGTTTAACAAAATAAATAAAAATACAACACAGATGATGTCAATTTGCAGTGTTCTAAGTCAAAATGCAATCCTGACGGTATGTTTTTGTCTGACACCACCATTTCTATAGCTAGAACACTGTGCCTAAAATCAGAAAGACCCAAATCAAATCCTGCCTTAGATAACAGTAGAACCTCAATTTACAAATTTAATTCGTTCTGAGATTCTGTTCATCATGCAATTTGTTCATATTGCAAAGCGAATTTTCCCACAGGAAATAACATAAATTATGATGATAGGTACCACATCCTCAAAAATATTCATGTAAAAATATTTATTTTATTTATTTATAATTTTATAAATTATATAATAAATTTGTATAAATGTATTTATATAGATATTATACAAATATATAATTTATATTTATAATAAATTTATAAAATATAATTTTAAGGAAGATTTTTGTCCCTAATGCATCTGAAATACAACAGAAATGATTAGTACACAATATAAACCAAAAATAAAATAAATCAACCTGCACTTTACATTTGAGAAGAGTCATGGCTGGTGTGAAGGAGACAAGAGGGACGCAGAAGGATTATTGCTTAGAAGGAGAATATCTTTCTATGAGAACATCAGGAATTTCAATGTCAGGGAGTGTTCTCTCTTATGTTACCACTAAACTAAAACTAACACTACTGCCTTCACTTATTTTTTGTTTTATAGAATCACTTTCATGTTTTGACTCACTGATTTTTTCTTCATGTCTGCTTCTAACTAGGAATCTATCTAACAATACTTGTTTTTGACGTTTTTTGAGAATGTCACCAAAATGTGACATTGTATTATCGTTAAAAATATTCATGGCTTTCATGACTATAGCCTTATTTAGGTGATGTTTTTCAGCAAAATTTTGCACTTCTGCAAACAAAACAAAGCAAATAAACAAAAAAACATTGCCCTAGTTGAGCATCATTCATTCACCAGCCATTCAAGTCCAAGCACAATGTCTGTACAAGTTTTTTTCATCCTGCAAGACAAATTTTGCAAAAAATTTTTCCTCTTCCAGCAAAGCATACGTATACCAGGTTATTCATAAACTGAGGTTCTACTGTAGTTATACAACTTTGAGCAAATCTCTTCATCTTTAAGGGTTTCAGTTGCCTCACCCACAATAATAATTGCCCCTAACTCACAAGGTTGTCAGAGGATCAAATGAGGTAATAAATATAAAGAACAATGAGATAGTATTAAATTCCATGTTCAACAATACACAGAAAAAATCTAATTCAGCTATCCCATTTCCCTTCCGTAGGGATAACAATAAAGAGCCTCTGCCAAATATTTCTTAAGAAGCTTCTGCTAATTTTCTTCTACTCCCATTCAATCTTCTAATGACAGCTTGAATGGCTACTTAAATTACCCTTATGCATTGTAATGAGAAACTGAGAGGATTTTAGCACAAGTGTTGGAGGCAATTGGTGTGGTGGATAGTGCTGAGCTGGGAGCCAAAAATGCCTGGACTCAAATCCTACATCAGATAATCATCTCAATAAGCAAGCCACAACCTCTTCAGACTGGGTTTCCTCATCTGCGAAATGGGAGCAATAGTAACACCTAAAGGTTTTGTACATAATATAGGCAAGTGCCATATAAATGCTAGCTAGAGTAATTAGAGTACTTATAAAAATTACATTAGAGCATAATCTGATCTGAAATTCATATTCCAATCTTCTAGAACAGATCTAATTAATATTTTAACCAATTAGCAATATTCCCTTGGAAGGACAATGACCCATTCTGCTGTTCTACAAAGGACTGCTCTAATCTACCACTCCTTTAAGATAACTATAATACACAGAAGTAAAACAAAATACATTCTGCTCTGAATCACAATTATATTCTGAAGACTGTATTCCAGGATAGTCACTGACATGGAGAATAACACACACACACACACACACACACACACACACACACACACACACACCAAGACTAACAAAAAAGACAACCGTATGATGCCTGAGAGGAGAAGGAAAAAAGTTTAAAAACATTCCACTTTTTCTCTTACGGGAGAAAAATCACCCTTTAAAAGACAAGGACTCCAGCCAGGTTTAGTTGGTCTATTTAGTATGCTAAAAGCATTCTGGGACATGTTAAGATTTTGAACAAGCAAGAAAGAGTACTAAAGACTACTGTTTTCCAATATTCTTCTTAGAAGCTAAATTGCCTTCTCAATAAAATAAAAGCTATCAATTTGTGAAAACCTGACGCTCACATTTGAGTAACTTGATTTTTTTAAGCTTTCAAATACATTTTTCTTATTGTTACTTGCTCCAAAGTCTGTATTCTTTCTACACTGTTTTAGAAAACAGTAATTTTCTTCTACAACAAGTGATGATACCTGTCACTTACGGTAAAAACGTATGGTTTCTGGGAGAGTCAGAAGGAAAGTAGAGGAATATAAACAGAAATCAAAACACAGTCAGGCTTACTCAGTGGGACTTTTCAACACTGGATTATCTTCCCTTTTTTTCCCCTATACCAGCTCCTAAAGTAAATAATGCCTTGTCTATTAAGTGAAATCACAGATATTAAATGCTTTTGGACTACATCCCTCACAAATATACATATTTGAGTAATGTCTTGGTACTAATAACATTCTGAATGTAACCTAAAAAAAAGTATTTGTCTGAATGTTAAATTCTGTCATTAAGTTTTTGTTTTAATTCACACACATGCATTCCAAAATAAAACTACAGTATTCATTTACTCTCCAAACTTGTATCATTAAAAAAAGAGAGGGAAAATTATATTTGGTACAGTGGTATTCTAAGGGAGCCTTAAGATCATTTATTTAATATGACAACTGCTGATTGATAAATAATACATTGCCCAGGGTGAATAAACTATGGCAAATAAAAGGCTTAAAATGCTTATTTCTCAGGCTCCTTATTACCTTCTATGAGGAAGAAAGGATGGTTAAAATATTTTGTAGACATAAATTCAAGCCACATACTTGTAAAGCAGAATTATATTTTTCCTCTCGTTTTTACCAGCCTGAAAGTTTTATCATGAGTCACTCAAAGCAATATTTTGAGAAAAACATGTCTTTATAAGAAAACAATCCCAATGTTATAATATTCCTTTTGCATAAAGACAGAAAGAACTTTTGGAGTGATTACAGACAAAAACAATTGTAAAATGATATCTAAAAGATGAACAATAAAAGTAGAAACAAAAGAAAGAATGAAATAAGGAAAGAATCTGACTGAAAAACTGGTTTGTTGTTCTTTCTTGTTTCTGAAGGCTCTTGAGTGTCCCTGTTTCATAGTTTGAAATCTGTTCCTTGAGAGTCAAATTGATAACTGAAGAAATGTCAATAAGATCATCTTACTGAATTTTATCAACTTTGTAAGTGTCACAAAAAATACAATAAAACCTGCAACAAAAGGAAGTCGAGAAATATTACTACTTAAATTACTTTGTAATTTGAGCCTGAGAAAATTTTACCCCTCAAAAAAAAAAGATAAATGTGGAAAAGATAAACTTGTTTTAATTTCTGAAATTTCTAATAAGACATACATTGTATTTGATCAACAATTTTTTATTTTTGTTTTTACTGTACATGTGCTATATTGCCTAGTGCTGTGCCAGACAGATACTTCACACAGACACACCAAAAAAATTATAAGATAGTTAGCTAACTATAAGACATTAGGTAAGTATTGTCATCACTGAGAAATCATAATGTAGTGTGAAGAGCATTTGATTCAGATTCAAAGGATTTGGGCTCTAATCATCCCTGTGCCACCTACTATCTATGAGACCTCGTCACTTAACCTTGCTGGTCTTCAATTTCAATATGTAAAATAAGACATGTGCACTTGGTAACCTATAACATCCCTTCTAATTCAAAGTCTATACTCCTTTTGATCTTTGCTAAGAACTAAAAAACTAGGTGGGGAGAACAGATTAACATGGGAAGAGTTAGGAAAAAAGATACCACATAAATGCTTATAACTAAGTAAATGAAAATGTATTTATTAAGTGCCAACTATGTACCAGGCACTGGGCTAGACATGACAAATATAAAAGTGACAGTCAATCCCGATTTTGTATCTACTTCTCTAAATGCTCCTTATCTGGTTCTTTATCTGGTTTTTCTGACATGTCTCATCTCTTAAAGTTGGTGCTCAATCCACACTTTCAAGTACATTCACATGTGTGCAAGAGTGTCCTCCCTCGTGCTCTACCATTGCCCATGGTTTCCTGTAGCAGATGCATGGCCCTTAATAAATGCTTACTGATCAGTTCTTTAAATTCAAGCCTGGTACATAGTTCTGACATGTGAACTTTATCATTACTGAGGTGATCTTTACTGCTGCTACTCGAAGAAACGCCGTCTCAGTGGAACAATGATAACTCAAGATGAAGAGAATCCACATGTTGTTCTGGGGATATTATACATTGCTCAATTCAGTACCAGTAAGATTCAATGTAACAAGCTTTTAAGAAACTTCTTTAAACAAAACAATGTGATAGACTTTGGAGATAAAAAGACACATAAAGCCATCCCTAACATAAAGGTACTTATATTCTTAAGGAAGGATATGACATGTGCAGAGATAATTAAATACAAGATGATTTTAAGTGGCAAAAAGCACTAACAGTGTGAGATGATCAGTAAAGGCACCACACAGAAAGAAGTGATCCTCAAATGAAACCAGACACCCCTAGACAAAGTGAGGAGATGTTGCATTCCAGAAATGGGTTGCCCGCTTGTACTAAGAATGTCAAGTTTAAGGAATTATTAGTAGCCAACTCTGGCTAGGACTTAAAGTGTATGAGGAAAATAATATGAAATATGTATGAAAAGGTAAGTCATGGTCAGATTATTCAAGGTTTTAAATTCTAGACTAGATTGCTTGAATATTTCTGGGCAAGGCAATGAAATGGTCAAACCTGTGTTTTAAGATATTATTTTGGCACTTGTATGGAAGATGCACTAGAGTGTGGAAAGACTGGAAGAAGGGAGATTTGTAAAGGGAAACAAGAGAGGCCAGAACACAGGTGATAAATTTGAAGAACATGGAAGGAGAAAGGGACCAGAGCTCACTGATGAGAAACAGGAATTCTGCTTATTTCACTCTACATCAGTTCATATAGATCTTTCTGTCTTTTAAAAAGATCTTTTTCCTCACTTCCTACCACATAAATGCACTCTATCACATTCATATACCATAATTTAATCTGTCATCCCTCAATTGATAAGCATCACCTTAATATCCAGGTTTTTAACACCACAAATATAGCTACTATAAATATTTTTTTGTAAATAAGGACTGTCTCTTCTTTCTTTGATCTCTTTTGCATGCAGGTCTAGCCATGGTATAGCTGTATTAAAAGATACTGTTTAGTAATTTTTTGTATAAAATCCTGTCATTCTAGAATGGATGTCATTCCACCAACAGTGTATCAATGTGCCTCCTTTATCACAATCTCTCCAACATCTACCATTTTCCTTTATGGCATCTTTGTCACTCTGAATCATGTGAAATAGAATCTCAGAATTGCTTTCATTTGTATTTCCAATGCAGAGTGAAGTAAGAAAAACAAGAGAACAATGGAAACTATAGTATAGCATCAATATTATAATGACTCAGAAACTGATGAACAGCAAAATCAGCAAAACCAGGGTAATAATATATAGAATAACAAACACCATAAAGACAAACAACTTGGAAAACTGTCAGAATTATGATCAACAAAATGACCATTCATGATGCCAGAAGACTAATGATGAAACATACTATTACATAGACATGATAGATTTGGAGTACAGAATTAGAAATATACATGTATTGTATATATATATATATATGTATATGTATATACATATACATATATATATACACACACACATACATGTATTCATAACTTGGTTACAGCCATTCAGGGATCTGTTTTGATTGAATGTGCATATCTGTTATAAAGACATTTTTCTTTTTTTCCCAATGAGATGGAAGTTGAGAGGGAAAGAAAATAATTCCTATTAATTTTTTGAAGAGGTGAGAGTATTACAAGTGTGAAATATCTAAAGTACTTTCAGATAATATCACTGTATTAATAGTTTTACTTAAATGTTTTATTGTATTACAAGAAGACTTTCTTGTGGGGGCAATTTGTACCTGTACTGTCAAAATATAGATAAAATTTTATTTTAAAGAAAGACATGGGAATAACAGTAGTAATAAGCAGGAAGAAATAGAAGGATGCTATGATCAAAGAAAGAAATGTCAGAGTTCAAGCTCATGAATATAGCATATTTATCAGTAAGGGTGAAATCTAAAATATGACTACGTCTATGAGTGGTTGAAATGGAGTAAGGATGTAGGTAAAGAGTTCAGAAAGTTGAAGACTTAGAAGTCAGCCTGTTTGAGGGAATGTAATGTTCACTTAAATGGGAAGATTCTTCTCATTTATTAATAGGTCCATGTGACCTACTGAGGTCACATGGAAGTCTTTGTCACATGAGTCTGAGGAGGGAGGAGTTTGCTAAAGGGTTGGAGCAGGAATAGGAAGAAGCAGAGCTAGAGAAAAGCTGAGAGGAAGTTAGTCACGAGAGCAGTGGGAGCTAGGAAGGATGCAGGCAAGCAGGCAGCTGGCTAACATGAGTGAACGAGCTTGTTTGTGATTTTGTTTAAAAGAGTCTGCTTATGATTTATTTAATGGATCTGGTTTGTGGGAAGCCTAGCAGAGAGAAGGCTTGGAGATGGTGTTGTCCTCTACATTGCTATTGTGTATAGATTTTTGTTGCTAGGATGGATTTGGCATTCTGAGGTCTGAATAAATGTTTCGGTTCTATCTTCCATGTGGAGAGTCTGTTGTATTTTGTGATTCAGAACTGCACCGGGATATTCATGGCCACTGTAGTCACTGTGAATACCATGTTGGCACTATAGAGGACTTTAAAATGTATTTTAAGATAGCTAAGTATGAAAGCAGAGGTTGATGTGGGGAGATGGATGAAACCTTTTGGAGGTACTAAGCTTTATTAAGAGGGTTCACTATATAACTGAGACAAGTATCTGAATCAGGTGACACAAATGGATGGAGTAAACTGCTAAGAAAGGATGTTCCATCATCGTGGGAAAGGGACAGTCTGCAAGTAGAAATACAGAATAAGATGTATCCCCACTCCTCATAGTCCAATGTGCTGTAGTCATGGTAAGAAGATCATGTATTGAAGTGCTAGAATTGAAAAAGAAGAATAAACATGAAGTCTGTGTCTTCCAGAGGGAGCCAGGTTTTTAAGAGTACAATAAGATACTCTCTAGATACAACTAAATTGCACCAGTTTTTCCTGAATATGGATTTCTCTTCCTGGAGGTAATTCACAAGAAGCATAACAGATCATTACAGTTTGAGGGAACTGAATCAGGGGTTGGAACTTACAATCCTCACCCCCTTAAAATACTGTTCACTGTTGGAAATATATTACATAAATGATTAAACTCATAAAAGTCAAAGATGTTCTGTTCCTGAAGAAATTATAAGATTATTGCCAGACCTTATGAGTGTTGGCTATGAATTTAAGATACTGTTTTTATTCAATACTGTACCATAATGTCTCTGTGATCTCATCAAAGTAGATACAATCTCTATTGATAAATATCAAAACCTTGCAAGTCTTTCTCATCCTATTTGACTTTTGTCTATGTCAGCCAAAAGTCCCCATAGGGGACCCTCCCAACATGCTAGGCATGTTCCTCTAAATTTCTTGACGTTGTGTGGTTACCCATGCAGCACATAGTTGTTCCACTGATCCCTCATTTTCCCTATATGACATTGTTTTCCACTTTTATACAATGTTAGCTTTTTACATCATGCTAACTCAGTATAAGAGCCTCTGTATATCCTGAATACTTCTTCATTGATAATATGCTGCAGCTAATTCCTGCCTACCATATGTAACCATCTGACTATCTAAATTATGGAATTCTTCAACATCCACTCATACAGTATCAATATAGAATAATGATGTTTTAAAAATAATATAAGCCTTTTTTCAGGAAGGAAATTGGGGGTCACTAAAAGCTTTGTAGAACTTCCCAAAGATAATATCTGCTCTTCTTTCCCTAGTCAAACCCAGCCTGAGTTCACTCAATTCTCCTTAGCCTGTAGAAGGTATATGCACTAATAGATCAGTTCGATTTACCAGCTATCCAACAACATATCATAATCAGGAAAATGGGCATTCTGTATCCACTTAGGTTATTAATCTTTTGAATGATTATGGATCTCATTTAGGATGATTTGTGAAATTTCAAGGCTTTGTTCAATTAGCAGAATGCCATTTGCCAACAGGAGCATCTGGAGAATTTCATCATCTACAAAGAATACATCTTGCATTTGGATATCCTTCATGACAATAGAAAATACCTGTGACAAGCATATATCTCTCTGTATATTATACACTATTACAGTTAGCGCTGTGTTAGTTTTTTCAAGGAATCTTTTGTGATTTTAACATTAATGGAACATACCTTGTTGAAAGACACACTTTAAGGCAACATTTTGCTTGACCAAATAAAATGCTTCCTTTTTTTATAACAAACCAACAATAATAGTAGGATGTTATGTCTCCGAATCTTTTAGTCCACTATGACTATAAAGATGAAGTATGCTATAAAATACCATTTGCATCCTGTTCTATTCTCATGCCTTAAGCAAGGATACCCTTGAGGTTTTTTTTTTCATAAAGATTCAAAAGATATGGTAAAGTAGGAATGTGGGCCAGTAATTGCTGGTATTCTTTTAATTTCCTTGGTTCATCCTCTTTCAAATATGTTAAGAAAATTGCATCGCCTACATCATGGATCACGTCTACATATGCTTGGTTTAGATCAATTGCTCTTAGTCTATACTGACTACACAAAGAAGAGTTTTATTGATAATCCATAAGTTTTTGGCCACATTATTTTCGGAACTATCTTTAATAAAGCATGAGACCACTACAGTCTCTAGGTATTTGGCCTCTCTTTTTCTGTGAGCCACAGTGAGCAATATAGTTTTCACACTCCTCCCTTACATACACATTTGAATTAAGTCACCAAGTACTAAGAAGTAGTTTGATTTAAAGACTTTTATTGAAGTCTCCATAAAATACTCTATCAGCCCATATTATCTATAACAGATATTGATGCACAGGCTATAATTATCTTCATAGCGGTCCCTCCATTATTGCTCTTCATAGCTCTGCAATATGAGATAATTGGTTACACTATTAAATAATGTTTCTTGTTGTCTTTTGTACACATTTGGAAAAAACAATAGGAGTGAAATTGGATATGGATACCCCTTTATTTTATATCATTTAATTATTGATTGAGAATTGTAGCTAATAATTGGAACCAGTACTTATGGATTAAAGTTAGATTAAACTGTATCGGTTTTAGCAGTAAAGCTGGTAAGAGTTTAACTTCCCTATTCTCTGGGCTACAGTTTGGATTCAATCTGTCTTACCCAGGAAGTGAGGAGGGTGGAGAGGGAAAACGAGTCTACCTGGTCCTAAGATGTTCTGCCTGGTCATAAACTTAGCACTGAATCACTCTGTGTAGGGTGTTTCCAGAGAATGTTGTTCAACTCAGTGTTTTCTCCATTGTCATGGGTCCCAGAGATCCCCTCTTATGAGTCAAGCCAAATGTGAGGCTGCCCTTTCTCCATAAGCCCACCCTTACCTCTGATGTAAACCAATTACAGTCCTGCTTTAGTCTTCATCACATCACTATATAAAAAAAGCTGCTCTGGCAGTCAGAGGTATCCTTGGCTATTACAGGATCCATAGATCCCATTTACTAGCAATTGCTAGCCTTGCTAATAAACTTATCATACTCATTACTGTGCCTCAGTTTCTCTTTATCACAGATTTTTACCACCACATAGGTTAATCCCTTTATGTTCTTCTCCAAGGAAGTTTTCCATTTAGCAGGAGCTTCCTTCTGTCTTCTACTTTGATTTATAGAAACAATGTCGAGATTAACAGAAATTCCTTCCTATGGTCTCTGGAAAAGGACATCACATTTGCAGTACCAAGAGATAAGTTAATGTTTACATATCATCTAAAATTACTACGATTACTGGCACTCTCCATTTGTTTTCCCTCTCCCAATTCTGTTATCCTCACAGCAGAAGTGAAAAGGGCTTCATGAGACTGAAAGTCATTAGAAAATCATGCTGACTGGGTCCACTATCTATTTGTGCCCCATAATCTCAACTGGGCCCTCACTGCTGCAGAGCAGTCCTTTTATAGCTCAATAGATTGACTAGCCCACACACCAATGTATCTTTTACAAATTTCCTTAAACGTCTCATGGCTCACCCTTCATTCACCCTTTCAACATATTGCTTCATATTTTGATGTAAACAATGAAACCCTTTGCTGAGAGCTCAGCCCATCCTCCCCTTCCTTGTTTTACATCACTCAGATGCCTTCTGCCACTATTTACTCCTCCATGCCTGTCTCATTGAAGAAGTGGTACTTCTTCCCAGGATAACCCTCTTTCTACATGCATAAATATATCATTCTATTCCATCTTAACCAGCAGATTAGGGCAGGTAGGTGGTGCAGTGGATAGAGCGCCAATGCAGGAGTCAGGAGGACCTGAGTTCAAATCTCACCTCAGATACTTGACACTCACTAGCTATGTGACTTTGGGCAAGTCACTTAACCCCAATTGCCTCATCCTGGGTCACCTCCAGTCATCCTCATGAATATCTGGTCTCTGGATTCAGATGACTCTGGAGGAGAAGTGAGGCTGGTGACCTGCACAGCCCTCCCTCACTCAAAGAAAACAAAGCCAAGTGCAAGTCATGTCATCATTTCTCAGATAGCATGGTCTTCTTCAGCAACAAGGGGCAAATACACACATCTAGCAGATTGCCCCCTTTATCATTCCTACTCTCTCACTAATCTTTAATTTCTCTCTGATTACTGATTGCCTACAAACAAACTTATACCTCCTCTATCCTCAAGAAACACGAGCTCCATCCATCATCACTAGCTATCATACCATATTTCTCCTTTTTGTTGCTAAACTTCTAGAGAAGTCTATCATCAGTGCCACCACTTCTTTCTCCTCTCACTCCCTTCTTAACTCTCTGTAATCTGTTCTAAAATCATCACTCAACTGAGACTACTCTCTCAAAGTTACTAATGACCTCTTAATTCGACAAATGTAATAAACTTTTCTCAATCTTCATTCTTTTCTCTCGAGGTACTCTTTCCTGGTTTTCCTCTTATCTATCTGATCCCTCCTTTTCTGTGTTTTTTGTTAGATCTTCCTCTAGCATTAACAATGGGTATCCCTCAAAGGCTCTGTCCTGAGTCCTCTTCTCATTTTCCTCTATATTATTTTACTTAGTGATCTCATTAGCTGTCATGGATTCAATTATCATCTTTATGTTAACGATTCTGTGATCTATTTATCCAGCCCTAACTTCTCTCCTAAATTCATCCCACTTCTCCAACTGCCTATTAGACATATCAATCTGAATTTCCAACAGATACTTTAAACTCAACTGAACCATTATCTTTTTCTATGTATCAGCAAGGACTCTAGCATATACAGGAAGGCCTGCTGTTCACGTACTTAGATTTGCATTTCTAAAAGAAAAGCAACTTTTAAGGGGTCAACAATCACTTCAATCAAGCACATATATCATTCACTTAGTTCTGAGGGATAAGTCAGTACTTGGAGCTTCAGAGAAAATACAAACAGAGAAACAAAGATCAACAGACAGGGCTTCTAAGTGTCTGACCATAAGCAATACCTACATAACTACCAGAGAGAGAAGCACCAACATCTGAGTTTTCAAAGCCAGAGGGCTCTTTAGTAGCTTCCCAGAGTCTCATTTGGCACACAAACCTTCTTCTAAAAACTAAGCTCCAAAATAAAACCTCTCCACCTCAGAGTTGGAGAGCAGAACCCTCTGATCCAGCGCCTCAATAGAAATTAACAAAAATACTTGAGGCTCATTAATGGGCAGGGAAGATCTAATTAATGTTACATGCCATCAAGTCTTCCCTTCTTCCTAATTTTCCTATTGCTGTTGAGGGCACCACCATCTTCAACCTAGGTCACATTCTTGACTCATCACTCTCTCAATCCTCATATCCTATGTGTTGCCAAGGCCTATTTATTCTACTTTCATTATATACCCCTTTCTCTTCTCTGACACTTATATCACCCTAGTATGAGCCCTCATCATCTCAAGGTGCTAGTTGGTTTCCCTGTGTCAAATCTTTCCTTTCTACAATTAAATCACCTGTCAAACTGATTTTCCTAGTAATTCAAAATTGGTCTGACCATGTCACCCTCTCATTCAATAAACTCCAGTACTTCCCTAACATTTCCAAATATATAATTCTCTGCCTGACTTTCAAAGCCCTCCATAATCTGACCCTTTCCTATCTTTCCAATCTTCTTACTCCTTACACCTTTGCCCCCTACATACTCTAGAATCCAGTGACCTGAATGCTATTCCTCAAATAAGACACTCCAGCTCTGACTACAAACATTTTCACTGGCTGCACCTCATGCCTGGAATTCTCTCTGTACTTCCTGTGCTTCCTTCAAGCCCCAACCAAAATATCGATCACCTACAAGAAAATTTTCTGATCCCCCTTAATTTTAATGCCTTCCCTCTGTTGATTATATCTAATTCATCACACACATACTTTATCTGTAAACAATTGTTCTTAAACTGTCATCCCAATTAGATTGTGAGCTCCTAGAAAGAAGAGGCTGGTTTTTGTTTTATTTGAGAATTCTGCTTTCTTTGTATCCTGGCACATAACAAACATTTATTAAGCATCTACCATATGCCAGGTACTATGTTATGTACTTTAATAATATTACTAGATTTGATCCTTACAACAACTTGGTGGCATGAGTGCTATTGTTATCTGCATTTTGCACTTGAGGAAACTGAGGCATATAGAAATTATATGACTTGCCCAAGGTCACATAGTTAGCATGTGTGTGAAGCCACATTTATATTCAATTCTTTCTGATTCCAAGGTCAGCATTCTATCCCACTGCCCTCTATCCTAGTTGCACTGGGGCAAAACTGAATTTAAATATGAGGGAGAACATTACAGACTCTCAGAGAAGAAGGGGACCTCTGAGGTCTCTAAGCTAAGCTCTGCTTAAACAATCATTCTCTATGTATTATCTGTGAGTGGTCCATAAGCCTTTGCCTAAAGACCTCCAGTGAAGAAGAGCCCACTACCCATTCCAAGCTAAGTCATTGCTCTGCCTTTGTTCTGTCTGAATAACTAAATCATTTTTTTGTACACTGGGTGAAATCATCTTTCTACTATTGTTTCTAGTTATTCCAAATGGAACCAAAAAACTCTAATCCCTGTTTCACATTATATTCCATCAAGTACTTAAAATATCTATAATGTTCACACAAGATACTTAAGGTATCTATCATGAACACACGCACACACGCACGCACACAGTAGAATACAAATTCCATGAACCCAGGGATTGACATTTTTTCAGTATGTGCTAGGTTCTTAAGCTGTTTTATGGCAGCACCATGTCTTATACTTTTCCTTGGGTTATACTTCCCCACTACTTTGTAAGATTCTTTACTTCCTTAGACACAGATCAAGCTCTAACTTGTACATGAAGCCTTTCCTGTCCTCCCACCTACTGTTTAAATAACTTTAAAATACTGCCTCAAAATAAATTCTGGAGTAGCAACAAAAGGACAAGGTGAAATAGTTTCCCAGCCTCAGGCAACTTAGAAAATTGACAGAACCAGGAGAACATTGTACATAGTAACAACCACAGTGTGTGAGGAGTTTTTCTGCTAGGCTTAGCCCTTCACAGCAATGGAAGGACCTAAAACATTCCCAAAGGACTCTTGAGGTAAAATGCCATTCACATCCAGAGATAGAGCTATGGAAGTGGAATACAGAATACAGGAGAATATTCTCTTGTGTTATGTTTTGTTTTGGTTTGTTTTTTCTCATGGTTTCCCCATTCAGTTTAATTTCTCTATGCAACATGACTAATGTGAAAATGTGCTTAATAAGAATATATGTATAGAAACCACATAAGATTGCATGCCATCTTGGGGAGAGAGGTGGGAGGGAGGGAGACTTATGGAAGTGATTGTAGAAAACTGAAAAAAATAAATAAATTTTAAAAAAAAGAAAATTGACAGGAAAGATCTGTTTCACTGGGGTGAGAGTGGAGTGCAGTTCAGCACAAATCATGCCCAAAGAAGCCAACAGTAGGCCTCAGGGTGACTGAATGGGCAATGGTGGCTTCTGGAGCAGACAGTAAGTGGATCAGACAATTATTCAGAAGGAGAATATAGGAAACCTTTTGTGGAATTAGATGCAAGCTCTTGTCTTGTTGATACACTCTTCTCGGTTGCCGTCCCAGGGCAAGAAGAAATACTAGCACACTAGGGCATGCAGCCACAATGAAGGGGAGACTCTGGTCATAGTTCTAGGGTGGAAAACAGTGGTTGTGGCTACTCATAGACCAGAGCACGGGCCAGGACAGCAGTGTCCACACCTCTTCTTAGATCATACCACTTTAGAAGAACTGACAACTTACATGGCCCCAGGACTAGCTCTGAAAAGAGCAACACAAAAAGCCTGAAGGGTGGGGTAATGTCCCCAACACCTCAAGAGCAGAGCCCAATTCTAACATAAAGTTAAAAGTCAAGAAATACAGTAGAAAATAAGCAAACAAACAAAAAAAGAACCTGAACGTAAATTACTACGATGACAGGGAATATCAAAACACAAATTCAAAAGACAAAAAAAGTCAAAGCAGCTATATGCAAAGCTTCAAAGAAACATGTGAAGTGGTCTCAGCTTCCCCCCCCAAAAAAGAATTTCTATTTTAGAGGAAAATTTTGAAAAAGAAGTGAGAATGATGCAGGAAAATCATGAAAAAAGAGTCAATAGCTTGACAAAGGAAGTGAAAAAAAAGTCTGAAGAAAAATAACACTTTAAAAAACAGAATAGGCCAAATGGAAAATGAAGTACAAAAATCCAATGAAGAAAAGAAATACTTTAAAAAGTAGAATTGGAAAAATAGAAAAAGAGGTACAAAAATTCAGTGAAGAAAAGAACCCCTTAAAAAAAGCAGAATTGAACAAATGGAAAAGGAGTTACAAATGCTTACCAAAGAAAACAATTCCTTAAAAATCAGAATTGGGCCTATGGAATCTAATTACTGCATGAGACATCAAGAAACAATAAAACAAAGTCATAAGAATGAAAAAATTGAAGAAAATGTGAAATACCTCATGGGAAAAACAACTGACCTGGAAAATAGAACCAGGAGCAATAATTTAAGAATTTTTGGACTACCTGAAAGCAGTGATCAAAGAAAGATCCTAAACATCATATTTCATGAAACTGTTAAGGAAAGCTGCCCTGAAGAACCAGAGAGCAAAATGGAAATTGAAAGCATCTAGCAATAACCTCCGGAAAGATATCCCAAATTGAAAATTCCCAGAAACATTATAGCCAAACTCCAGAGCCCCTAGATCAGAAAGGAAATATAGCAAACAGCCAGAAAGAAATGATTTAAATTTCTTGGAATCAGAGTCAGGATAACACAAGACTTAGCATTAAAGGATCAGAGGGTCTGGGAATATGATATCCCATTGGGCAAAGAAATTAGGATTTCAACCAAGAATCACCTACCCAGCAAAACAGTATAATCCTTTGGGGGAGGGGAACTGGCATTTAATGAAATAGAGGACTTTCAGGCATTCCTGATGAAAAGACTAGAGCTGAAAAGAAAATATGACTTCCAAACACAAGACTTAAGAGAAGCCTATAAAGCAAAATAGGAATGAGAAACCATAAGTGATTCAATAAGGTTAAAGTGTTTATATACCTAGATGGGAAGATGATACCTGTAACTTTCAAGAGCTTTAACATTATTAGCAATTAGAAGGTATACACATAAACAGAGGGCATGTGAATGAGTTGACTATGTTGAGATAATATTTTAAAAATATGAGAGCAAGTATATGCAAATTTGTAATGAGTAAAGGAAGAGGGAAGAGAAAAATTATCTCATATACTTCTATATTCTAATTCTAATTACTAGAATGTACAATGAACAGCTATATCAAAGAATAATTTATTACTTTTCAGAAACCAACTCCCAGGAAATCTGGGAAACATTACTTTCATGCAGTAACATTCTGAAGAATAGTCTGAATTAAGATATCTTAGCCACACAACTAAGAAAGAATCACTGGTTTGTGGGAGACAATGGGAGAGACTGTTTGGTTTGAGAGGGGGAGAGAGGTAGCCCAGTATGTTTATGGGATTGGTTGGTTGGAAAGATGGCTGGCACAGATGGGAATAGAATGAAAGTTTATATGAGACATCAAATAACAGTTGGGCTGTGTTGTATTCAAAATAGTTTCTTTTCTTTCCTTTTTTAAAAATATTATGTTTAGGCTTAAAAGGCAAGGAAACTGCAGTGATTCAGCCAAAATACAATTGTCCTAGTGCTTTCTTACAAATAAGAGCTATATATTACTATAAGGATTACTAACATATTATAGCAAAAAGTGGCATGCTGATAAAACAAGGTAAGCATTCAAGTGATTTACTGACAAGGGCAACTAAGACTGAGTTGCAAATGAAATTCATCCTTCACTTTGGGGAAAGACACATCTTCAGTTATTCTGCAATGCAGAAGTTTCATTGTAGGGGCCTCACTCAGGGCTCTGGAGTAAGCTGCATATGCAGGGATTCACTGCAGTTTTAAGCTTATTAAAGCTTAATAATCAGGGCATCCCAAAAGTCTTAGTGCAGTTTTGGCACACTTAAAACTGCACTAAGACTTTTGGGACACTATGTATTATTCTTTTCAAATAATGATGTTACTGGGGTGTTTTGACATGGAAGAAAACGCCAACAAACATTAAGAATTCTCAAGGACACTTACGTATAAAAGAGGATATTACTAATTGGTCAGGCTGCTAGGTGGCTGGGTAGAAAGAGTGCCAAGACTAGAGTTAGGGAGACCTGAGTTCAAATTCAGCCTCAGATACTTAATAGCTGTGTGACCTTGGGTAGGTCACTTAACCCTTTTTGCCTCAGTTTCCTCATCAGTAGAATAAGCTGGAGAAGGAAATGCAAAATTGTTCTAGTATCTTTACCCAACTATGGAGACACAAAGAGTTGCACATGCCTGAAAAGACTGACCAACAAGCAGTAATGATGTATTTTTTTTTCCTTGGGGAAATTAGGTGAGGCAATGGATAGAATTTTGGCTTGAGCTAGGAAGCCTCATTTTTCAGAGTTCAAATTTGGCCTCAGCTGTGTGAGTCTGGGCAAGTCACCTGAACCTGTTTGCCTCAGTCTCCTCATCCGTAAAATGAGCTGGAGAAGAAAATGGTAAAACACTCCAGTATTTTTGTCAAGAGAATCAATAATATAGCATTGATTTAAATATGCTCTAATGGTGTAGGATAGTTTACAAATTATTTTAATATTTATTACTGATTTTGTACTCAGAATAATATTCTGAGGAGGGTAGCATCACATTTTACACATAAGGAAGCTGTGAGCCAGGGAGGTAATGTCTCACAGTTCATACACAATTAGTTAAGTACCAGAGCCAGAATTCCCATCTTCTGACCATTCCTTTTTTGTTGTTATTGCTGGTATACTTCACTCACTGCTTCACATGAAAACCAGAGAGAAAGAAAAAAGACTGAGAGTCAATCAATGAAAAACTAATTAATATTTTTGTTTTCTCCCTTTACCAAGCAACTCATCGATGTGGTAACTTCTCCATTTCACTCATCTTTTTTTTCATATAACCTTCATGTGGTACTGATTGTCCCATTAGTCTTCTCCATTACACTTAAGTAAATTCTGTTTCTCCCAGCAATTCTTGGCTCAAGTTTATTTCTTTAGCATTATTATACCTATGCCCTTGTATTAGATCTTGCCGATTTTGTTCCTACTATGTCTTCTGTCCTATATTTAAGATTCCACACATGAAATCTGCTCATCAGTCAGAAAAGAGAAACTGATGGCTTTAGCTATTACTTTTCAAGGAGCAACCTGCCCATAATGCAAGGTATTTAAAGAGAAATGGCAATGTTGTCCAATTTTATGTCTTAGAAGTTTTATTTCAAAGTACCAAGAACTCTGCTGCTATTGCTTTTAAATGAGCTATACATTTTGAGATCTAGCACAAAATGCTTACTAAGCATTAAAAGTATGGATTTTTTAGGTTCAAAATATTTAATAGATGTTATACTACAAAAGGCATAGGCAAAAAATGCATTATTGGAATACTAAATTGCCATGGAGATGATGTGGCCAGTAAATCAAGATGCTGTTATTTGTCTTTGAGATGTCAGAATCTATTATAGTAAAAATCAATTCCCCGAATGGAATTTCAAAGAGTGGGGGGTGGGAGGGAGAGATTTCCTGAAATAAGAATAGTCTCCTCCCTTGAAAGCACAGCAGTTTTCAGAAATAAAACTGTTACCTACCATGGCCCGAGAACAAAGAAATCCTTCATTTTGCCATTTGAAATCAGAAGATTTATGAAGATTTATTTTTTAAACAACAAAGAAAATTAAAGTCTTCAATGAGCTTTAAATGGAATTTTATTTCTGAAAGTCTAGATGACTAAGATTTTACAGAGTAGGGAGCACAGAAATAGTGTTGAAAGAGGATAAGTAAGGAATTAAAATCAAACCCAGATGATGCTGACTCAAAGATGTTAAAATCCCAAAGCTGTTTCTGGAGAACTGTGAGTGTTCTATACGCACTAAAGAAAAGGCTTGAGATATATAATCTTCTCTAGAGACTGTTAAGAACCAGGGATATATCCTCCCACCCCATCTGCTCAGGGTGACATTTACATTACTATCTGGGAAAATGGTATCTCACTTTCAGCCCTTGTTATATATTCCACCTTAAATCTATTACATTATTGGATGGGTTGACTGCCAGAGGATTCTGGGCAAAGATAGTTTCAAATACAGGAAAGCCCAGAAATTTCTGATATCCTCCGAGTGTTAAATGCATATGGAGTAACTCAAGCCTAGAATTTTACCAAAAAGAGTCTATTGACATGCTTTTGAAAATTCATAAGAAAAGCCAAAAATTTAAAGAGTGACTGACTGAATTATCCTCTCAACTCTAAGACTTCCACACTAAATTTTATTTTAAATAGAAATCTTTTGGGTCAAGTCCTTTAGACAGTTGGCACACTTTCCACAGCTTCCAAAATGACTAAATTACACAATTTTATCATTCTACACTGTTTGTAGCCTATATTAATTGTGTTGTCCCCTTACCTAATCTATCATTTGTCTTCTTGTGGACATCTTGAGATAGATTTCCATTACAGAGTATCATTTTTTTTCTGACAGATGAATAAACAAGAGCCTTAAAACACTGTAGTAGAGAAAAAGAAAGAAAAAAATCCTTCTTATGAGAATATTTTTCCCTCCCCTAATGGCCTATCTGATTACTTTGTTCCATCTCATAATTCACAGTGAGTTACATTACCTCAATCTATTCTTTGATGTCTCCAATGTATTCTACAACTATCCAGTTCTATTGACTTAATAATATGTGATTTCTTCTTTCCTGCTTAAGCCACTTGTGGAACTAAGGCAAGACATAGAGAGAAAGAAAGAGACAGAGAAAGACAGAGATAGAGACAGAGATAGAGAGATTGACAGAAAGGGAGAGAGTTGCCTATCTACATGGGAGGAAGGAGTTTCTACACTATGGTTTTCCCTAAACTGATGAAAGAAGAGGTCTGATTTCAGCCCTATCCCTTAAAAGTCTGTGTAGTTGGACAAAGAAGTTTTTAAAGTTTGCTATGTTTTGTAGTTTTACTCTTAATTGAGTCTATTTCTTTTTCTTTACCTTTACTTGAGTCTTTACAATAGAAAATGAAGCAAACTTTATTCCATACATACACATTAGATACACATGTATCCTCTTGCCACTTCAAACAAGAGAATATTTTGAATACAAAGAAGCTTTATCTAACCATTTTTATGCTATATATGAAGGAAATCATTATGTTATATATGAAGGAAATCATTTAATTGACCAACAGGTTGATAATTTTACAGTTACCTATATCAAAGTCTTAGTCCATTTGAAAACAGGGGCTGATTTTCCTTGACAAATCACCAAAAGTACTCTTCACTGAAGAGTACTGAACAAAAGATTGAACAGATGATCTCTGATGATCCCTCCTAATGTCTAAAAGTCCATAATTTTACTTTAAAACATTCTAAAAGTGTATTCTAAAAGCACTACAATTCTAAGAAATCTTGGTGTAAAGGAACACCTATAAAACAAAAATCAGAGAGGGAAAAGGATACATGTTGCCCTGATAAAGAACAAGAGTTTTAAAAACCATGGCCTCATGAAAAAGACAGCCTTTTTATTTAGCATACAATTATTGATAAGCTGTGAAAACACATCAAAGTGCTATTTTTCAAGGATTTTAGAACCACTCCTTATAAGACCTGTAGTTAACTTGAGTATCTATTACTTTGGACACTCAAAGTATAAGATCAATTTGTTTGCTTAACTTTTTAAACAAGTACTAAATGTCTATTGTGTATTATAAATAAGAAAAAACTTGTGCTTTTCAGGTATCTATCTATAAACTTTCCTTTAGAGTTATGTGACTGGAAAAATACTTTTAACAACTTGCTCCCTTCTTTGCAGATATACCAGAATACGGATGTGAAATGCTGTGAATATAACACTGTATTTAATATATTGGCTTTGCTTAACTGCTTTTCATTTTTCTCTTTCTCTTTTTTTTATTCTTTCTTACAATGAATTATTACCTGGAAAAGGGAAGGCATATATGAAATAAGCATGGAACAAGATCTCAGCAAAAATGTTTGAAAATAAATTTTGATGAATCCAAAGTCTCACATATACTAGGGTAAGGAGTCACTATTCAACAAAAACTCCTGAGAAAATTGCAAAGCACTCTAACAGAAATTAAATATATACCAACGTCTTATACTGTATGCCAAGTCCTAAAGTTGATATATTACTCAAACATAAAAGCTTGTATCCTGATCAAACTGAAGAAGCAACAAGAAAATATTTTCCAATCTACTGAAAGCAAAATATTTCAAGAGGATCACAGGAGATAAAATAGATAATTCTAATTATATGAACATTTTAAATAAACAAGACCAATACAGTTATCCCTTAGACATTGCAGGGGTTAGCAGCATTGCATCCTAACAATCTAGAAAATTGGTGTAAAGTTTTTTGGCCCTCCCTTCATACCAGAGAAAAAGTCTGAATTGTTACAGTATTAAAAGATAAAATATGTTGATATTATACAATTATAATACACAAATTTTATGCATTTTTGAATTTCTAAACTTTTCCTGTGTTGTTGACTGGACTTCATATGTCATCTGCAGCTGCTGCAAGAGTCCCAAAAAATTCCCATTTAATTTTTTATGCCAACCTGTGATATATTGAAACTCTGATGGAGAAAATCATGATTTGGAAGGAATAACTGTAGTTAAAAGTAAAAAAGAAACAAATAATTGCCAAAAAAAAAGTCTTTACAACAAGTTTCTCTAATAAAAGTCTCATTTCCAATATAAGTATATAAAGAACTTACCATCGATAGGTCAACATAATAAAAATGACAGTCCTACCAAAATTAATTTAGCTGTTCAGCATTATGCCAATTAAATTACTATAGAATTATTCTGTGCATTTAGAAAAAAATCATAACAAAATCCATCTGGAAGAACAAAAGGTCAAGAATATCAAGGGAATCAATGAAAAAAATGTGAAGGAAGGTGTGGCTCAGTTGTACCAGATTTCAAAGTATATTACAAAGTAGTCATTATCAAAACAATATGTATTGGATAAGAAATAGAACATTTGGTTGGTGAAATCAATTAGGTACACAATGTACAGTGACAAATGACAAGAGCAATCTAGCATTTGATAAACCCAATGATCCAAACTTTTAGGCACAAGAAATCACTATTTAACAAAATCTGTTAGGTAAACTAGAAAGCAGTCTAGCAGAAAATAGGCATAGACCAACATTTCACACAGTATACCAATATAAGGTCAAAAGGGGTACATGATTTAGATATATAGAGTGATATTATAAGCAAATTAGGGGAGCATAGAAAAATTTACCTCTCAGATCTATATATATATATATATATATGGGAAGAATTTATGATTAAACAGGAGATAGACAGGATCACCACAGGTAAAAGGGATAATTTTGATTACATGAAATTAAAAAGGGTTTGTACAAGCAAAATCAATGCAGCCCGAATTAGAAGGACAGCAAGAAACTCAGAGGAGGAGGATTTTACCACAAGTTTCTCTGGTAAAGGTCTCATTTCTCAAAAATCCAGGAAATTGAGCCAAATTTATATAATTAAGTCATTTGCCAACTGATACATGGTCAAAGGATATGATGCAGTTTGCCGAAGCAGAAATCAAAGTCTTCACTAATCAAATGAAGAAATGCTCTAAAATGTTCTAAAAAGAGAAATAAAAATCTTTGAACTCTGAAGTACCACCTCACATTGGCTAACATGACAGAAAAGGAAAACGACAAGCACTGGAAAGGATGTGGCAAAATAGTCACAGTAATGCACTGTTGGTGAAGTTATGAACTAGTTGGTTGGTTGGTTGTTGTCCTTCATCTTCGAAGAGGACCAAAATGACATTGCCATGAGAAAGTGAAATTTTAGTGTGTCTGACTGTGGCTAATCAGATCCATACAAGCTCAGGGTAGGGTACAGGGTTAGGTAGGAACTAGTACAACAATTCTGGAGAATAATTTGGAACTATACCCACCATTTGACCCAGTAATACCACTACAAGGTCTGTATCCCAAAAAGATCAAAGGAAAAGGAACTATATGTACAAAAGTATTAATAGTAGTTCTTTTTTGTCACAGAAAAGAATTAGAAAATGAGGGGATGTCCAGTAAGTGGGGAATGACTGAATTAAGTGTGGTGTATGATAGTAATCACATTCTACTGTGATATAAGAAATGATGAAGGAGCTGATTTCAGTAAAACCTGGAAAGACTTATATGAGCTGATGCATAGGGAAGTGAGTAGATCCATAACAACATATTCAGTAACAGCAATACTGTAAGGTCCATAAACCATAAAGACTCAGCTATACTGATCAATATGATGATCCAAGAAAATTCCAAAGGACTCATAATAAAAAACACTATCCACCTCCAAAGAGAAAGCTGGTAAACATTAAGTGCAGATTAAAGCTTATTGTTTTTCACTTTATTTTTCTTGCTTTTTTTGGAAACATGGCTTAGGCATATATGATTTCACATGTATAATAGGTATCATATTGTTTGCCTTCTCAGTAAATGAGGGAGGGACTTGAGAGAGGGAATATGAATCCAATTTTTTAATGAATGTTTAAAAATGTAATTTTGAAATATTTTTTTAAAAAATACAATAAAACATTAAATAATAAAAATAAAGAACTAATTTAAATTTATAAGAACAAGAGCCATTCTACAATTGATAAATGGTCAAAAGGTGAATAGGAAAAAGGAACAAGCATGGTTTGTCTACTACATACCAGGTACTGTGATAAAGGCTTTAAAAATATTTTCTGATTTATATAATCATGCAGTTTTTTGAGGTAAAAATCCAAGTTCTCAAAAGCCACATATAAAATTCTTCAAGTCACTAATAATAAGACAAATGAAAACTAAAGCAGCTCGGAAGTTCTACCTCACATCTGTAAGACTAGCAATGATGACAAAAGAAAAAATGATAAATAGAGGAGATACATGAAAACTGGCACAATAATGTACTATTGATGGAGCTATGAATTCACCTAGTCATTCTGGAAAATATTTCAAACATTTAAAAAGACACTAATACGGACATATGCTTTGACATAGTATTATCCTTAGTAAGAATATATATTGCATAGAAATCAAGAAAAGAAGAAAAGTATGCATATGAACAAAAATATTTATGGTAGCTCTTTTCTAACAGCAAAAACCAGAAGCTAAGTGCATTCTACCTTTCAGGGAATAACTAAACAAATTATTGTATATGAATGTAATGATATATTATTAAGCCATAAGAAATGACAAAATGAACACTTGCAGAGGAAACTGAGAATACTTGTATGAAATAGCGCATAATAAAGTGAGCAAAACCCAGAGGGGAAAACAATTTTGAAAATCTTTAAAAGTCTGATGACTGCAACGTCAAACAAAACTTCCCAAGGACTAATGATGAAGAATGTTACCAATCTTCTGACAGAGCAGGAATGGACTCAAAATGCAGAATGAGACATACATATTTTTTATTATACATATTGGTCATGAAAGTTTTCTTTTTCTTTTGTTCAACTGTAGGAAAATAGGAGAAAGAGAAAATAAATCCTTTTAACTGAAAAATAATAAAAAAAATAAAAGAATGTTTTTAAAACATTTATCCATATTTAAAGCCAATTCTACTCATTCATCATGATGACAAATTCTTCCCAAAGAAATTTACCTTTCATTGTATCATTTTACTCTCTTAGTAATTGCCTCAGACTCCATTTTACTTAAGCAAAATACAGTGAAACTATACACAGTGTACTCAAAGATTTCAAAGTAAAAGGTCATTTAGCAATACAGAAATACATTTTGACAACTTAATTCTTACCCTCTTCTAAAATACTAAGCAAAACTCTGAGTCACCAAAAGAAAAAAAAAAAGCAAGATTCTGCCAGAAAGAAGGTTCACATTCTGAATACAGTTAATCAATTAGAAACTCATCCATTCACCTATTCATCTATTCCTTAAAAATGTCGGTCCTTCATCCAAATTCAAGTATCACTTGCTTAATCTAATAGGAGAGGAAAAAAAACAAAGTTTGGAGATAACAATTGACTGAATGTTCTCCCTCCTTTACAAGGCAGAAATTTTGGAAGAAACTCCATCATCCTAAAGGATTACTAAACCTGGAAGTTGTTCCTGACTCTAGGGACATTCCACATGTTCCCATAACATTCACCCAGGGTTAAAGCTGCCAATCAACTGGTGTTCTGGTTAACTAAAGTCTACACAGAACTTGGTTGAAAATTTAGGATTACTTATTTACAAAGTTAAATGAGTATTCTATATTTTAGTATTTCTTTTTTAAAAATATTCTCTAAAATAGAATGTAATTTTTACAATGTGACCTTAATAATAAATGGTAACTATACTGACAAAACATTGGCATAAAGCTATTTTAATTTTTAAAATCATTAAATGAATTAGTAATCACTTGAAGATTATGTTTTATTTTACTGTGTATAAATGCTTCAACAAAGTCCTACTCTAATTCCTCATTGTGGAAAGAAAGTGGTTTTAGGTTCATGACCTTACATCAATAAAGTACAAGCGAAACTGGCTAATTTTGCTAGAAAGATTTTGATTATACTATTAACAGACTATGTCTGCATTCTGAAGTCCAACCTAAGTACAATGGCAATTATCACTAGTAGGGTTGCTGTTTGATAATGAATTCTTCGGACTTAGCAATATACCAAGAGCTATACAGAGAAAACAAACAGACATACTCTGCTCCTGTCTTCACACTTACAAGACAATTTAAGCATGTTGAATTCCCTTTCCCTCTCTTTCAGAGGACATGGACAAGAGTCATTTAAGACAAATGAATGAGTTGTAATCTATATCCCTAAAGGGAAAAGCACCACACCAATAAAGCCATAGACCCACTGAAAAGTGTATATGAGTGCATGGAATAAATTTATTAAGTACCTACCATATACCAGGCACTATACTAAGTACATTACAAATATTTCATTTACTTCTTACATCATGAAGAAAAACATCTTTAAATGATTCAAATTTTTATAGAGACATCAAATTTGAGTGATTCAAGAGGGAGGAATACAAAAAAGGGAGGTACTTTTGTTAAGTATTAGTTCATCAATATGAATTTGGCTAATTTCTGTAACGACTACTTCATAACTACTTAATAGTACCCAATGTGAAATGACAATCAGATCCACTCACTCCAGGCCCTAAAGAATTGGCATTTACAACAAACATATATTATCAATTACTATGAAAGAATAATTGCCAGTTGATATTACAAAAAAGAAAGAGATACGGATTTAAATAACATGAAATCTGATATACCAGCACTAGCCTTGGCCAAATGTGAATAATACTCTGTGTGTGTGTGTGTATGTGTGTTGTGTGTGTAGGTGGGTGTGGGAGGATGGGTGGATGTGGGTGTGTGAGTATATTTGGAAAATTGCAGATTCAACAGTACATTTCCAAGATGCCAAAAAAAAATCCTTGGCATCATCACACATAGAACTGGAAGAGAGTTTAGAGATCACCTTCATATCTTTCATATCCCAAATAATCACAGCAATAATCACAGCTTTCTGCAAATATTGAAGGACTTTATTAACGTGAATTAGTTTGCCAAAATACCCATTTCAACAACAGATGATGGAAAATACTATAAACATTTTTTAACTCAAGGAACTTGGGCAAAAGTAGATTTAAAAAACTGATCACATAGTAACAATGACGATGGTGATTAAAAAATCACATAGAATCTCAGGAAATCTTAAGAGAGAAACAAGTCTCTTATTCAGATACCTGGGAGGTATCATGCTGTGAAAACATTTGGTAGGGGCAGGTTAAACATATTGAAAACATTGAAGTTTAACTATGAAAAGGGGTTATTTCTCAAATTGAGCAAGGCCTCACAGGTTTTTCAATGTATTTTTTTCTCAGTGCATGTAAAGTATCTGATGCAACCCAAGATAACAAGTAGCAATGATAGTCTTAGGGAAAGAGGGAAGTGGTGATAAAATTAAAGATCGTCATAAATAGGAGTATAGCATAGTGGAATGAATGCTGACCTGAAGTCAGAAGACTCATGGGTTCAAGTTCTGGATTTTACATTATCATTTTAGTCAAGTTACTTATCTCTAAAGTGAGAATAGCAGTAGTTAAGCTAATTTCACAGGGTTGATAGAATGTGTTTATATACTTTAAAACACCACATTAATGTGAGTTTTTATTATATTAAAATATCCCCCTTAAATCCTTTACACTTAAGACAAAGCATTCAAAATTCTACTTGTTTTCATAATTTTGTATGTTTTTCTGTAATCACTTTTTTTTTACTAATATTAAGTAATTTAAGTTATTTTAAGTAATTAGCAATTTTACTAATGTGCTACTTTACTAACTTTAAGTCTTAAAAACAGTATATAAATAGTTTTGACTGCTATAAAGTTCAGTCTTAGAAATAAAATTTCCCTTCACATTTCTTCAATTTTGCAAGCATATGTTAAATGCTTATTATGAGTAAGTTATTGTGTTAGATTTATGGATAATAAGTCAAAAAAATCTCTTTAAGGAGCTTATGTTAATAATATCACTGTAACAAGGTAAACCATAGATAGACAGATAGATAGATATATACATATATCACACACACACACATGCACAACATGCATATACTATATACTATTGGTTTATACATTTTATAAAAACATTATGGGAAATTATTTTCATATATTAGAGGAAAATTACTTCATTTTAATTTTTAATTTTCCTATATTGTATATTCTTTCCTAAACACACACACATTTGTGTATGTATGTGTAACAAAATGTAAACAAAATTTACAATAATCTAATGGAATATGACTTCACCATAACAAACAATGAGTATGAAGAATACACAGAGGTCTAGAAAGACTCACATTAACTAATGAAAAGTAAACTAATTAAAACTAGAAAAACAAAGATTATATACTGATTACAACAATGAAAATGGAAAAAAATCCAACAATAAAAACTAAAACTGAACCTGAATAACTATAATGACTGCCCTTGGACCAGAGGAAGAGAATATAAAAATATAAGACTACTCCCTTCCTTCTTCGTGGAGGTGGGTGACTATTGAGTATATACTCCCATACTTGGTTAATATGGTGGGGGAGAGATTTGATGAGAGGTGTGAACAGAGAGATGGATATATAAAATATATTTAATTAGCAAAGAAAATGGAATATGGGAAAATTAAAAATCAAATTAAGTCATTTTTCTTCTAAATTACAATATATGAAAATAATTTCCAATAATGTATTAATGAAATGTATAATCAACAGTATACAGCACATAAAATCCTAACTTTCAAGACAATTTTATTATAATACTAGATATAAAGGAGTTAGAATTGGGAGAAACCTCAGACCTTATCTAGCCTAATCTTCTCCTTTTATGGATAAGAAAAAAGAGGTTCAAAGAATCAATATGGCTTTCCTAAGGTTACACACGTAGTCAACAGCCAGGCTGACATTAGACTTCACAGCCTCTGACTTCAAATACAGTTCTCTTCCCTCAGACCATGCTGCCTCTGCAATTCTAGGTTATTCTCTTTATATGCGGTCAATGAAGAACTCTAACAGAACTTCCCCAGGTTATCTTGACTTACTGCTTCTCTCACGCCCCTTTGAATTTTCTGGGTGATCTGAGTAAACAGAATGTGGTTGTGGTAATTACTACCAGCCCCAAAGCTGGCCCTGAACACCTCAAACTTATTTCCACCAAAAACTAACACAGTTACACAAACCAGGGCTCTGTAAATCACAGAAAATAAATTCAACTCAACAAACATGTATTAATTACATACTGTGTGAAGGCCAGTGTAATAAGGAAGACAAAAAAAATCTGAATAAATTAGTCTTCTTCCCTTGTTGGAGGGGACAGATATATAACATATGTAAAAATTATGATACAAATAATACCTGCTAAGTACATTAAAGAAAATTTTTAAAATACTACCCAGGGTCCAAGAGGGACAACTTATTTATTGATTAGGAACAAGGAAAAGTTTCTTGGAGGTGGTAGTATTTGGAGGACTAGAAACTGAAATAGGTACGACAAACAATACGAAAGGAAGACTGGGAGCACAGGGAACAGCATGAATAAAGGCAATGATACAGATTATAAAAATGACAATAATATACAGTATGTAGAAGAAAATAATACTATGAGATCGTGTGAAGGAAGAAATGCAGTGCTCGGTAACTGATCGCATATGAGTAAGCAGGATAGTTTCCCACCTTATTCCTTGCTCTCTCTTCTTAAAGGAAGGGCAAGTCATCATGGCAACAATAAAAACAGTGACACTGCTTTTAAGACAGTGTCATGAGATAGAAACTAAGTGTTTTCTTTTAAAAACTTAGCTATTCATCAACTATTTACAACTATTTATATATAATTCACTAATATACCAACTATTTTTTTTACTTACTATTCCTTTATTTCTCAATATTTTGGAAGAGTAAAAAGTCACATATATTTCTAGTTTCAGTATATTTCATGAAAACTAACCAATGACACTGTAAACTAAGTAGCTAATTTCTCCACTATAGGTAAAAAGATAAAAGTACTATTAATCACTTCTTGATCCTCAATCCTGTCTATCCTTCCCGTCATTATTCTGCCTGGATATGATCCATGTTTTTCAATACACCTTGAAACAATAGAAACATTAGCATTTCTTAGCCTGACATACAAACTACCAGGAGGAGGGGCATGATGTAGAAAGAATTAAAATCTTTTATAAGAAAAATGGGGGAGGAGAGGCAAGCCACAATGGTGAAGTAGAAAGACATACCTGCTCCACCTCTCCCCTCATAGTCCATAAAATACCAGTAAAAAAAATGACTCTAAACAAATTCTAGAGCAGCAGATGCCACAAAATGACAGAGTGAAAGAGATTTCCAGCCTAAGACAACCTGGAAGACTGACAGGAAAGGTTTATTGCACCAGGCTCAGAGCACAGTACGCTCAGCCTCAGCCACACAGCATGGACAGGACTGGAGCAAGCTTCAGAGCACAGAATCATGGACAGCAGCTGCCGTTCCCAGATTTCTCAACCCACAAATGTCAAAGACAGCTTCAAAAGTCAGTGAGAAAGCTCTTTCACTTGGGTGAGAGGGGAGCCAGGTCCTGCCCTAACCCCAGGCCCTGGGAGGCAACAGCCACTGCAGCAGCAGCAGCTACTTTTGGAGCCTTTGGTCTAAAGACCCTGGGGGAATCAAGCAGCCAATCTGGGTCTCAGTCCTGAGTGGTGGTCCTGGGGTGAGGAGGAGCTCTGCTTTGGTGGAACTGGTGGTAACTTTGGAGAAGAAATCCTACTCGCAGTTTCTGGGCAGAAAAGAGTGCTTGTGGTTGCTCCCAGACCAGAACACAGGCAAGTGTGTACTCACAAGTGTTACACAGGAGTGTAAACTCCTCCCCCTTGATTGTGCCACCTTGGAGGAACTGAGAACCTACAGGTCCCCAGAGTATACCCTTCATTTGACAAAAGACTCAAAAGTCAAGTAACTAGCTGGGAAAATGCCCAAAAAAGAAGAAAAATATAAGACTATACAAGGTTACTTACTTAGTGAACAGGTATTTTTTCCATCCTTTTGGATGAGGAAGAACAAAGCATACCATGAAAGGAAGACATAAAAGTCAAGGTTTCTACATCTAAAACCTTCAAAAAAAATATGCAATGGTCTCAGGAAATGGAAGAGCTCAAAAAGGATTTTGAAAACCAAGTAAGAGAGGAGGAGGAAAATTTGGGAAGAGAAATGAGAGTGATGCAAAGAAATCATGAAAAACAAGTCAACAACTGACTAAAGGAGACCCAAAAAAATGCTGAAGAAAAAAACACCTTTAAAAACAGACTAACCTAAATGGCAAAAGAGGTCCAAAAAGCCAATGAGGAGAAGAATGCTTTAAAAAGCAGAATTAGCCAAATGGAAAAGGAGGTTCAAAAGCTCACTGAAGAAAACAGGTCTTTAAAAATTATAATGGAGCTGATGGAAGCTAATGACTTATGAGAAACCAAGAAATTACAAAACAAAACCAAAAGAATGAAAAAACAGACGATACTGTGAAATATCTCATTGGAAAAACAACTGATCTGGAAAACAGATCCAAGAGAAATAATTTAAAAATTATTGGTCTACCTGAAAACCATGATCAAAAAAGAGTTTAGATATCATCTTTCAAGAAATTATCAAAGAAAATTGCCCTGATATTCTAGAACCAGAGGGTAAAATAGAAATGGAATTACTCACCTCCTGAAACAGATCCCAAAAGGAAAACTCCTAGGAATATTGTAACCAAATTCTAAAGTTCTCAAATCAAGAAGAAAATATTACAAGCAGTCGGAAAGAAACAATTCAAGTACTGTAGACATACAATCAGGATAACACAGGATTTAGCAGCATCTACACTAAGAGATCAAAGGGCTTGGAATATGATATTTCAGAGGTCAAAGGAGATAGAATTAAAACCAAGAATCACCTACCCAGCAAAACTGAGTATAATACTTCAGGGGAAAAATGGAATTTCAATGAAATAGAGGGCTTCCAAGCATTCTTGTTGAAAATACTGGAGCTGAATAGACAATTTGACTTTCAAATACAAGAATCAAGAGAAACATGAAAAGGCAAAGAAGAAAGAGAAGCCTTGAGGAACTCACTAAAGTTGAACTGCTTACATTCCTACATGGAAAAATGTTATTAGTAAATCATGAAACATTTTTCAGTATTAAGGTAGTTAGAGGGAAAATATATATATGTAAGTATGTATGGGTATGTATGTGTATATTATATATGTGTAGGTATGTATATATGCATATGTGTGTATATATGCATGCATATGTGTATATGTGTGTACACACACACACATACAGGGCACAGAGTGAACTGAATATGAAGGAAGAATACCTAAAAAAATAAAATTTACTGTTCAATGGAATGTACTAGGAGTGAGAGAAAGGGAGAGGCAGAATGTAGCAAATCATCTCACAGGAAAGAGGGAAGAAATAGCTTTAACAATGGAGGGGAAGAGGGGGGAGATGAAAGGAAATAATTGAGCCTTACTCTCATGGTATTTGGCTTAAGGAGGGAATAATATACACTCAATTGGATATGGAAATCTACTTTACCCTGCAAGAAGGCAAGGGGTGGGGATAGGAGAAGGAAGAGAAGAGATGAGACAGCAAATTGGGGAAAGGAATAATCAGAAGCAAATACCATTGTAGGAGGACAGGTCAAGGGAGAGAATGGAATAAATGGCGGGCAGGACAGGACAGAGGGAAATGTGGTAAGTCTCTTACAACATAACTATTATGGAAGTGCTTTGCATTGTTACACATGTATGACCTATATTGAATTGCTTATTTTCTCAATGAGGTTGGATGGAGAGGGAAGGAGAATATGGAACTCAAAGCTTTAAGAATGAATGTTTAAAATTGTTTTAGCATGCAACTGGAAATTAAGCTATAGAAGGCAATGAATTATAAAAAAAAATCTATTTTGCCCTACAGGAAAATAGAGAGGAAGCGGGGTGGAAGAAGGGTGGGTAATAGAGGGGAGGAGAGACTGGAGGAAAGGATGTATGGGATGCATGCTGTCCTAGTGCAGGGGGTGGGAAGAGATGGGGAGAAAATTTTGAATTCAAATTCTCGTGTAAGTGAATGTTGAGAACTGATAAATAAATTATATATTAAAAAAGAAAAATGGACATTACAAACTTCAAATTAGCAGCTGACAAAAGATGGACACAAATGCATTATTCTGTGAATTGTTTTAACCATTCTAGAAACAGTCTGACATGATGACAAGCAATGACTCAAAGGTTCACACTCTTGAGCGTAGTGCTAGGTACATAGTAGGCATTTAAGAAAGCATTATTCATTCCCTATCTACCTCTCCCCTTCCTTTTGACCAAGAGATCCCATAGCTAGGCATATGCCCCAATCAAAACAAAGGTATAAAGATCCAATATATTCCAAAATATTTGTAGCTGCACTTTTTATAGTAGCAAAAAAAAACAAAACTGGAAAAAATGTTCATTAACTGATGAGAGGCTACACAAAATGTGGTAAAATAAGCTAATGAAATATTACTTCATTGTCAGAAGTAGTGCATATGAAGAAAAATAGAGGTCTAGGAAGACTTACATGAAGTAATCAAAATTAGGAAAATTATATACATATATATACATATACATACATATACATATATATATATATATACTGATTACAACAATGAAAATGGGAATAACGACAATAAAAACCAAAACTAAACACTGACTAATTAGACTGATCTTGGCCCAGAAGAAGAGACTATAAGACTACTCCTCCCTTCCTTCTTTGCAGAGGTGGGAAACTATGGAGTATATTTGATTAATATGTTGGTTAATTTTGCTGAACTTTTTGTTGCTTTCTTTTTTATTTCTTGTTATAATAGTAAGGAACGGGAGGAGATATACATTAAATCTTCAACATTCCTGCATTTAACTTTCATGATTTCAAGCATTAACATGATTTTATTATTAACTTCATTTTTACTTTCCCATTATAATGAGAGTCATGTGCACAAGTTTGTAGAATAGCTGATATTCTAATGGGCACTTCACTGTTCTTACTCTTCTTATTAATGTCAAGAGCTCCCTATGCATTCATTACATATTTTTATTATTTGCCTTTAAAGACCAAAATTTGGTGTAACAATTACACCTCCAAAGTGTAGTGCAAATCCTTTGGGTTCAAAACTCAAGCATGCAAAGTCAGCAATGCAGCTTGGTGAGAAAATAAAAGTGTTAAGCAAACTTTGTGCTGAACTATCTACAACTACTATCACTCCAAGTTTGATGTTAACAAATCAACAATTGATTTCACCTGCAAAAAGGAGTAAAATATTTATAGTCTTGGAAATTTCATGTGTCATGAAAAGTGAATATTGTTTGAAATTAATTTTTTTAATTAAAGTATTAACACAATAAGATCACAGAATTCTAGAGAACCGTGAGAAAGAAAAAATGTTTTGCATGTTACCAATTTTATTTTGTGCACTGCATTTTATGAGTTATTTCATGGTGACTGCTAGGAAAAGTGTATGTTATCAGAATCAATATTTTGTTATAAATAATTATATGCAGAAAAGTGTATTTTCAATAATCCCCAGTGAAAGATTACAATTTTTGATGGCTGCAGTTATCTGAAGCTCTATTTTCCATAGATTCAATGTTTCAATATTCATATTTTTTTACTTTTGCACCATTTTCAGGAAAATTATCCCTGCGGAAGTTGAGGATTGACTATATTGGGAAATGAAGGTTATATAAAAACAATATATCAATAAAACACATTTTGTAAAACAACAAGATATTTCATAGCTGGAAGAATCCTAAGAAATAACATATTCTATTTATCTCATTTTATAAGTGAAAAAACTGAGCCCAAGATGGGCAAAATTACTTGCTAACAGAGTAGTAGAGTAAGCCTAGAGTGGTAGAATAAGCCTAGAAAACTGAATCTCCTATATCCAAGCACAATATTCTGGCCTCCACACCATCAAGTCTGCAGGCCTGACAAGACTAGATAAATAACCTTGAACAAGTCAATTAAGATCTCTGAGCTTCAGTTTCCTCATCCACAAAATGAAGATAATAACAGATTTCCTAACTCACAATAAGGATATCATGAGGATCAAATGAAATGACACATATGAAGTATTTTATATATCATAAAAGTGCTATGAAAATATTAAGCTATTAGTTTTAACTATCTTTTCAACCTCATATTATTCTTCCTCACATACCTGTTTACTCTGTCCAGTTGAACTACTTATTATCCCATCATTTCTTTGCCTTTACTCAGGCTATTCCTTAGGCTGAAAATGTCCTCTCTTTCCCACACTCATCTTTATTTATTGATATTGTATCCAGCTTCCAAGCCCAGCTCAGATACAGCTTCTTCCATGAAACCTCCTCTGATCCCGTCAGATAGAAGTGGTTTTACTCAGACCTCATCTGATCTCATGGCACTTTGTACTACTCTAATGTATGTTATGCTCTAATTTTGCATTTTATTTGTGCATGGATCTTACTCCTATTAACACAAAAAGTTACCTGAATACAGGAAATCTGTTTTATCCACCTCTACTTCTTTCAAGAGCTTAGAACAGTGCTGAGTACAAAGTTGGTACTTGATACATTCTTTGTTCATAGAGTGAATGAATAAATGAACACAGAAACAAAAAAAATCAGATTCAGTGATAGCTAAGGTCACAGTATATTGATATTCAATTAAAATTCAAATATTAGAATATTGTGGTAAAGTGAGGAAGGTTAAACAAAAGTGCAGATCTGTGAATCACTTACAAATAATCTAATGAATGAACCTAGCCAGAGCTATCAATTTTCAATTTTTTGTGCATTATGTATAGCTATTAACTAAAAATATGGATCGAAGATTTATAAGCTTATTTTATAACACATCCAAATATTTTCTGAGCTTTTGAGAAGAAAAATAAAGTTAACCACAACACAATATCAAAGATACTTAATATTTAAAAGTTACTACTAAAATCAGCAGCCATACTTTCAATTGTCTAATGAGATACTAGACACCACAGATATATTAGGCATAAAAGTAGCCAAAATCTTATCAAAGAAATAGTAAAGCCTTTATTTTTCCTCTATACTTTTGATGAGGCTACATGACTCTATATTCCTATTAAGAAAGACATCAGCTGAATTACCATTTGTTCACCAACAGTATTAAATTTTAGTGTGACAGAGAACCCCTCCGGATACAACCAGACAGGTCCTGACATCAATCTGCTGAACAGTTATTATTTTCCTGGTGCCTGAGTATTGTAATTTTTAAATAGGATGCACAAGTATAGGGTGCCTGGTGATGTTTTCCTAAATATATTTTTCTAGTGAGTCCTTCCCAAAAGATATGTACAGCAAAAATACAAAAAATTTATTATTTTAATAGTTCATATTCCTGCAGCTAAAATAAGCTGGACTAGTGAAAATCTACTTGCTGCATATTGACTACGCAATTCAAAAAAAAAGGATTTATGGACAAGAAAAAAGCAGTCAATAAGTTCTTCATTCACAGCTTCTTATTTTTGAAAGCTTTCAAAGATATTCCCCTTTATAAAGCATATCAGAATAGCCATCATATTTCCATCTTAAGACTCTTTAATTTTGCGAGTAATGCGTTCACAGAACATCTTTTCAATTGCTTTGGTACCATCCCCAGATACAAGGGTTGTGGAAAGCAGAGTGTGGGAAATCCTCTCAAACACATTTCTTTCAAGACAATTTTATCCAGTCTAGCCATAATCAACAATTAGGTTTTTGGAGGCACTGGAAATATTACACTTTATAGAACACTTAAGGCTATTTCATTCTATGCACAGAACTTTGACAAATTAAGAGTCTGGATGTTTCATAATTTTCTGGTGGAAAACCTGGGTGGCAGGCTTCGAGGATGCTTTCAAAGCAGGACCGTGTTTCTGTCTCTTTGAAACCCTCATTTATAGCAGGCGGTGAATCAAAACATCCTCAACATGATCACCTACAAAACCCCACTGTAACATAATTCCTAACAGTTTCCATTGAAAATGAAGCCTGGGAAGACAGCATTTCATCCACCGAATGGGGGAGGGGGAGATGCGTGTTAGTGCTAAGGGCAATTTTGCCCCGGGCTTACAAGTGGAGCATTAATGGATGTAAAAATAGTAAGACTCATAATCCCCTTACCTCCATAACAACAAAGTAACCCTCTCTGCCCATCTCCGCCAAGTGCCTGGCTCATTGAAGTTCTTACAAGTAGGAAAGATTGGCCTGCACAGCCCTAAATTTAAGGATCCAGTTTTAGATGGCAATCGGATAGAAGGGTTAATCTTCTGCAAGGCAGCTACGCCTCTAGGACAGGAAAGGTAGGATCTGTAAAGCCTGTACGTGAGTCAGGATGGGGGATTTGGGGAGAGAGGAATTCCTTCTTGAGAGGCAGAGGGAATTCGGGGCTGGAGAGCGGAGGAAGATTGGTGAAGGCAGCTCTCCTCCCCCGCACCCCCAGACTGCGGATGCAATGCGCTTAGAAGAAAGCCGGACTCTGAAGGGATGTTTCTCAACCCCAAGGGAAAATCGGGGATCCGAACGAGCAATGAGGAGAAAGAGGGGAACCGGGAAATGGGGCGATGGAGATCCAGCCGAAGAAGCATCCTGAAGCAAGCAGGAGGAACGGGATGCAAGAAAACCCGGCCTTGAGGACCCTACCTGAACTGGACAGGGTAGAGGATGCTCCCGGCACCTCTGGCCTGTCCTCCTCCTCCTCGTCCCGCTGCTGCTGCTGCTGCTGCCGCTGCTGGATCAGGCTCAGGTCGGAGCGGCTGGGCTCGGTTCTCGAGGCTGCGGGGACCAGCCGCCCTTTCAGCAGCACGGCGGCCAGCCCTAGGAGCAGGGTGAAAGGAAAGCTCCCGCAAACCCTCGACATGGCGAAAAGCCAGAGGGCAGCGGAGGCATATTGCGACAGAGGGGCAGCTCTCGGGGCGGAGGCGGCAGAGGCGGCAGAGGCAGCGACAGCGGCCCGGCTGCCTCCTCCCCGCCTCGCTGGCCCGCGGACACTCGGGAGGGCGCTCACACACCACACACACACACACACACACACACACACATACACCGAGACACTCGCACCACGGAGCAGGGAGGAGGAGGGAGGGGAGGAGAGCGCTCGGAGCTCAGCACATGTGACGGGGGTGGGCGAAGATGGGAAGGGGGGAGGGGGAGGAGGGGGAGGAGGAGGGGGAGGAGGAGGAGGACTGCTCGCTGCACCCTGGAGGACCAACAAGGGTTGGGATTGGGAGTTAGTTCCGAGGAACTGAGTGGGGAGGACTCGGAGTAGATTTCTGCTATAGCTATTCTTCTATTTTTTTTAATTTATTCTTTTGGGGGGGGGGGCATTCTTTTAAAAGCAAGCTTTTGCATGTAAGAGTTATCCTTGGAAATGATAAAGGCCCCGTGACTTCATCCACATAAAATAAAAAACCACTGTTCGCAGAGTTACTGAGCAGAGAGTCTCGCACTGGGTCACCACCACTGTCACCACCCCTCCCCCATTCCAGGAAAGGGACGAACTCTGGCCGCTTAAAAACCTCGTCCTAGTCCAGCTGCTGGGTAACTAGCTCTAACTGGAGTCAGTGTTATCCCGTCAAGGATCTCTACCCCAGGCACCATCTACTGTTAAAATCACTTCTTTTTTCTTCCTTCCCTTTCTAAGGGAGAGGGGGAGCGAGGGAGGGAGGGAGAGGGGAAGGAAGGGAGAGGGGGAAAGAGGGAAGGAGGGAGGGAAGTTCGAAGCCGAAATATCTTCCATCCCACTTCCCAGGTACTATCCTCAGATTTTGAGCACGAATAGCCAAGCCTTCTCTGAACTTTTGCTGAAATCAAACAAGGAGCATTTATTAAGGGCATACAATGTGCCAGGCAATGTGCTAGGACACAAAGGCAAAGGAAAAGTGCATTTAAAATATAGTCAAAAAATATGCAAAAGTAATTTCTGAAGGGGGTGGGGAGGATATGGTGAAAGGGAGTAAACTGTAACAACTGAAGTAATCCAGATAGACTTCATGTAGGAAGTGACTTGAGCTAAATTGAAGAGAGCTGGGGATTCTTTGAGACTCCAGATATGTAGTACTATAAAGATAAACTTCAAGTGGAATCCGAGAAAGAGATTTATGTTTGGACAGCAAACCCTTTAGAGGTTTAAATTGCAAAAGCTGAGACCCAGCATAAAGAGCTTTACTTTAAGGCTCATGAGGCTACCATTAGAACAGTGTGTCCCTTAGGGTACTTATAAACTGGCCACGGGAAAATCCATCTGCCTGAGTTGCTATAAGTCCCCAAGGAGGAGCATCCTTTGAAGAACTCAATCATGCATACTCCGAACGTAAAATCATCAGATTTTAGTTGCAATGTGATTAATGAGAGCAGGGGTTGGAAGAAGAGGATATTTTTTGCTGGAGGGTAGATTAGATTGAGTTACTGTCATTTACCCTGTCAAAAACAAAAAACACCACAAAAGAAAAGAAAAATCTGCCTCCTTAATAATGGTGAATGAGATGTGGGAAGAGATATGCATTTAATTTAAGTAATCTTTGAAAGGAAGCTTCGTTTGAGAACAGTGAGGACCAGGTATTTTATTAATTGCTATGCCCGGCAAAATACAGTCTAGGTATACCCAGACCACTGTTAAATATGAAGCTTTTTGGTTAACTACTAGGTTACCATTCACTTCATCTTTTCTGCCCTATCACCCCTATTTTTGCAGAATATCCTATAGCCACCATCACCATCTACTTTAAAATGGAACTCTTTTCTCTTTCCTGAGAGTTGAACATGCCCATGTTTTGGTGAAACTGGTTGGTAAAATTCACTTTCTCCCAGCACTTTCTTCCTTTTTGATATGGTAATGAACTTAGTTATTCCTCAGTGAAATACCAATCTAGACTGTCACTATTTGTGTCTGAGCAAATAGCCTAAGGAAATACTGTTGGCTTCAGCAGGCTTACTAAATTTGTAATTTGAAGAGTTTAAATCATAACTTATACTTGTTTAGAACCAGATGAAGCTGAGTAGAAAGTAGGGTCCATGGTAAGAGTGGGAAGGAATGCTTTGTGAAGGAAACAAGACCACAAAATATTTTTGGTGAGCAGATGTTGCCTGTCACGTACATACGTAAATGAATGAAATTGGGCATCATTGGTTTCACCACAGCTTTGTCTCCTGTGTGTAAGCAGGAGGTTATTTGGGAAAGGGGGAGGGGAGAAGAGGATAAAGAGCTGAGCTGGTATATGCCTAGTGCAGCAAACCCTCATTAGTCATACCAAGCTGCTTATGTTGCTTTTTCTTCCAAGTTACCTCTGCTCCTGGAGAGAAGAGAAGAAGAGGAAATGATTCCAAAATACTGACTGGCAGATCAGAAAGAAATGAAGGCTTGCCAAGAAGATCTATATGGTTCTCTCTGTGTGGTGTCCACCTCCTGTTTAATTACACTGACAGTCTGTTTTAGAGTGGAGTTACTAATTCAGACTTCCCTTTCCTTGTCCCCTTCACTTTCCATCCTGTCTCCAGCATCACCTATGTATCAGAATATAGTAAGTTCATACTATGGGTATATTGAGGTAAACAAAGGTTTATACATCAAGAGTAGATGTGGTAGAGTGGAAAACAGGTTTTTGAGTGAATAGACATGTTTAAGTCTAAGCTTTGATAGTTACTATATAATTCTGCTCAATCAGTCTGTATCTCTGAGCCTTGTTTTTCTCATCTGGGTATGTATCTATGCAAAGGATATGTGATTTCTTTAGTGTGAAAGCACGTGTGCAACTCTCATGCTGCCTTCTATAAGAGGCCTTTCCTAATACCCCAGTTTAATTTTTAATGATTTTTGTTTTGAATTTAAATGCAAAAAAAGACTTTTTTCATATACACATCAGAACACACAAAAAATAAATGTCACTGTAAATTTTCATTTTATACTGGTTACCCTTTTTATAAGTATGTAATAATATATATGCATGAGGTATTCATATGTTGCATAACTATACTTCCAAGGGCAGAGTGACTGTATACTTAGAGTCTTTTAAGTCTGCCTTAGTAGACCATGAGCATACCAAGGCAATCTCTAGGGGTTACATATATAAATAGGTATATACAAGATTCACACAACCTAGATGGATGATAAACCTTTTGACAGATGATATTAGCAGTTGTGGGTCTCCTGCAAAATTAAAAAAAAAAAAAAAACGTGGATTGCAAGCTGAGTTTTGAAGGAAGCCAGGGATTCTAAAAGGCACAGGTGAGGAGGAGAGCATTTCAGAAGACTTGGGTTTAAATCTCAGCTCTACTACTTATTTCACTGGCCTCAGACAAATCACTTAATATCTCTGACTTCAATTTTCTCATCTGTATAATGAAGGGTATAGCAGAGAGAATATATTTCTAATTTATAGAAATTTAATTAGCCCAACAAAGGTATAGAAAAATAATTTCATCTTCTTTTAAAATATAGAAAGATATGAATTTTGATGCATGACTAGTTTGGGAATTTGTTTTGCTGGTAATATTGAAGGATTTATTTTGTACTTTTTTAAAGTAAAAAGTATTTTTTATCAGTCTTTCCCTCGTAATGCCCCCATTTATCAATTTTAAAAAAACCTTCGCTATGTATCTTTATATACCATCAAAACAAATTCCCACACTAGCCACGGATGAAAATCTATGTCTCTTTCTTTATTTTAAGTTCTGTTTGTCACAGAATAAATAGTGTGTTTTGTCTTTCTTCCTTTGGATTCATGGTTTAGTATCAAGTTGATCAAAACTTTTACAATCTTTAAAGTCTTAAACACCATGCTATGACAGTCCCTGGCACATAATAGGCACTTAATGATAATGGGTTGTTTCCTTATGTTGTATACCTAATCTGTCCTGTTGCTTGACTTTTTTTAAAATCAGTATAAAATTATTTCAATGATTACTGCTTTGTAGTATAATTTAAGATCTGGTGCTTATAATTCACCTTCCTTCTGTAATGATAACAGAAGTTGAAGTTCTTCCCTGCCCCTTAATAAGCTCAAGTGACCTGTTTTGAGTTGTGGTCCAGCCCACAGCTTGAGTCATATGAAGCCAGTGGGAGAGGAGCTTGCTGAAAGGGTGCAACTGAAAGAGAGAGTGAGGCAGAGCTGGGAGAGAGAGCTGAGGCAGAGCACAGCAGAGTAGCTGGTGTGAGTGAGGGAGTGATTTTGCTTAAGAGGATTTGTTTGTGGGGAGACCTGACAGAGGAAATGCTTGGGAGATGGCTATATTACCTGCATTGATTATGTGTATAGAGTTCTTTGTTACTATGATGGATTTGGCTTTTGGACATTTGACTAAATATTTTGGCTTTGTCTTTAAGGAACAGAGTGTATATTTTGCAAATTTACCCTGGAAATATGTGTGTATATCCATAGTGGCTGCTCTGGATAGGCTTTACACCTTCCCATTTTTTTATAACTACCTTTGAGATTCTTGACCATTACTCCTTTTTACATCTGACTCTGTTACCTCATTTGGAGTTTTCTTGGCAAAGATATTGGAGTAGTTTGCCATTTCTTTCTCCAGCTCATTTTACAGATGAGAAACTGAGGCATACAGTGTTTACTTGGCAAAATGACTTTGCCAAGGTCACACAGCTAGTAAGTGTCTGAAGTTGGATTTGAATTCATGAAGATGAGTCTTCCTGATTCTTGGCCTAGGCCTCTGTCCACTGTGCCACCTAGTAGCCCCAGTTCATTCATATGAACTTACCGTATTAATATATGAATGACATTTTGACAATAAGCATTTCTCCACATGATGTTTCCTAAAATGGATTCTAGGCCAAATTCTTTTGAATATCTCATTCAGAGATTCTACTTAATAAAACCAGCACAATATAATTTGCAAACACTAGCAGATGAAAGACTTCATCATATATAGAAAATTCCTCTTATTTTGGATTCTGAACTAGATCTCTATTACAGCAGGGCAAAACTTTGATAATCATATAGCTCTATGTCATGCCTCACCTGAAGTTAAATATTAGAGGGTTGTCCAATAAGGGTTTCTCTGTTGTCATATCTTCCAGAGAATCTTTTGGAATTTTGAGATATACATGAGAGACAACTTGTTGAAGAAGAGCCTTTTAAATGATATTTTACTCTACTGAATCCAGTGGGGATTGGTTTTTTTAGCTAAACAATAAGCACAATGGAATTTTGCATCCTCTACCTTTTTCAGGGAATTGTATGATAGTAATTATTTGTTCTTCTGTGATATATCACTTATGAAAGCCTGAATCCTCCCTTCTTCTTTCTTCATAAAGAAAACTCTTTTGAGGCATGTGTTAATTATTCTAAAAAACTTTCATAGATAGGAAAGTTGGAATATATGTCATTGTTAATGATCTTTCAGTGACCTTTAAAAATTCTTTCCTGATATTTTTTATTTATAAATCACATTTCTGGAAATTTCTGGAAATAACTGCTCATCACCATCTCCTTGCAACAAAGAAAAGCAATTAAGCAAAACCAGATGTTATATGGTAATTACATCTGATGAGTTGGCTTTAGTAGCCTCCCACTTATTTACTGTGAAGAGGGTCTATGGTTTGTTACTAGTTCTTAGATCTTTTTTGGTTTTCTAGTTATTCAGGAAAGCTTCCTTTACTGGGTATATTGTTCTTTTGGTTTTATTTCATTTGGCAATAAAAATAAATTCATATAAAACTCCCCATGCTTCTCTGAATTCCTCAGGTTTGTCTCTTCTTATTACAAAAGCAACATTTCATTATATTTATATACCATCAATTTATCCATTCCCCAGTTCATGTGTATTTACTTTATCCTACTTCTTTGCTAACCCCAGAGGAACTACTATGAATATTTTGGTATATGTTGGTTGCTCTTTTTTTTTGACAGTAACGATGAGAATATTTTAATGAAAAATTTAAGGTAAAATTGATCAATAGATCATTCATATAAGCTTTGCCTGATCATTTTTCATTTTTTTAACCTTGAACTTAAATATCAAATAAGACGAGCATTTCCATATGTGTAGTTTTTTATAAAGATAAATTGTATGCTAAACTATGAAATATCTATCATGAACAACTTGATTTTTTAAAAAATATACAACAAATTCAACAGGCAATTTTCAAAATTATCTTTTTTTGTGTTTCTATCCTTCTGTTCTCTATGATTTAAAAAAATATCAATGACTTTCCTTTTTTTGGCTTCCCTGTGCCTATTTGTTCTCTCCCTCCCTCCCCTCAAATTGAAAAAAGAAAATGATCACCTTTTTTGAAATTTATTTATTGATTTTTAGTTTTCAACAGACACTTCCACAAGATTTTGAGTTCCAAATTTTCTCCCCATCTCTCCCCTTCACCTACCCATGACAATGTGCATTCTGATTACCACTTCCTCCAATCAGCCCTCCCTTCTATCCATCCTTCTCTTCTTTTATCCCCATCCTCTCTATTTTCTTGTAGGGCAAGATAGATTTTTATACCCCATTGCACGTATATCTTATTTCCTAGTTGCATGTAAAAACAATTTTTAATATTTGGCTTTAAAATTTTGAGTTCCAACTACTCTCCCTTCCTCCCTCCCCACCCATCCCCACTGAGAAGGCAAGCAATTAAATATAAGTTATACATGTGTAGTTATGCAAAAAACTTCCATAACAGTCATGTTGTTAAAGACCAACTATATTTCCTTGCATCCTATCCTGTCCCCCATTTATTCTAGTCTCTTTTTTGACCCTATCCCTTGTCAAAAATGTTTATTTCTAATTACCCCCTCCTCCAAGTTGCCCTCCCTTCTAACATCCCCTCCCACCTACCCTCCCTTATCCACTTCCTCCCTACTTCCCTGTAGCATAAGATAGATACCAAATTGAGTGTGCATGTTATTCCGTCCTTAAGACAAATACAATGGGAGTAAGGTTCACTCTTTCCCTCTCATCTCCCCTTTCTTCCCCTCCATTGAAAAAGCTTTTTCTTGCTTCTTTTATGTGAGATAATTTGCCCCAATCTGTTCCTACCTTTCTCCTTCCAAACATTCCTCTCTCTCACTCCTTAATTTTGTTTTTTAGGTATCATCCCTTTGTATTCAACTCGCTCTGTACCCTCTGTCTATTTGTGTGTGTGTGTGTGTGTGTATGTGTGTGTGTGTGTGTGTGTGTGTGTGTGTGTATAATCCCTCCAATTACTCAAATACTGAGAAAAGTCTCAAGAGTTACAAATATGATCTTTCCACGTAGATATGTAAACAACTCAACTTTAGCAATTCTCTTATGATTTCTCTTTCCTGTTTCACCTTTCCATGCTTCTCTTGATTCCTGTGTTTAAAAGTCAAATTTTCTATTCAGCTCTGGTCATTTCAACAAGAATGTTCAAAAGTTCTCTATTTCATTTAGTGACCATTTTCCCCCTGAAGTATTATACTCATTTTTACTGGGTAGTTGATTCTTGGTTTTAACCCTAGGTCCTTTGACCTCTAGAATATCAAGCCCTACAATCCCTCATTGTAGAAGCTGCTAGATCTTGGGTTATCCTGATCTACAATACTCAAATTGTTTCTTTCTGGCAGCTTGCAATATTTTTCCTTGACCTGGGAGCTCTGGAATTTGGCTATAATACTCCAAGGAGTTTTCCTTTTGGGATCTCTCTCAGGAAAGTGGATTCTTTCAATATCTATTTTACCCTTTGATTCTAGAATATCAGGACAGTTTTCCTTGATAATTTATTGAAAGATGATGTCTAAGTTATTATTTTGATCATGGCTTTCAGGTAGTCCCATCATTTTTAAATTGTTGCTCCTGGATCTATTTTCCAGGTCAGTTGTTTTTCCAGTGAGATATTTCACATTGCTATTTTTTCCGTCCTTTGCCTTTTTTTTATAATTTCTTGATTTTTCATAAAGTCATTGCTTCCATCTTCTCCATTATTATCTTTAAGGAATTATTTTCTTCAGTGAACTTTTGGACTTCCTTCTCCATCTTGTCAGTTCTGCTTTTTAGGGCATTCTTCTCCTCATTGACTTTTTTGTCATTTGGGTGAGTCTATTTTTTAAAGTGTTACTTTCTTTAGCATTTTTTTGGGTCTTCTTTTAGCAAGTAGTTGACTTGTTTTCATGGTTTTCTTGCGTACTCTCATTTCTCTCCCCAGTTTTTGCTCTACTTCTCTCACTTGATTTTCAAAATCCTTTTGAGCTCTTCCATGGCCTGAGACCAATTTATATTTTTCTTGGATTCTTTGGATGTAGGAGGTTTGACTTTGTTGTCTTCTGTTTGTATACTTTGGTCTTCCTTATTACCAAAGTAAGATTATATAGTCTGATTCTTTTTCTGGTTTTTGCTCATTTTCCTAGCTACTTATTTGACTTTTGAGCTCTTTGCCAAGGTAGTTCTCTCCTTCCAGTGGGGGTGGGGGGGAGGTGGACTGTCAGCCAATCAATCCCACTCCACCTCCAATCTGTGGGCCTAGTGCTCCAGAAATAGTCACTGCCACTGCAGCTGCTCCTGCCCCTGCTGTTGCTCCTGGTCCTGGTGCTGCTCCTCCTCTGAGTGCTTCGCCTGCCCCTTTTCAACCACATCACTCTACTTTCTCATACGAGTCCCACATTCACATGCCAATTTGTGCTCAGTGTTTTGGGTCATGAAATCTGGAAACTGCCACATGTGCCCAAGATTCGCTCCCCACTGAAGACTGTGCTCTGCTCCCAGCATGGCATGATAGACACTTCCAAGCTGTCTTGGGCTAGAAATTTGCTATATTCCTTTCCTCTATGGGTTCGGCAGCTCCAGAAATTTAGAATCAATCTTTACAGGTATTTGGCTGGGTTTGGGGGGAAGAGCACTAGCAAATCCATGATGTTACTCTGCCATGTTGACTTCATCCACCACCTTTATAATAAATATGCATAGTCAATAGAAACAAATTCCCACATTGTCTACATCCATGTCTTATTCTACATCTTGAATCCATCACCTGTCAGAAGAGAAGAAATATGGGTTATCATTAATGCTCTGTAATTATGGTTGATCCTTGTATTGACTAGACATCTTCAAACTTTCAAAGATATTTTCTTTGCAAGTTTGTTTTCCTTATATAAACCATTTACTTGGTGCTACATCAGTTCATAGAAGTCTTCTTTAGTTTCTTTCAATCCATTCTTTTTCATCTTTTCTTATAGTGAATGGGCAGATGAGAATAATTTGTGCAAACAGTCAAGAAGGTGGCTGAAGCAGGTGCTATGGAGCACTTAGAGCTTGGTCAGACATCAAAGATGCCACAGACTTCCACTGAACTCTGGGTCATCACCAGTTGTTTTGTCTTTTGTATTGCCACTGGATTTCAATGATTCTGGGAAAGAGTGTGAAGCTGAAAACTCCATGCAGCTCTGCCTTGTTTAAATCCAATTCACTCACAAGACATCACCCTGTGATGTCATTGGTCCTGTTCAAAAATGAAGTATGAACAACAAGAACAATGACATAATAATATCCCATTACATTTGTGACTGGGCTTGTCTCAGGCCATGCCCTTAGTATTAATTTAGGATCAGTAGTGGGACAAATTGAGATCCTCATAGATGATGAGACAGTTAGCAAAAGTAGATTTATTTAGTCATAGTAAGAGAAGTATTTCAATGAAGATAGGCATTGAGAATCCCTTGAATTGATTCAGCTGAGTTTGAGCAAAGCTCTCATCATGATACACCAGTCAAGCATCTGAGAGTCCCTCCAGCACCTTGTGGCTGCTTTGTAATCAGGCACTGAGGAAGTGACATCAGTGATGTGAGACCTGAGTCCAAAGGAATTTCCAATAACTTTTACGAGAAAGCAAATATTCAAACATGCAGCGGGGAGGAATTAAGATGTTGCTTGTACTATAATATCCATCTAACATAATTTGGTCAATCTTTCCCTAATTGATAGGCATCCTTTAGTCTTCAATTCTTTGATACAACAAAAAGACCTACTAAATATTTTTGGACATTTAATGGTAATTTAAATGAGAAGATCTTTCCCATTCATTAATAGGCCCATGTGACCTACTTGGGTCACATCGAAGTCTAAGTCAAATGGAGCCTGTGGTGAGAGGAATTTGCTGATCTGGTAAAATGGGAAAGGTGGAACAGGAAGAAGTGGAGCTAGAACAGAGCTGGGAGGAAGTTAGTCAGAGAGCAGTCAGAGCTGGGATGCAAGCAAGCAGGCACCTGGCTAGCATGACTGAGAGAACTTTGTGACTTTGTTTAAGGGAGCCTGCTTGTGATTTGTTTAATGGAACTGGTTTGTGGGAAGCCTGGCATGGGGAAGTCTTGGGGATGGTGTTATTCTCTGCATTGTTATTGTATAGATTTTTTGGCTATGATGTATTTGACTTTCTGGTGTCTGAATAAATGTTTTGGTTCTGCCTTCCATGTGGAGAGTCTGTTGTATTTCACAATTCAGAATTGTACCAGGATATTCATAGCCATCACTGGTGCTGTGAATATCATGTTGGTGCTACACCTTCTTACTTTGATCTGTTTGGGATATCTATATACCATTTTTCAACAAAGCCACCCAGGGAATCCCTCTTACCTTCAGAGACAGCAGCCCTAGAAAGACAGCCACAGAACCTCTTGGTCCTAGATAAAGCAGTTGAAGAGGTTATCTATATGCCACAGCACATAGAGCACTACAGTGGCCTGGAGTTCAAATCCAGCCTCAGATACTTACTATCTGTGTGACCCTGAGCAAATCACCTAATGCTGTTTGCTCAGTTTTCTCATATGTATGAGCTGGAAAGGGAAATAGCAGGTTGCTCCAGTATCTTTTCCAAGAAAACCCAAATGAGGTCACGAAGGGTCAAATACAACTGAAAAAATGACTCAACAACAAAAATAGCAATTGTAGAATCACTCAGGAGTTCCCTAAAGGAGAACTATGTGACTGAAATTGGAAGGAACCATTTGACTTGAGAAATTATGAGAACTTCTGTACTTCAGAGATGAAGGAGAAGAAAGAACAAAGTCAGAATGCAGAAAAGCAGGCCTAAATCTTGCTCTCCTACCATGAGCTGTTCAGGTAATACAGACCCTATAAGAAGGAGGTTGCTACTCTTATGATCCTAAGTGCAAAATTCTCTTTCAGGAGAGCTTCATATCTTTAGGGTGAAACTATAAGTTTAGAGGATTGTGTAGATCTTTGGGGAAATTGCTGGCAACCCTAAATGAATTTTCTCAATGTCCTTTATAAAGGGGGAGAGGGAAAGAGAGAAAGGAGGAAAGAAACAGGGAAGTTCCATAAGACTGGATGTAGCCAAATGTTCTGTTTTCAAAACTGGTGAGGAGTTGGAGTCAGCAAGTCATGCAAATGAACTTGGCTTCTTTTCCTGGCAAAATTCCAGAATTATTATTAAAAGAAGAGTTATTGAGCATTTAGAAAGGAAATCAGTGAGCCCTAAGAATCAGCATGAATTTATTGAGAACAAATCAATCAATTATAATTTATTTTCCTTTTTTGACAAAGTAACTAGATAGGACCCAAAGGAGTAATCCTTTATTGAGGAACTACGTGGACCCTGGATTCTTGAAATCTAGGTCAGTGCAACTTAACTTCTGGCATGTCACATAGGAAGCTGAAAAGGCTGGGGTTATAGCATCAGAGTTGAATTTTGTGACTGCTCACCAAGAGTTGGCCCCGCTAAGTTGAAAGAGACTCATCATCAGCTTGGTTGCAGATTATTTTCTTTCTTGCCATGGTATAGTGGTGCCTTGAAGAGAAAGATGAAACTTTAGAGGAGGATTTAATTTTTGGGAAAAGAGAATGACATCTATTTTGGACATGTTAAATTTAAAATGCTTGTGAGTTATCCTGATAGAATTATCTATTAGTCAGTTAATGATGCAGACTTGGATTTTCAGAAGAGGTTTAGGGATGGATATATAAATTTTGGAACCATATGAATAGAGATGATTAATAGGAGCCTTGTGAGTTGATGGAAACAGTAAGAAAAGAAAAAAATAGAGAGAAAAGAAAGGAAACATGACAGAGCCTGGAGTGATACACATACTTAATTGAATGACCCAATAAAAATATCAAATAAGTAGCTGACAGAGAGGTAACAGGAGAATTAGGAGAGAATAGTGTCACATGAGACCAGGAAGGAGAGAATGTTCAGTAGGAGGAGGTAACCAACAGTGCCAAAAGCAATTGAGATGTAAAATAGAATGAATTTTGAGAAAAAGTACATTGGACTTCCAGTTAAAAAGTTGTTGGTAACCTTGGAAAGAGAATTTCACTTGAGTGTGCAAATTGAGAGATGTATCCACTCCAAATGTTCATATGAACAATCATTTGTGCCCAATCTTTGGTGAAGCCATCCAAGTTTATATTGGTCTGATCAGCCATAGTAGGAAACCTTTTAACTTAACCCCCAACCTAAGTGATGGATTCTTTGGTCCTCTTCAAGAACAAAGGACAACAACCATGTTCATGACATTAGACTGGATGCAATTATTACTCTTTGCAGAAGAGTAATATGTAATACATATGATGAAAAGAAATTTGAAAAGTTAGGTGTAAATATATCTTTGGTTTAATTATTGCTTCTCACCTGAATTCTCCATTAGAGTTTTCCACTGTCTCCAGAAACTTATCTTCCTGCAAAATGAAATAAATTGTGAAATTTGCATCTCCTCAGTACCCTCTGCCCCTTGGGCACCTCCCTTCCTCAAATTGGAGAGGATAGAAGACAAATATCAAGAGCTCCACCCAGATCTTCAATTGAAGGAGGGCCAGGACAAACACCTCATTTTCCATTTAACTGCAGTACTTCATCACGCCCATGAGCTGCTTCCTCCTTCCCTACCCTTCTTCTGCTTTTCATATTTTTTTAAATTCATTAATCTTTCCCATTATATTGTGAACTCTTTGACGACAAGAATTGGCCTTTGTCTTTCTTTTTTTGTATCCCCACTGCTCAACACAGTGTTTGCCACAGGTAAGAAGCTCAATTTTTCCTTCTGTTATATTAGCCAATCTGATCGGTATGAGGTGGTACATCAGAGTTGTTTTAATTTGCATTTCTCTAATCAATAGTGATTTAGAGCATTTTTTCATGACTAGAGATAGCTTTAATTTCTTCATCTGAAAACTACCTGTTCCTGTCTTTTGACAACTAGGGAATGACTTGTATGTTTACAAATCTGATTTCGTTCTCTATATATCTGAGAAATAAGACCTTTATTAGAAATACCTGCTGTAAAAATTATTTCCCATCTTTCTACTTTCCTTCTAATCTTGGTTGCATTGGTTTTGTTTGTGCAAAAACTTTTTATTTTAATGTATTCAAAATGATCCATTTTGTGTTTCATAATGTTCTCTATCTCTTGTTTAGTCATAAATTCTTTCCTTTTCCATAGATCTGACAGGTAAACTATTCCTTACTCTGCTAAGTTGCTTATATCACCAATTATGTACCCATTTTGACATTACCTTGATATATGGAGTGTGATATTGGCCTATGCCTACTTTCTACCATACTATTTTTGTTTTCCCAGCAGTTTTTGTCACATGGTGAGTTCTTATCTCAGAAGCTGGAGTTTGGGGGTTTATCAAACAGTAGATTTTTATAGTCATTTACTACTGCATCTTGTGTACCTAATATATTCCATTGATCCATCACTCTATTTCTTAGCCAATATCAAATAGTTTTGATGATTGTGGCTTTAAAATATAGTTTTAGATTAGTACAGCTAGGTCAACTTCATTTGCATTTTTTCATAATTCCCTTGATATTCTTGACTTTTTGCTTTTCCAGATGAACATTTTTGTTATTTTTTCTCGCTCTATAAAATATTTTTTGGTAGTTTGATTGGTATAGCACCGAAGAAGTAAATTAATTTAGGCAGCATTATCATTTTTATTATATTATCTCAGCCTACCCATGAGCAATTGGTATTTTCCCAGTTGGTTAGATCTCAAGTGTTTCGCAATTATGGTCATATAATTCCTGAGTTTGTATTGGTAAGTACATTCCCAAATGTTTTACATTGTCTACACATATTTCGAATGGAATTTCGCTTTCTATCTCTTGCTGCTGAACTTAGGGATTTTTTATATCCTGTGACTTTGCTAAAGTTCTTATTTCAAGGAGTTTCTTAGTTGCTTCTCTATGATTCTCTAAGTATGCCATTATACATAAAGAATGATAATTTTATTTCCTTGCTTCCTATTCTAATTTATTTTTACTTTTCTTATTGCTAAAACTAACATTTCTAGTACAATAATGAATATAGTGGGGTTATTAATTGTTCCCCTTGATTTTATTAAGAAGGCTTCTATCTTATCCCTGTTACAGATAATACTTGCTGATGGTTTTAGATCAGGCTTCTACACCCTGCAGGCCATGAAAGGATTTTGGGTGGCCCTCAAAAAATGTAGAGGATGTAAAACAAGACTGCCTGCAGGCTCCCTTGGCAGGCCTCAAGCAGCTGGTAGGTGGTATGTTATGCAGGTCTGTTTTAGATAGATGCTACTTATCATTTTAAAGAGAGCTTCATTTATTCCTATGCTCTCTAGGGTTTTTAATAGGATTGGGTGCTGTATTTTGTCAAAAGCTTTTTCTACATCTATTGAGATAATCATGTGATTTCTGTTGGTTTTGTTAATGATAGGGTCAGTTATGCTGATAGTTTTCCAAATATTAAACCAGACCTACATTCCTGGTATAAATCCTACTGTTCATACTGTATTATTCTTGTGATAAATTGAGATAAATCTTTGCTAATGCTTTATTTAAACTTTTGCATCAATATTCATTAGGGAAATTGGTCTATAATTTTATTTCTCTGTTTTGACTCTTCCAGGTTTAGGTATCAGCATCACATTTGTGTCAGAAAAGGAATTTGGGAGGACTACTTCTTTGCCTATTTTCCCAAATGGTTAATATAGTATTAAAACTAATTTCTTTTTAAATGTTTGGTAGAATTTACTTGTAAATCCATCTGGCCCTAGAGTTTTTTTCTTAGAGAGTTCACTGATGGCTTGTTCAATTTCTTTTTCAAAAATGAAGTTATTTATTTTATTATATCTGCTGCTAATCTGGGCAATTTATATTTTAGTAAATATTCATCCATTTCACTTAGATTGACAGATTTACTGGCATACAGTTGGGCAAAATAATTCTTAGTTATTGCTTTAATATTGTCTTCATTGGTGATGTATTCACCCTTTTCATTTTTGTCAATGGTAATTTGGTTTTCTTTTTTTTAATCAAATTAACCAAAGGTTTATCAATTTTGTTTTCTTTTTCCATAAAACCAGCTCCTAGGTTTATTTATTAATTTAATAGTTTACTTACTTTCAATTTTATTAATCTCTCCTTAGATTTTTAGAATTTTTCTTTCTTTCTTTTTTTAAACAAATTTATTTAACTTTTTACATTCATTTTCACAAGATTTTGCGTTCCAAAGTTTTCTCCCCATTTGTCCCCTTCCCCCTCCCCAATACACTGGACATTCTAATTACCCATATCACCAATCTGCCCTCTCTTCTATCATCCCTCCCTTCC
>CM053771.1:213230633-213247733 GCA_028658325.1 Potorous gilbertii | reverse complement strand
TCTGGGCATTTTCCCAGCCAGTTACTTGACTTCCGAGAGTCCTCTCCACCCCAGCCTAGATCTGCCCAGCTAGTGCTTGGGTCTGAGATTCAAATGCTGCTCCCCAGCCTCAGGGCTTTTGGCAGCAGGCCTGACTGCTCTTCAATGGGAGCTTATCTGCTGGTGCTCAGGTGGGGGCGGGGCCGCCTCTCAGGCTCAGTTCCCTCAGGGGGTTTATGCAGAGACCTTTTGTAATGGAGCTGCTGCTGAGCTCCTGCCTGCTCTGGGAGCCTCTGGCCGAGCTGCCTCTGCCTCTGCCACGGCTGCCGCCTCCCGAGGGGGTCCAAGTCCCGGAGATCCCCCGCTCCCCTCTCAGCCTGTCTCTCTCACTGACCTGTGCGTCTGTGGGTGGAGGGACCTTCGCGGCCAACAGAGATTCCTGTCCCTGAAGCCTGCTTGGGTCTGCTGGCTCCTCTCAGTGCGGTGCGGCTGGGGCAGGGGAAGGGGAGGGCTCCGCAGGGCAGGGCTCCGCTCCCGTCCGGAGTACCTCTGTGTTTGATTTTTCAGGGTTCTCTGCAATGGAAATCTCCTTCACCGTGTTGCTGCGTGGCTTCCACTGTTCCAGAATTTGTCAGGAGTTCTTTTTACAGGAAATCTATGGACTGTGGATTCGGACCTAGCATAGGTGAGTCTTTCTAATCCGCCATCTTGGCTCTGCCCCGATTTTCAGATTTTTTAACTTGGCATTTAATTGGGGATTTTTTTATTTGATCTTTTTCTAGCTTTTTTTAGTTGCATGCCCAATTCATCGATCTGTTTTTTGTCTAGTTTATTCGTGTAAGCATTTAGAGATAAAAAAAAATTTCTCCTAAGTACTGCTTTAGCTGCATCCCATAAATTTTGGTATTTATTATTATAATTGTCTTTAATGAAATTACTGTTTCTATAATTTGTTGTTTGATTGTGGCCATTGATTACATGTAATTTTTATTGCATTATGATCTGAATAGGATGCATTTAGTATTTCTGTCTTTCTGTAATGGATTGTTAGATTTTTATCCCCTAATACATAGTCAGTTTTTGTGTAGGTCCCATGTACTGCTGAGGAAAGGGTATATTCTTTTCTATCCCCATTCAAATTTTTCCAGAGTTCTATCATATCTAACTTTTCTAAAATTCTGTTCACCTTTTTAACTTCTTTTTTTGTTTATTTTGTGATTAGATTTATCTAGTTCTGTGAAGTGGAGGTAGAGATCCCCCACTAGTACAGTTTTGCTGTCTATTTCTTCCTGCAGCTCATTCAAGTACTCCTCTAAGAATCTGGATATTATGCCACTTGGTGCATATATGTTTAGTTTTGATATTATGTCATCATACCTTTCAGCAAGATGTAGTTTCCTTCCTTGTCTCTTTTAATGAGATCTATTCATGCTTTTGTTTTGTCTGAGATCAGAATTGCTACCTCTGCTTTTTTTTTTTAATTTCAGCTAAGACATAATATATTCTGCTTCAATCTTTTACCTTTACTCTGTGCATGTTGTAAATATATTGTAGGTTTCTGTTTTCTAATCCACTTTGTTATCCACTTCCATTTATGGAAGAGTTCATCCCATTCATATTCACAGTTATGATTACCATGTGTTTCCCTCCATCCTAGTTTTCCCATTTATACTATTTTCTTTATCTCCTTTCATCCTCTCCCTCCTCACCAGTGCTTTGCTTCTGACCACCATCTCCTTCAATCTGCCCTCCCTACCAACTCCTTCTCCTTTTTCTTTTCCCCTTCTTCTCCTACTTTTCTATAGGTTAAGATAGATTTTTTTTATCCACCTGAGTGTATGTTATTCCTTCTTTGAGTCAAATACTATGAAAACAAGGTTCAAACTATGCTCATCCTCTTCCTTCTTTCCCTCTACTGTAATAAGTCTTTCATGTCTCTTCATGTAATGCAATGTATCCCATTCTGCCTTTCCCTTTCCTCTTCTCCCAGTACAATTCTTTTTTTTCACCATTTATTTTTTTTATCATTACATCACAGTCCACATATACTCACATCCTCTATCTGTGTATACTCCTTCTAACTGCCCTAATAGGACTGTTACAAGAGTTACAATTATCATCTTTCTGAATGTAAACAGTTTAATCTTATTGAAAACCAATTTTTTTTCCTTCCTGTTTATCTTTTTGTGTTTTTCTTGAGTCCTGTATTTGAAGATCCAATTTTCTGTTCAGTTCTGGTCTTCTCATTGGGAAAATTTGAAAGTTCCCTATTTTATTAAATACCCATCTTTTCCTCTGTAAGATTATGCTCAATTTTGTTGGGTAGTTGATTCTTGATCGTAATCTAAGTTCCTTTGCCTTCTGGAACATCATATGCCAGGCCCCCTGATTCTTTAATGTAGAAACGGCTAAGTGCTGTGTAATCCTGACTCCTTGATATTTGAATTGTTTCTTTCTGGCTGCCTGCAATATTTTCTCCTTGACCTGATAGTTCTGGAGTTTGATTCTAGGTTCTAGGATATCAAGGTAGTTTTCCTTGATAATTTCTTGAAAGATGATGCCAGGCACTTTTTTTATCATGGCTTTTAGGCAGTTCACTAATTTTTAAATTATCTCTCCTGAATCTATTTTCCAAGTTTGCTTTCCCCATGAGGTATTTTACATCTATTTTCTCTCATTCTTTTGATTGTGTTTAAATGATTCTTGATGTTTTATAGAGTCATTTGCCTAATCCTAATTTTGAGGAATTATTTTTTTCAGCTTTTGTACCTCATTTTCTGTTGGTCAATTCTACTTTTAAAAGAGTTGTTTTCTTCAGTGGTTTTTTGGTTTTTTTTACAATTTTGCCAATTCTATTTTTATTACAGTTGTTTTCTTCAGTCAATTTTTGTGCTTCCTTTTCCAAGCTTTTGACTCTCTTTCATAATTCTCCTGTATAACTCTCATTTCTTTTCCCAATTTTTCTTCTACTTCTCTTGTTTTTTAAAATCCTTTTTGGAGTTCTTCCAAGAGAACTTTTGGGCATGAAACCAATTCATATTCCCTTTTGAGGATTCACATGTAGGCATTTTGACATTGTGTCTTCTTTTGAGTTTGTGCTTTGATCTTGCCTGTAACCTTAGTAGTTTTCTGTGGCAAGGACTTTTCTTTTGTTTTTGCTCATTTTTAAAATCTGAGCTCTGCTCCTGGGGTACAGGGGGCACTGGCAGCTAAGCGTCTGGCCACTGACCTGGGCCTCTGGGGTTAGTGGCTGCCCACTGCTCTAGGGTGGACCAGTCTAGTGACACCTGTTGTGCACTGGGTTCTAGGGCTAGTAGTTTGCCTGCTGCACTGGGGCTGGAGCCTTCACATCTGGTCTGCTATGTCATTGGTCTGCTGAGCCCAGACTGTGGGACCTTGGTTACTGAACTTCGCTGTGGCTAAGAGCCTCTTTAGCCTGCAGTGGGCTGTGCTTCCCTTTCACTTAAGTGAGACAAACCTTTCCTGAACTCCTTCTAAGTTATCTTGGGCTGGAAATTGTTTCACTCCATCTTTTTGTGGGTTCTGTTGCTCCAGAATTCTTTTAGAGGCTTGATTTAACATTTTTTCTGAGGAAAACTGTGGAGAGCTCAGGCAACTTCCTAGTTTGACTCTACCCGCTATGGATGATCTTAAGGACAATAACTATGTGGTGGGGGTAAGCAGGCTGCCACATGTTACCAAATATAACTTGAATCCAATGTGATATAAAGAGCCTCTAGGCATACCACCTGGCATATCGTAGGTGCTTAGTAAAGAACTTCTTCATCATATGGTCAGAAAAGGAAGCAGGTTGATCATACAGAAAGAACAAAGACTATCAGGTGTACAGACTAAGTATTACAATCCCGAATTAGTGTCCTAAATCATCCATTTTACCTGTTTTGACAATTTCAAAATTTAATACCCTTCAATGAGGTTGGGGTGGTGAGGCTGTCAGTATGACACATACCATATGGAAGAAAAGGCAGAAAGACAGTTCATGCCATGTTTGGAACTATCCTGAACTTGCTGAGAAAGGAACAGACTTCCTAAAAGTGTTCTGATTGGACCCACAGAGTTAGATAGATATAGCTAATAAAAGCTAGTATTTATATAACGCTTATTATGTGCTAGGTACATGTATTAAGCACTTTATGATTAATATTTACCTTGATCCTCATAACAATGCTGAGGTAGATGCTATTATTAACCCCATTTTACAGATGAGGAACTGAGGCAAACAGAGTTTAAGTGACTTACCATGTATCACAGAGCTAATGGCTGCTACTTACTGCTAGTGTAAACTGTCTTCCTGACTCCAGGCCTAGTGCTCTATCCATTGCACTACCTAAATGGATAATAGGAAAAAATAAATTCATCATATTCTTAGTGCAGAGCAGTGTCTCTAGAGGTAAGGTGGAAAAGTTCAGGAAAATGAATATCTGGAGTAGTTGTCTGAGTACAAACTGTTCAACAAGTTCTGCTTACACATTTGAAAAAAAAAAGGACAATGCAAAAGATAGAATAGGAAATTAAAGGTTCTTATTCAGGTATTAGTTTGTTTCTTTAAAATATTTCTCTGAATGAGATTATCTCATAAATGATTCATCTTAATTTGTTGTAGGTCATGTATTTGGTTTTTAAACACTTAAAAAAAAATTTTTTTTAAGTTTATGTGTATCACAACATACCATTGTGAATTATGCTACCCATTACTTAGTTGTAAACCATTTGAGGGCAAGGACCACATTTTAGCTAAATTTTATCCCCTCTAATATTTGGTTGTGTCACTTAATAATGATGATTTTTTAAATTGTTTTTGAAATTCCATTTATTTGGTTAAAAAAATAGTTTTTCCTTTCTGAATCTTTTCTAAGACACTTAGGTACACACGAGGAAGGTCTTTGTAGGGGAAATAACAGTCATTATCACTTGGATTGGCTAGCAGTTATTCAATAAAAAGGTTGCAGCTAAGTGGTGTGGTGAATAGAGTGCCAGTTCTGGAATCAGGAAGATCTGCATTCAAATCTCGCCTTATACATGGAGTAGTCATGTGACCTTGGGCAAGACACTTAACTTCAGTTTCCTCAACTATAAAATACATATAATAGCACCTGCCTCCCAAGATTGTTATGAGAACCAAATGAGATCATTGCAAAGCTAAGTACCTGGAACATAGTAAGTGCTACAGAAATGTCTGGCTAACCAAATCATTTGACTGCAACCCAAGAAACTGGGGTTCAGGTTCCATTTCATCGGTTTGGGTTCCATTCCTTGTTAGGTATGGAAACTTAGGAATATTATTTCATTTCTCTGGGCCTTCACTTACATAAAATTAAGGATTCAAATAAATAATCTGCAATCACTTTCATCTCTGAAGTTCCAGGAATCTATGAAACCAAGTAAATTCTGTTGTACTCAAAAGAAACAAAAACTGAACCCATGACCACCATCTGGTGGCAAAAATCCATAAATGCAAACTGCCATTCTTGATGTGATTATATACTACTTAGAAGTCCTATGATTTGGAGCTTCCAGGGGCTTTATAAGGCATCCACTCAAAGGCCTTCAAAGGAAACTAGCCCAAAGTGGTTAAGTCATTGTAACACCAATGTGATACCCACAGCAGTCATGTGGACATGCATGCATATTTTCAAGGTAAATTCACAAAACATAAACTCTTTTCCTCAAAAACTAAACAAAAATATTTAGTCAGATACCAGAAAGCCAAATCCATCACATATGCAGGGAGCACTGCCATCTTCAAGTTTTCCCTCTGTCAGGTCTCCCCACAAACTTCCTTAGGCAAAATCACTCCCTCTCTCACTCACACTAGCTTGCTTGGCTCTGCCTCACTCTCTCATTCTGCGGTACCCTTTCAGCTCCACCCCTTCAGCAAGGCTCCTCCCACCACTGGCTCCATGTAACTCAAGTTGTGGGCTGGGCCAGAGCTCAAAGCAGGTCACATGGGCTTATTAAGGGGCAGGGAAGATATTCAAATTTCCTTACCATTACAGTAGTCTGATCAAATTTATTATTTACTAATAATTGAGTAACAAACCTAAATTTTAAACCCTGCTCCTCTGACTCCAAATTTGGTACTTCCTGCAGTATCCAAAGTATGAAAATACCAAATATATTATAATTTGAAAACATTCACTTAATCTAAGTTTCAGTGTTTATAAATATCCTGTTAATGACGATATCTAAACAACATGCAGGCTTTCTATTACTTCCTCTTCCCCTCCAAATGGAGTGGCTCTCCAGTGTAGCTGAAACTTTGTTTGCTGTGCTCATGGGATTAAGGAAAGTGACTGAATAAACTTATACAAATATTTTCTAGACTTTGTTTTAGCCAGAACAGCCACATAGGAGCTGTGATAATTTGGTCTTAGGTAATATGGATAAATAAAATTTATACATAATGCACTGACAAATTCTAATGACAAAATGACCCGTGACAATCAATAGAAGGAAAAAGACAGGTGATTTAATAGACCAGTTATCCTGTTTGCACATCTTGCATATGTAGAAAGTAATTTTATTTTATAATCCATGTAACCTTTTCCGAATTATAATAAAATTGTATTTCTGCTACTTTAACATTAGTCATTTCCTGATTTTTCTTTGTGCTTTTTCACCTACCCACTATGGGTGACTCTAAGTTAAAAGAATGGTTAATAGAACCAGAAACAATTTTAACAAAAGTCATCAAAAATCTTGGTTGGTTGTGACTCCCAGGGTACTTTTGGGTTTAATTTAGTCTTCATTTTTGGGTTGTTATTTTTTTCATTTTCATCTGCAAAGTAAGAGGATTTAAATTCAGTGAAGGGAAAAAGATACAGGGAAGTAAGTACATTCCTCAGCAATTGATTTCAGGTTGATTTTCCCCATTCTAGCAAATACTAAGTGTATTCTTTGATACAGTTGGTACATAGTTGCTTATTCTTTTTCTTTGTACAAAACCTGGGATATTCATTAAAATATCTACAGCTATTTAGAATATCTAGTATAACATACTATGAATTTGCTAGGGGCAGCTAGGTGGTGCAGTGGATAGAGCACCAGTGTAGGAGTCAGGAGGACCTGAGTTCAAATCTCACCTCAGACATTTGACACTCACTATGTGACCGTGGGCAAGTCACTTAACCCCAACTGCCTCATCCTGGGTCATCTCCAGTCATCCTGATGAATATCTGGTCACTAGATTCAGATGACTCTGGAGAAGTGAGATTGGTGACCTGCACAGCCCTCCCTCACTCAAAACAAAGTCAGGCGCAAGTCATGTCATTATTTTTCTGATGGTATGGTCTTCTTTGGCAATGAAGGATACACACACACACACACACACACACACACACACACACTCTATGAATTTGTGATGAAAAGATATATATCATGTATTCTTTCATTTTCCTTAATATTTGAAACTATGTAGTAAGTAGGAAATAAATATCAATAAGCAAATCAACCAGTAAGTATTCTATTAAGTGCCTATGTGCCAAGCACTGAGCTGAGCACTGGGGATACAAAATAACGCAAAGATAGTCCCTGCCTTCAAGGAACTAATGTGAAAAATTAGCTGCAAAAAGAAGAAAGTGATTTAATAAAATAAAATATTCTATTACTTATATGTTCCTTGGGCAATTAATTTTATAACATCATGGTTGTTACCTAGGTGATACAATGGATAGAGTGCTCAACTTTGGAGTTACGAAGACGTAACTTCAAATCTGGTCATGTGACCCCAGACAAGTCATTTAAACTCTAAGATGGAGATAGTAATAGCACCTACTTCCCCAGGCTGTTGTGAGGACCAAATAAGAAAATTATTATAAAGTCTTTAACACAATGCCGGGCACATAGTAAGCTCTGTTTAGTTGCTGTTGTTATTATTAATTAATTACCTGAGTTTGAATCATGTCTCAAACACTAGCTATATGACCCCTGGCAAAATCACTTACCATCTCTTAGTTTCCTCCTCTATAAAATGAGAGTAGTAACACTATATAGGGTCATTGTAAGAATCAAAAGAAATAATATTGGCAAAGTGCTTCACACCTTAAAGAATTATATAAATGTTACCTATAGTACATTAAGGTCTACAAAGTGATTTGCATATACCATGTCAAGGTCTGTTTTTAGATCTTTTACAGCTGAAGATCTTAGATTTGTTTTTTCCTGAAGCCTTCATACAAGAGAAAAATACATTAGAAGTCAATTTGAAATTAAATGTTTAAAAAAAAACTTTCATGTACAAGGCACTGCAAATCTTTACATATTTGAATTACAGCCAACAAGACTCACAGTTTGGGAAAGGGCAAGCAAGTTGAACTTCATTACCTGAAAAACATGTTAGATTAACTATCATTTTTAAAGAATTTCTAGGGCTTTCTACTTTTGTGCTTAGGTTAAGACAAGTAATTAACTTTTAGTCTAAAGCTTCCACTTTTAGCTGAAATATCAAGAAAAGTTGTGATTTAAAGAGGTAGGAATAAAACTGCAAGTATGGCTGTTTTAATATTTTCTTATTACCCAAATGTCTCTTGGAATCATCATCAAATTCTTACATTTTGATCCAACTTTATACATTCTCAAGAACTTTTGGAAACAAGTGAACTGTCCTGTAAACAGAAGACTTAATGAAAACGCTTTTTTCAATCACCATTGAGTAATTAAAATTTAAACACCAGCTATGTGGTATGGTGGATAGAGTACCAGGCCCACAGTCAGTAAGACTCCTTTTCCTGAGTTCAGACACTTACTAGCTGTGTGGTCCTAAGCAAGTTACTTAACCCTGTTCGTCTCAGTTCCTTATCTTTACAAATGAGCTAAAGAAAGAAATATCAAACCACTCCAGTATCTTTGCCAAGAAAACCCCGAATGGGGTGTGAAGATTTGAACACAAGTGAAATAATTCACCAACAACAAAAATTGAGGTTTACTATGCTTTGAGAAAATTGAATTAAATATGTGCTAATTACAATGGTATTTTAAAATTGTACTATTCTTCCTGAAGTTCACAACTTTTAAAGAAGATTGCTAACAGCACACCATCACAGCTTTAACAGTATAAATACACTAAAGTCTCACACATACACAAAAAAAAACATCCAAGTCTTTGGTTTTGTAGGTAGAGGTATTTTATTGCAAAATTCTCAGGACAAAAAATGAATTTTTACAATAGGATTTACCCATGAACACCATCATTAAACATCTTAAAATATATTTGGAAAAAAATCAGAGTGCATTTCAACAAATAAATGTTATCACAGAGGGGAAAAAGGATCTCTGAGATAAAACTTAATTAAGAAACAGACATCACATTAGCCCCATTTTGAGTTAATATTAGTAATAGATTTTCCAAATAGAGCACTAAAACTCATAGACCTCTTGTCAGTATATTTTATTTTTACTTGGATAAATTGATAGGTTGTTTTTGTTAATTCCATTCTTTCTTGAATTATAAAATATTTGATCAGTTGGTATATTTCAAAAATTCCAAAGAATAAGCTGATTTTTCTTAAGTCATGTATTACTGAACAGTTATGTCAAAAAAAAAAGATTTACTAACATTTATTGCACTAACATTATAGATGCCAAAAATTTACTATAAAATAAAAGGGTAAATGTATAGTTTTGCCAATAACAATCATTTTTATTCTTAAAGGTCAGTGTGATATTGTCTTTTGGACTCCTTATATATTTTACTTAAAATCTAAGGATCACTATTATTTCCATGTATACTGACTTTATAAGAATATATTTTAAGATTAGATTGATTTTATTTTTATTCTTCTTTCTTCTCTCTTTATGGCCACAAGGTTACCATTTAGTGTATTACTGATGGCTCATTGTGTCAAGAGATCTTTTTTTTTAAAGAAACGATACAGTGAAAATAGAAAGACCAGGAGCAGAAGTGGCATCATATGCCTTGCCCAATCTTATTGTATAGTTACTATAGTTATACTTTGCAAACACTTTGCAGAGCACTGTATCAATTTTTACCTAACTCAAATCACTGAGCTAGCAAATGAAAAATTTTATTTTCATGCCATACCCAATATGGGTGGTCAGAGTAAGTAACAAAGAAAATTGCTTTCTACAGTTTTTATGTATCAACTCAACTTGATACATGTATTTTCTAAGTTGCCATAAAATGCTTTAAAACCACATACTAATTATGCACTTCTTTAACATAGGTAAAACTTCCACTGAAAGTGAAGGAAGGCTATTTCTCCCTCTGAACTTAATAAAGGATCTTTAGTATGTCCCAGATGGTGGACCTCTAGGCTCATGGCTCCTATCTATTTTACAGGATACAAGTTATTAAATAGTACAGTATTTTTAATGCATTAGGCTGGTTAGTGCACCTAAGTGCAGTCTAAAATCAACTTTCTGAATGGAATAAAGACAAAGTTCTTTTGTCTGATAAGAACAGCAGAATCAGACTGTCAAGAACATAATCTTTTGTTAGATTAAGGACTATTAAATTAATAACTTTGAAATTACCCAAGTCTTGTTAAATTGTTATATTGCACTTGAGAACATAAAGCAAAAGATTCAGTACCTATCCCAAAGAACTTCAGTACCTAGTATATACTCTCATGTGGCAGTCTGTAAAGGCTTACCCCAAATCACTTCATCAAGTGAAAAGGTACACTACAAAATTATGAATGAGTAATGGGTTTCTTCATTCTAGTATACATTTTTCAATTCTGTTTCTTTTCCATGAGGAACTGTCTTTTACACGTAGAAGATTACCATAGGTAACAGATTACCTTTAAACAAAGTAGCATTATTGCTAATGATTGGTTACCAATGAGTATGATGCTTGAAAGAGAAAAACAGCCATGTGATAATCTGCTTAGCATTAAGTTTTGTACCGTCTGAAGAAAAACCAGCGAACAGAAACCAATTTGATTTATGAAAACTAGCAAATGCAGCACTTATCACAACCCTGCCATCAAAGTCCTTTTTAAAAGAAATGGATAAATTTGTAAAAATATTTCATAGTTCTCTGAGATAATTCTGAAAGGCTAATATTATAAAAGTTCATGCATTCCCTCTGAAAGTAAATGTTACCTTAATCAGTGTGCTAAAAAGTTTCAAAATAGAGGAATTATGATTCTTTTTAAAAGAAAAATGGTGAATGTTTTTATTTTTCTTATGTTTCAAAATTCCTTAGAACAATGTCACCAAATTATACTCTTAATGACTTACAAAAGAAAAAAAAGGAGCGTAAAGGAAAGGAAGAGGTAAGCTAGTAAGACTATCAGCAAAAGTTTCTTATAAAAAGTACTTTTAAACAAACCTAATTCTTGGTCTTTTAGATCATATTAAATGTATCTTTGTTGCCAATTAAGATTTTCAAACATTATTATACTATCTCTATGAATCAAATTAAAAAACATAAGTCTAAAATTGCAAACACCTACTAACAAAGTAGTACCTTTTTTGGCAACACAAATGTATATATTTTATAGGATTATTATATGAAAAACTATATACATTCACATCATACTTTAGAGTAAAAACCAATATTTAAAATCTTTTTCAAATATTTACTTCAGAAAGAAATTACAGGTTATACAATTTTTTTTATCAGGTTTGGCATTTCTCTATTTTTTTTAATGAGTCACATTATTACTTTAAGGACCATTTCATTTTTTTTTTTTACCACTATCTCCAGTGTTAATGGATCAGCTTCTGCAATACTAGAATGTGCTTAAGTTTCAGGCACAGGCCAAAAAGAGAGCAGATCATAACATGTCTAATTTAATTATTTCTGTGACTTTTCTAAAGACTTTAAATGGATTGCCACATAAAAGATGCAGCAGGAGCAAATGATATAATCATGAAAATGGCGAAAGTGATTGTTTGAGGGGTATCAGTAAAATTCAAAATGGCTACATGGTGACAAGGCCTTAGGATATTTATCACAATTTCTTTACAAAATATCAAGTTCATTCACAATATAAAATATTTACTCTAAATGTAAGATCCCTTTTAAAATTGCTGGCAAAAATCACTGCTCCAAAATTAATTTGATTCGAAATTCTTCTGCCAAACAATATGCTTGTTAAAATTATGTAAAGAACTTCTCTAAACAAATAGTTTGTATAAGCTCACCTACATGGACTTTGATTTTGTGAAAATAACCCAACATCATTTCATGTACATCGACCTATTACAAAAAAAAAAAAAAAAAAAGAACTGCTTTGAGGATCCCTGTGAAACTTAAGGGAAAAAAAATATGATTTAAGAAAGAGATGTATGTTAACACTGCATAATGAAAACCAAACTTTACAAATGGTGTTCAATTTCCTTAATCCTAATTGCATCATCATAATGTCCTTACAGAGAGCAATAGCAAAGTCAAAGTCAGCTGATACCAGTATATTCCAACCCTAACGCATGGTGAGGGTGAGCACATCAAAATCTCATTCTGGAGGATTCACCACCACAGGGATTTGAAAATATAAGTTCCCTGCATATGCAGCTATCAGTAATATGCCTGGAAAATTAGCCTTATTTGTATTTTTATATGAGAAATTTTAAAAATTGCCTTTATAAATTATTATAGATTAGGAAAAATTAAAGGTTGCTTTATAACTAATCTTCAGCCTAGGAAAACAATTTACATTAGTAATATCTGTAAACAGATTGATTCTGTTTTACAAATAAAAATTTCTGATAGGGAGGAAAGAACAACTTCAAAACAAAGTAAACTCATTTCTATTTATCTTGAGTTTTTTTTTCTGTGTCAGTTTCAAAATACGAAGAAAATTCATTTGAAGATAAATAATCTCAAATTAAAAAATTGATTGACTCCAAACAGTGGATAACAATAACAATAAACAGCTGCATCAACAATGAGCATATTATTTTCACTTATAAACAGGCTGTGATTACTTCCTAAAATCCGATTAAAATTAAATACCCATAAATGTGATTGATCGGGAGTTCATCCAAAATATTTTGCTATAAAAATGGAAATAAAGGTAATTTTGGAATGATTTGAGTCCCTACATGACTTTCAGGAAGGTAATTTTAATGCAATTATTAAAATTCAATTACTGTGAAAAAAGTTTACAATCAGAAATTTAATGTTTTCATTAGTACAGATTGACTGACTAAAGTGTTTGTCCTTAAGACAAGAGTAATTTTTAAAAAATTAAAACACAATGAAAACAGAAGTCTCAAACATTTTTAGTGATTCTACCTGCACATTTATAGCTGGTTCGTTTATGGTCTCTAGAAAGATGACTGATGGAGTCACATAGACAGTAAAATACTAAAAGGAATTCAAATAATCTGGTAAGCCAAAATTCACTAAGTTGTGTCTATATGCATCCATTTGTAGCTTGAAAAATCACCTGTAGTGTAATGGTTATTAACAGTATGAATCTGTACAAAAGAATAGGACACTAAGGCCCAAATAAAGTCTTATCTTAAAGAGAAAAAAAACAAAACATTGTTAGAAACAGTAACTACAAAAGCTGCTGGTTTTAAGATTTTCATTAAATCCAAGTGGCAATTCAAGAACTATCAGTCCAATGTGCATCAAACAGGGCACAGTCTCTTGAAATCTGATTATCAAAATCATTAAACAATACTTACGATTTCCACACATGTCAATGCATGTGCATTACTAGCTGGATTAAGAACACGGTTAATGAAAGAGATGGCTGACAAATTGTCTCATTTTGTTGTTTAGGGCTACTCATCTATGCCAAAGGGTGTGATCAGCAGTGCAGTCATGGAGTGTTTATCCCTCTTGAGAGAAATTGAAATCCATAATGAAGTTGGCAATTCTAAAGTTTAAGTATGTAGCATAAATTAAAAGTTGTTAAGCGTCTGAAGTCCCTTCACCATTTTCATGAGGTTGAAGCTGCTCTCTTTCCTGTTCCTCCTGAGGTGGCCTGACTCGTTTAAAAAACCCCATCTATAATTTAAAGAAAAATCAAGATCACTGTTAAGATCAAGAAAAGCACTGTTTTTTAAAATAGGGATATAGTTTATTTGTTTGTTTGAAAAGTACTCTATTTATTGAATTCTTGCCCTCTTCATCCTCATCTCCTGAATTTGAGTCCCAGATAAAATCATACTTTCTAAAAAAAATGCTTCCAAAAGATGCATTTCATGATCTCTCTTAATGGTAGTATTTTCCCTCTGATTTTATCTAATTTCTCCCCACCATCAGACTATGAGTTTTTTTAAAACAAGGATTTGGGATTTTGTTTTGTTTTTTATGCCCAGCACTAACCCAAGGCCTGGCAAATACTTGTTGATTGATTTACTGGAATTTAAATTATATGACTTTTGCCTCACTAAAATGTAATCATAAATTCCCATCTCTGCCCCCCACTCCACAGTATCTATTACTTACCCTGTACATTACAAAGACCAGAACAGCCAATAATAACAATCCAGCTAGAACTGCCAAAATGATCACCCACAAGGGCACCGGCATGGGTGATGGCTGAATACCCCAGGTAATATTAGTGGTAACCTATTGAGAAAAAATGCAACAAACATTAGAAAATAATGGCATAAGATTTGCTTCAGGCTTTTCAATAAAGAAAGGGTGTTGTGGAAAAACCTCTGGGCATGGAATCACCAGTGAAGGGTTTAAGTCCTAAATAGGTACTTTCTTGGTCTTCAACCACATCAATGTTATTTGACCTCTCTGAATGTTTCCCCATTTATAAAATAAGTATAATAACACTTGCATTACCTACTTCGCAGGTTTGAAGTATAAATGTTAGGAAGTGTTCAATGAGGTCAAGTTGTATAAAGTATAAATGTGAATTATTATTAGAAATATATGTAACATGATTTCCTCCTTCTGCAACAGAGGCTAGTAGGCTTGGAAAGAAATAGACTAGGCTGAGGGTATAATAGATTGTGGTAGCAAATACAGTTTCACTACCCAGCAATATGTACCCACACAATTCCAAATCATCTTAGAAAGAGATCCCAGGTGCTAATAAAAGTTGGGTCTTATGTTGCTGTACTGCTCTTTATCATTTCAGCTGGAAACTTAAAATGTCAAAAAATTTGCTATATAGTCGCCTGCTATTATTGGAGTAGTTGACTTCTGGTCCACACAGTAATTTTATTCACAAAACTATAAGCTACAGTAGGACATTACTCTGAAGTAAGAAAGGCTAGTAAAGAGTCAAGCTTTATTACCTGGAGGTAGGAAAGAATAAAAAAAATCATTCTTAGCAACCTATGAAAACACTTGTATATATTATTTGAAATGGTCAAGACAATTTCTTATTTTAAACAGTTCTTCTGTCACTTAGATTGTGTACACTGACTTCACATCCTCGTACAAGTTACTTACAAATGTAGAGTTATGGATGTCATCAATAGGGAGATTCTTGTAGGGAAATTCTATGATATTGAATGAAGCTGATGACTTCAGGGAGTACGAATGGTTCTGATTTTCCTTCTGTGGGGAAAACAATATTGAGATAATATCTTAGGTATCAAACAACTTTTGTTTGGAAAAATTTGTAGGGTCAACACAAACATTTTCTCTTTACTCACATTCATGAACGTCTCAGTCCACAGCAGAGACTTTACATACAGGATCACACTCTTTCCCCTGTCAAGGCGACCAACCTGGCAGACAATCTTCAAGCATTCAGCAGTCCCACATCCCTGCAAAAACAAAGTTGTTGAGCTTTCAAGGAAATATCACCTGAGTGTCATACAAAAAACAAATCTTTATTTAAATCCTATTATAATGAACTGGAAAAAATAATTCATGTGTCTGTGTGTCATGTGCTTGTGCACATGTGAGAGATAGTGGAATATTGCTTAAAACAGGTGGGCTACTGATCAGAAGGCAAACTGTTTGATATAGAGATTTCTCTAATGATATAAGTTATTGTACCAAAAAAAAATTCTCCCTGCAAAATCAAAATGTACATTATGTCCATTTAAATATAACATACGTAAGTTATATGTTGAAATACTTCAGAAAGGCATTCAACAAGCTCTTGTGAAATTTTTGAGAACAACATAAAGAAACAAGTTGTGGCTAATAGTATAGGTAGATGGATTCAAGCCTCCCCTCAACCCACACACAACATTTCATTCTTTATATGTGTTGTATTTTCCCATTAGAATGAAAACTTCTCAAGGTCAGGTACAACAACATTGTTTTTGTTTCTATCCCCAGTGCCTAGCACAGTGTCTAATACATATGAACTGCTTGATACAACTTGACCTCATTGAACAACACTTCCTAAAGTGTTGTTCAATGATTTAAAGAGAGATGTCAACCTGGAGGGAGGTGTTTAACAGAATATCATAGGATCTGTACATGACCCCATCTCATTCACATCTTTATCAATAGCTTGGATAAAAACCTGTCATCTGTATTCAAATATATAGTTGTACATGTAACTGGGGAAAAATAAAATATTAAATAAATACCAAAAATCAAACTTAAATGTAAAAAAAAGAAAAAAAAGACAAAAAAACAGCAACTAGAAATAGCTTGGTTAAAAAAAAAGACAACTGAGTCAAATGTACAAGAAAACAAGTCATTTCCCAATTGATAAATGGTCAAAGGATAGGAACAGGCAGTTTTCAGAGGCAGAAATTAAGTTATCTATAGTCATAAAAAAATGCTCTAAATCACTACTGATTAGAGAGATACAAAACAAAACAACTCTGTGATACTACATCACAACCTATCAGATTGGCTAACATGACAAAACAGAAAGATGATAAATGTTAAAGAAGATGTGGGAGAGTTGGAACATTAATTTATTGTTGGTGGAGCTGTGAGCTGATCCAACTATCCTGGAGAACAATTTGGAACTGTGCCCAAAGGGCTACAAAAACGTGCATTCCCTTTGACCCAGCAATATTGCTTCTAGGACTGTTTCCCCAAGAGATCATAAAAATAGGAAAGGGTCCCATATGTAACAAAAATATTTATAGCAGCTCTCTTTGTGGTGGCCAAAAACTGGAAATCAAGGGGATAACCATCAATTGGGGAATGGCTGAATAAACTGTGGTATATGAATGCAATGGAATACTATTGTGCTATAAGAAATGATGAACAAGAAGACTTCGGGGAGGCCTGGAAGGACT
>CM053771.1:213163683-213230533 GCA_028658325.1 Potorous gilbertii | reverse complement strand
GGTTTAGTGTATTATGTTTTGATTTGTTAAATGATTTCTTCCATTTATTTTAGTGCGACTACATAGCATGACTATAGTGAAAATGTGTTCACTAGGAAAGTATATGTAGAACCTAAGCAGAATTGTATGCTGTCATGGGGAGGGAGGGGGGTAACGGGGGGAAGGTGTGGGGGGGGATAAAATATTAATTTAAAGGAAGTGATTGTAGAACATTTATAAATAAATAAATGAATAAATAAATGAAAGAAAGAAAGAAATGATGAACAGGAAGACTTCAGAGAAACCTAGAAAGACTTATATGAAGTGATGCTGTAAAAGGAGCAGAACCAGGAGAACTTTGTACATAACAACCACCACAGTGTGCAAGGAATTTTTCTGGTGGTCTTAGTACTTCATTGCAATGCAAGGACTTAAAAAATTCCAAGTGGTCTCTTAAGGCAAAATGCCTTCCACATCCAGAGAAAGAACTATGGAATTTGATTGCAAAATGAAGCAGACCATTTTCTTTTGTATTTTGTTTTGTTTTATGATTTTTCCCATTCATTTTAATTTTTCCATGCAACATGCTAAGATGAAAATGTATTTAACAGGAATGTATGTATAGAACCTATACAAAATTGCATGCCATCTCAGAGAGGCGGTGGGGAAGTAGTGGGGAAGGAGGGTGAGGGAGGGGAAAAAAATCTAAGATACATGGAAGTGATTGTAGAACACTGAAAACAAATAAACTAATTTTAAAAAGTGATTTAAGTACCACTGGCTTTACTGGCAGTTTTCAGAAAACTATTTTGCAATAAGATTGACATAGTGTTTCTTGACAAATTTCAATTGTGTGAAAACAAAATGTATAAATACAAATCCAAAATGATATAAATTTTGAAAAATGTAAAAAAAATAAATGGTTGGAATAAAGCACGGACAAACAGTGACTATACTGAGTGACAAAATTTTAGTTGTTTACAAATATCATTAAACACAAACATTTTGAATTTAAATTCAAAAATCTTGTTATTGGTCAGTTTTATACTAAGTGGCGTAGTAGACGTACTGGAGGCAGAAAGTAGTCAAATCCTGCCTCAACACTTACTAGCAATGTGTCCCATGGTAAGTGATTTAAACAACTAAAATTTAAATTGGAAAGGGAGATGAATAAAGTAGCAGGGGACTTTGATGATTACACTTTTGCAGGCCTCTGCCTTCCCCTTCTGTCTCCAGTTTACTTCCCCTAAAGAGTAAATCTCATCAGCAGGTTACAGTCCCTTCCTCCTTCTCCCACTAATTTGTTTAAAATTGACTTTACTGATACCACCTCCCTTAGTTTCCTTTTCCCCCTTGCTCTGATTGAAGGGCTGAAGAGTAGAATTCCAAACTTTTCCTAATGCTGTTTTCATAGAGGCAGAAACTAGACTTTGTTCTGCATGTACTGCCCTGCCTGGTTTCAACTCCAGGTAACAAGATGCATGAGCTACCCCCTGATCTACTTCTCTATGCTTTCCTGAATCCTTTTGTGTATTGTCTCACCACATTCCCCTAGACCCTCAGCTCCCTGAGGGCAGGACTTTCTTTTTACTCACTGTATCCACAGACCTTAGCACAGTGTCTGGCACAATAAGCACTTGGTAAATTTTACTGCCTTGAAATATTTATTGAATTGAAAATTACAACACAGATTGACAGAGAAAAGTCTCTGTCAATTAAATTCACTTCACTTCAAAAAACGTATTGAACGCTTGTTATATACTTAATATTACAAAGATTGGAACTTGACCTGTGATTTTTTGGGGGGCGGGGGGGCAGGATAGGGAATTCTCAGGAGAGGAAATACCTTCTACCAACATAGGCCAGTACTTTTCTGCAACTAACAGACTTAGTGAACTGCCTAGAGAACTAAGAGGTTAGGTGACAAGCACAAAGTCACCCAGAAAGCATGTGTCAGCAGCAGTACTTGAATTCAAGTCTTTCTGGCTGTTAAGTCCCACTCCCCATCCTCCACCCACCCTAGTGACTTTCAATTTGACACTAGAATAGGCACAAAAGGGAAGGGCAGAGTCTCTAATATTAAGTAGCTATGTTAGAAAGGCAATAAAAATTGTTAAATGGAGGCTATCTCAAAATGTAAAGAGAATATCAGAAAGCAAGAAAATAGCCTTCTGCTCTTGTAAGGAGCTCATGTAAGGATTACAAGGGCTAAAATCACAGTTACATATAACAATCGCATGGAAAGGGGACAGATACCATTATGTGTCTAGAGATTTTTCAATAAAAATGTGCTTAATATTTGAACGCCAGGTAGATTATTGCAACAGAAAAATGTGAGTATGGTCATAGTGACATTAATAGGTCACTCAAGAGTTATAATGGGTATGGTTCAGAGATGTATTCACAGCATTGTATTTATATTATGGATTTATTTGATGAGGGGAAGATGCTGAATAGAGTGAGACCTGGACAAAATTGCTGTAGTAGGTCATGTTAATTCTCCACCTCCTTTTCTGTGCTCTCTCTTATCTTATTTGTCCCTATCACCTAGTAAACCTCCTGCTACTGTCTGTTTTTTTTTCAGTAAGTCTCCACTGAAAGGGAGATGAATAAAGAATAAGACCTGTTCAGGTCTTAAACAAAAGGCTGTAGCCAAGAAGGTGGCTAATAAGGGCTGTAAGAAAAGGAACAGAAATATTCCATATGTATTACAGAATTCCGGAAATGTTACTTCATCAGAATGAGTTGAAAGTTAATCTATTTGACTGACTCTCTGAAAAGTATAAGGACCTAACAGCATTTGTGAGCACCTTGAAGGCAGAGGCTGTCTTTGTCTAGCTTTATATCCACAGCACTTAACATAATGTCTTGCATATAAACAGGTGTTTAATCAATGCTCATGACTGAATATTGTATTTATACATTTGATCACAACTGTATTACTTAATATCTGTCTTCTTTGATTTTATGCCTACAATTTTGTACTTTTGAAAGTAAAAGGGAGTCAGCAAAATTCCAAAAGTACTTACCAAAGTATGTACATCCCCTTCATTGGGAGGTAAATCCCGCCTTGTAATGTGATGACTCCGGTCACCTTGTCCTATGTTTGTTTCATTCTTTTCATCTATCTGAGGAGTTGAAATCTAGGATTGCATTAACAATTGTGATGAGATATTGTGATAGCTGATGACATTTTATATTGCATTTAGATTTTGACACAGTACTACCTGAGCAACACTAGGCAAGAAACAGACTCTCGAGGCTTTGGTTTATTCATCTCTAAGTTGAGAGCGTTGCTCTAGATAACCTCTAAGGTCCCTTCCAGATCTAAATCATACTGTGATCCTATAAAGGATCTAAAAAAGGATTAAAAAGGTAGCAACATGTAATACTGTGATAAGAGAATTCACTACTATCTAGATACAGGGCAAAGTTCAGGAAAGAAAATAAAATATGCCTGTAAGGACATGATATAAGGACTAGTGATGCCACAGGTCTGAAATCCCTGCTACCAAAAATTTGAGAGTAGCATATCATTTAAGCTGGGAAGTTCAGAGCTACAGTAGGGTTCAAGCTTATCATAATAAGTCTGGCATTAATATGATGAACCTCAGGTAGCAGGGAGGCCACCAAATTACTCAGAGAAGGCCAAACTGGCCCAGATCAGAAATAGAGGAGGTCAAGGTCAGGCCCATGAGTGCTGTGTTTAAGCCTAGGTGAGACTGGGAGACCTAGACTCTAATAATGATGAAGAGGAGGATGACATAGATGAGAAATGGATCATTCATCAAGTCTTTCATTATTTATTATTTATTTATTATTATTTCATTCATTATCATTAGAAAAAATATAAGCTTCTGGAATACCCGATAAAGTCCAGAATTTTCACAGTACAACCTATATTACATTTGGATTCACTTAAGAGTGCTTTTCTTCTTTCTCCCCCTCATTCTGCTTTTTAGGATACCATATAATAACTTGCCATTAGTTTTACTCAAAGTACCAAAAGTCTACACTGTCAGGACCTCATTTCTCTATTTCATCCAAAAGACACAACATCGCTGACGTTATACTGAGGCCTTGGATCAATCTTCGTGTATGTGGTGGGAAACAAGCCACTGACTGAGTCACTGATAAATACTTCCTAAGGCGCCCTAGACAATCTGAAAAAGTATGACTCCCGAGGGCTTCCTTAAGTCCAACTTTACTCAATTTATGAGAACAAACAACCCAACCCAGAATGCATCAATGGTGAACAAAACTATTTTTACTGAGTTAGTTGGTACATTAAAATGATTTTACATGCATTTGTTCTAAGTGGTTATAAATAATTATAGAAAAATTCCACTCTAATCAAGAAATGTGTTTGAACAATGTTACCTTAATTTTCAATGGGTTAATCTCCATATCTGAAGTACAGTTCATGGATCCATCAACTTCATAATGAAGGATATATAGCAAAGTGTTGTTGTTATACTTGTAAGGCCAGTGAAGATTTAGTATAGCCTTGCTGAATGAACTTGGACCATTGTTTCTCAGCTAAGGAAGAAAGAACAGTTAAATGCTACTGTTAAAGATCTACCCTCCCATCTACTTCGGGATTAGTATTTCATAAATAACTAATGACATCATTTAAAAGTTCAACATGTTTTGTGGAAACTTTTAAGAAGCTTTCTGTTTTTGTTATTTTGGGGAGGGCGAGTTTGAACATTGCCTGTAGAGATAATGCCCCTTATTAAGACAGATCGGTAACTGTTCTGTATGGATCTTGAGAGTATCTGGACACACTTGCCTGGGACCAAAGCGCTGGTATGTGTCAGAAAAGAGACTGAAACCCAGGTTTTCCTAATTCCAAACCTATCTCTACACTATACCATAATGCTTATCTGACTACAGTAAAACAAGTTGGTTTAAAAGAATATCTTTTAGAAACCAGTTTTAAAATCATACAGAACTATTTCAACTAACAAAAGAATGAAATAAGTAGTAAGAAAAAAATCTAAGAATTCTGGGATGACTGTTTTAAAGTAAAGATGACAAATAAATGAAATTGAAAAGTAGTAAGAAAGTTATTTTTTTTCCCTACTGGACTAATAATATATTAATCACTGATACTGATGATATTTTAAGGTGCACATATAATTGCAAACCTCATAGATGTGTTGCACAACAGGCCCAACATCCTCTTCAGTCCGTGGATTCTCCTTATGCTCCCAGTTTGGAATAGGAAGGAAGACATGATCAGGGCTTGAAACTCTAAACAGTGACCAAAGAAAACTCAAACTTACTAAGGTTATGAGAATCATAGCACCAGTTTCTTCTTAAAACTCTCCTAATATTTTCAAATAAAAACGCCTTTCTCAATCCTTTCCTCCCCTACCTCTATTGGGCGTACCTTTGCTCTGAGATTTCCCTCCATGTACACTATATATCTTTTATATACACAGTTATTTGCACATTATCTGCCTTATTAGACTGTGAGCTCCCTCAGGGCAAAGTGTAGTTTGTGCTTTCCTTTGTGTCCTCGGCATTAGCACCGTGTATCACATACAGTGTTTAATAAATGTTTATTGGCAGACAGACTGAATAAAATGAAAGATTCATACAAAAATGGATGAATGGAAAAATGTTAAACTAGTTGCCCTCTATTAATCTTTTAAGTAAAAATATGAATTGATAAAATAATTTTAATAGAATAAAGACATATATGTCATACTTGCTGCTATCATGCTAGTGCCTGCCACTTTCCCAAAAGAGTGACTAAGTAGATACTTGTAGCAATGAAGCACATTCTAAAATTAACATATGCTATCTTAGAATGGATTCTTTCTAAAAGGGGAGGACTTCAATAAAGGGGACATTAGGAAATCATCTCATAGAACAGGGTTAACAACTAATGTGAAAACAATTTCAGGGTTAGATTTTTTTTTAGTTACTGACCCTCTTATCTCAACAGCAGAGGAAATGGCGAGGTCAACTTGGTAAGATACCATTGGACTCACTTTGTCATATAGATTAGAGCTAAAAAAGGAAAAGAAAGAAAAAAGCAGTTAGGCCCTGAAATGAGCACACTTGTAATCCTAAATTTTCAATGGCATGAGGTATTTTGAGATCACTCATTAAAAATGAACATATTTCAAATAGAGCCAAGAAAATATAAAGGGCACCTGTGATTTCTAAAATATATATTAATAACTATAAAAACAATGGATTCCAGTATTTTTCAAAGATTAAAAATGACTTGTCTTTCTACATATCTTTAAAGGCTATATACAGAAAATGAAATACATATCTATTGACTAAATTAATATCCATTAATTTAATTAGACAAATTCAAAATTTTTATTAAGTGCCCATCATGGATGAGATGATGAGCTAGATGCATGTTAATGTGTATGTTTACTGAAATAAATATCAAATTTAATCCCATAGAAAATTTATTACTATTAGTTATATGTTATTTTCAAGAATGTTAAAAGCAAAGTAAGATAATACCTATAAACATGCAAAATTTAGTGATTTTTAATCATACATTTTCTGTGAAATTTTTAGGTAAATAGGAAGAAGTTGTTATCTTTATTTTCATACCTTTGGATCTGTAAGTCAAACTTCACAGAAGTATCTATCTCTGACTGTTGGTGCACACTGAAACGAAGACCAGCTAAAAGCTAGGGAAGAAAAAAATGATAGGATATTAAAATGAGCTAGCTCCTAATTAGTAAGAATTCCTACCTGATATATTTTTTAAAATTAAGCTTTGATAACTGAGTTGGTAGATTCAAATCAAATTTTCAAAAATATGACAATTGGTTGAAAAAATGTTCCCCATTTACTACACCTCCCCAGAAATCTCCCTAATAACAAAGAAAAACAAACCAAACTGATAAACACAGCAGTTTTCTTTCAGTGTGTGCCAAATTCAAAGCTGTCTACTCAATATCTGAATTTGAAAATAAGGTTGTTTTATAAACCAAAATAAAGTTCAAGGATATTCTTTTTTAAAAATCAATGTTATTTCCCCACCATTATATTTTCATTATTTATATATATATAGGAAGTAACATGAAAGGATTCATAACATTTGATGTTCTATCTTCAATGATTCTAGGTTTCATCAATATGGGCACTTCCTCCATCACTTCAGGTTATAAGCCATCCACACCTGCATCACGTTTTGCCCAGTTTCTCCCACCACTTCTCTGTGCTAATCCATAGGGGCTTTCTTTAGCATCTGTTTAACACTACGGGTGCCAGTGCAATCAATCATAAACATTTATTAAGTGCCTACTATGTGGCAGGTGCTGTGTAAAGCATTACAGTCCTTGAGCCACCCATTTACTATTATCACTTGTTACATGAACATCTCATTTTCTGTTTTGATTTTTTATTTCTTGAATGATATTCTTTACTAAGAATTACATTCTTCTTGAATGTAAGTAAATGGGTCATTATTGACAACTGGCAATTCACCTATTCACATGCAAATTTCTCCATTAAAATTTGGGTCACTTGTACATTTGATTCTTAGAGAGAGAGGTGTTCTAAGATTCACAATGATAAATGTATCCATAGAGTGGATAAATAAATAATTGAGTTATTTATTGATAAATAAAAGTATCTATTAGTTGCTCACTATGAATCAGATGCAGTGCTAAGCACTGGGCCTTCAAGGAGCTCACATTTTAATGGGATAGAAAACATGCAAACAACTATTTATATAAAAAAACCTTAAGCATATCTATGAAAGTTAATATGGAGTTACAGGCTAGGTATGGGGAAGAGGGAGAAACCTGAAAATTTCTCTTGCAAGAGGTAAGATTTGGGCTGAGTCTTGAAGAAGACCAGGGAGGAAAGGAGATAGAGATGATAAAGGAAAGGCATTCCAGCCTTGGAGAAAAACTATTTAAAAGGCATGGAGGAAAAGACAGAGTGTTATGTTCACAGATTAGCAAGCAATCTGGTATTGCTAGTTTGTAGAGTTCATGATGGGGAAATAAAGAGAAATAACATCAAAAAGGTAGGAAGGTATGGGTTTGGGAAGGGTTTTAAAAACCAAAAAAAGATTTTACATTTGATCCTGGAAGAAATAAGAAGCCACTACAGTTTAATGACAGGGAAATAATATGATTAGACTTGAGCTTCAGGAAAAGCACTTTGGCAGCAAAATGGAAGAGTGGGATGGAATGAAATGGAGTACGATGAAACTTGAAGCAGGGAGATCAACCAGAACTGACCACAACTGAACAGATGTGAGGGAATGAGGGCCTGTACCAAAGCAGGAACCATGCGAGTAGAGAGAAAGGGACATACTGGAAAGTGGCTGTGAAGGCAAAAACAAACAATAAACACACACACACACACACACACACACACACACACACTCACACACACAAAATAAAAAAACAAGACTTGGTAACAGATTCTATGTGTGGGGTAAGTGTAAGATGACAACTAAGTTTGTAAGATAATTGTTTAAAGACTATGTGATTGTTGATGCCAAAAGAAGAAATGAAGCTACCTAGCAGTGCCAGGGTGAGTCTGTCATGGAAGATGTCATGTGAACAACATGAAGGAAAAAGGATTTCTTAAAGAGAGTATTCCAGACACTTCTGTTTCCAAATCAAGTTCTGGAATATTATAGGGACTTACTTGTGAATACAATCCATGTTTACTCAAAAGATATTGGCCTAACAATCCACAAATAAAAAGTAACTGTATGAAAAATACCTACAATTCAAACTAAAACAAGTAGCTAAAATGACAATCTACTGAGTTAGTAACTCAATCCTTGTACCTGGATAGGCACTGCAAATGGATGGCAGATTAGCCTCAGAACTGAATAGGAAGGAGAGAGAGTTGGAATGCACTTAAGAAACTGTGCTTTTAATGATCCCAAGCTGTTCTATGGTGTAAAAAAGGTATCCTTGTAACAAAAATGTTCTCCTGATCATGCCATATACCATATCATAACAGGCCTATTCCTTAAATTACCAAAATCTGAGATTCACTAGATCAAACAACAGAGGAACAGCAAATCTTAGTCACACTATAATATGATTCAAAGCAATTACTTTTAAAGGATTAAAATAAAAGATTAAAATATGTCTTTTATTCCCTTATGCTCCAGGGTCAAGGACTAAACCAGACTCACTTATCTTTCGTCCTGAAGCTAGTAAAGTGTTCTTTGGGCCACATGGGATGAAGAAAAGTGCATCTAGTTTGGAGAAAGGAGATCTGGATTCTAATTCTGGTTTGTCTCTAACTTGCTGTACATTCTTGTACAACTTTCCCTTTTCTGGGCTTCAGTTTCTTCATACTAGATGATCTCCCATGTCCTTTTTCATTCTAATATTGTATGCATCTATGCGTACATATATATATATATATATATATATATATGTATATATATATATACATATATATATATATATATATATATATATGTATATTCAAGGGGTACAAAAAAGAAACTTGATAGCTCACATTAAAAGTTCCACCCTCTCCTCTTTACAGTGCTAAGCACAAATACAATTTTAAGCAAAAAATACAATTCCTGCCCTAAAGGAGCTTACATTCCAATAGGAGAAGACAATAAGGGCCTTGAACGGGTGGGGGTAAGGAGGATATGAAAATACTAGTTTAAAGCTTCATGTCATGGTTTCGAAATCAGGAAGCTGGAAAGTAGGAGTAGAGCAGGAAAGGAAGGAAGGAAGGTTTCAAGGGGGAACTTACCAGTGGGAGAAGAGGGGCAGGCAAAATTAGTGGAATTCTCACTTGTAAATGGTGACATACCTAATTCTGGTCTCAAATAAGCAAAACTCAGCCAATAAAAAAGACTGAAATAATAACTTACCTACATAAACAATCATGAGTTTGCATATGTGAACGCTTGAAGAATCTTTGATGCAATTGGGTTAAGAATTCCTTCTACCCATGCATATTTTAACCCATTGGCGATCTATGAAACATGATTTTTCCAAGCTCATATTGCTAACAAATATCAGGTTCAGCACTTAAAGCCGTCACCTTGGACACTTATTATCTGGGTAATAGCCCTCTTCATTTTTTATCAGCTGCTGTGCTTGGTTTACACTCCAACAACAATCATGTCTTTCCAGGATGAGCCCATCACCTCAAATCTAATCATCATAGAGACTGATGTCATTCTGATTCTCAACACCTACTCAGTCCCCTCAGCTGCCTCTCCATTGTGAGTGGAAGGCTGGGGACGGGGGTACACAGCAATAAACTCCTCAAGACTTCCTTTACACAGGGAGCAGAACTTTCCAGTTACATTCTTTATTTTCTATTAAATTCTAAGTCTGGTTTCAAACCCACCACTCCTTGCCAAACTTCAAATGTGCTGAGGACTCCAGGACTACACCAAGTTACTTTTCCAGGCCTCTGAGGCATTCTGAAAACATTTTGCTCGCAGGCAACTATAGTATTGACAAAACCACAATGATCCCTCTTCAGGAAAAAAAAAATAACAAACTGAATATAATGGAATTTAACTAGTTATCTTACTTTCGTTCCTGCCTTCATCGGATTTCCAAGGTCACAGACCACCTGGCGTGTTTGATTCTCTGTCTTAAATGCACAGGAGAGCCTTGATAAAGTCTACAACAGGACAAAGAGGCTTAAGAGACAAAATATTCAACATAAGCACAGATTACAGGGTTGTAAAATTCTCTGAAGAAACTTTACATTTAGATATTAAAGTTTTTAAGTAATTATCAAGTTAATATTTAATGGAAAAAACTAATATATTAATACTACACATGGATGGAATCTTGTAACTCTAAAGTCTTTAGGAAATTCAGAAACATTTATTTAACTGTTAACACAGTTTGACAGAAAAGCTTGCATGGTTCAAGTGCTTCTGCAAGATGTCAAAAATTGCAAATCATTTCAGGATTGCAGAGTGCTGGACTTGAATATCATTTTAATAGATAAGACTCTTGACTGTCTAGAAATATGTCCTTGGGTAATAGGTATGGTTGCTTTGTAACTGCATTGTGAGCATAACTCATAAATGTTAATCAGGCTTATCAGTGCATTTCAATGATCAGAAAAGAGTTCTTGATTTAGAAGCTTACTTCACTGTTACGGACACCACCAATGAAATCTGCCTGGGGTGGAATGGACACAATGAGTTCAGCTTCATAGGCTCCTTCCCCTAGATTCTGGGCATTAACAATCAGTGTCAGAGGGTTGTCATCACCAATATAGATCTTCTTTTGATCACTAGAGGTGAATACAAATCCAGGCAGTAAATGAGAAGAGTACGGCAAAACCAAGAGACAGGTGCAGGCCTAATAATTTCAAAAATGATTTGAGAAGGCTTAAGAATATTTTGCAGTTCAGGAGAACACTGGCATTATAGACTAAGTAGAAACATTAGCACTTTCCCCTGTAAATGACATAAAATACTGGCAAATCGCCTCTTCTGAGACTTTTATTAATAACACCTCTGTTTTTTTTTTTTTGTTCAAAAGCTAACTCCTAACAACCATCTATTCAAAAACACATCCAATGATATATATGTTGTCCCTCCTGCTTTTAGTAGATCACAGGCTATTTTAACTATACCCCAAAAAGAATAATTGGAAGGGAGTGAAGGGGGATTAGGTTATATATATATTTAAGCGATCATACACTTTACCAGTGAACTTGTAGACTACTACAAATAAATTAAATACTTTCTCTAACTCAAGTAATAAGAGAATTCGAATTTTTTTTGCAAGTTCAAATTATTTCTATTTGTGAATCTCTAAAATAATGATAATTACTTCACACAGTTATTTATTATCTCTGGTTTATTAAGTTCATGGAACTCTCAAATCAAAAAGAAGAAAAATAATTTTATCAAAATTACTTCTTAAGAAATAGTTTCATGGTATTTATTGATCATGTATTTACATAGCTATAAAACTTACCTATGTACAGAAACTTCCAGTTTGGGTTTACACACATTGTCATCACCACAGTCCAGTAGAATGTGAGCCTAAAAAACAATATTCAATCTATATATGCAAACAATATTTGCTGCAACACTTTGAGAGGTCTGGGAGTGGGGAGTGGTATGTTGTTCTAAGTGAGCGGCATGGGATAGTGAGAAGAGTCAGGAAGAAAACCATTTTTATCCTCCTCTGTTATGTCATCATGGTACAGAGGCAAGTCAGGGTAATCTAGGCTATCTACAAAATAAAGTACTCCAAGAGAAAGGGCCAGAAATATTTGGCAAGGAAGTAAATAGTCAATTATTCCAAAATCATTCAAAACATCTCTTGAAAAGCTATTAAATAACCATCAAAATCATGGGAGAAAAAAAACCCTTCCAAATGGCATCATCTATAGATGATAAAACATGCTTACGTTATTGAGTAAAAAATATTTTGGGAAGCTCTTAATCAAATACTTATCAAGAAGTTTCTTTTTCTCAGTACCTTCTATGATAAGTATTTTCCTTATTTCATCTGTAATTCATGTTTCCTTTAGCCACTTTCCTTTTTCTTTTTCTTGGTTAAATTTTTTTTTTATTATAAACTTAATCATCAACAAACACAAACATTTCAATATACAAAGACGAACTAGAAAAAAGCATGCAAGAGAACCTGAATTTCTCTTGTGTGTTTCTGAAGGAACACACAACAATTTGACCTAGTATGTTTTGATCCAGTGCCTAAAAAAAATAATTAATGTGTACTTTTAAGAAAAGGTTGAGCAAATATAGTACCTGTCGACTAATATTGGCAGGAGTAAACTGGTTAAGAATGGGTTGCAATCCAGTCACATCAGCTGCAGTCTTGTAATCTAATCGGTATTCCATAAAAATAGTAATTGGAGTGAGCTTGTCTCTGAATTCAGATTCATCCTGGAAATGAAAATGATTCTAGTTAGCAGTGAAACGTCCCCCAGCATTCAAGAAGAAATCCCACAGATGCACATTTCACTTACTTTCAATTTCTCTCTAACTGTGCCATCATCCATTGTATCTATAATCCCACAACAAATGCCAGAGAAATTCAACAAATTCAAGTTCAAAAAAATTCAACAAAAATTTATTAAGCACCTACTATGACACAGACACTGTGCTAATTGCTAGGGACCTAAAGGCAAAGGAAAATAAAACAAATGATCTCTGCTCTCTAGAAGTTGTCTAATGAGACAACATGGCCACAACTATGTCCAAAAAAGACATGTAAGGATAAATTGGAGATAATCTCAGAAGTAAGGCACAAGCATTAAGGGGAATCAGCAAGAAAAGTTACTTGCAGGGGTTATGATTCTAACTGGGATCTGAAGAAAGCCAAGAAAGCCAGGAGGAAAGGATGAGGTGGGCACGTATTCTAGGCATGAGTTGCTCCAGCCAGTGAAAATACTAAGAGTCAGAAGATGAGGTGTCTTGTGCAAGGAACACTGAAAATTCACTGGTTCACTGAGTGTGTGGAAGGAAGCAAGGTATAAGAAAACTGTAAAGGTAGAAGGGGCCAAGTTATAAAAGGCTGTATAAGTCCAATAGGATTTTACATTTGATTTTGGAGATAATCTGTAAGCACAGGACTTTAGTGAAGAGGGGACTGACATAGTACTTGTACGTTAGGAGACAGATTTGACAGCAGAGTAGAGGATGGAGGAGAGTAAGTAAGAATGGAGGCTTGGAGACTACTTCAATAATCCAGGTAAGATGAGGGCTCCCATCTGAATGGTGTTGGTGTCAGGAACAAAAAATGCTAGATCTAAAGTCAGGAAGTCCTGACATCAAATTCAGCCTTGGACAAGAACTATGTCACTTCACATCTGCCTCAGTTTCTTTAACTGTAAAAATGGGAATGATAATAGGTCCTACTTCATAGGGTGGTTGTAAGGCTCAAATGTAATAGTGTCTGTAAAACATTTAGCACAATGCCTAGCACATAGTGGTAACTTAATAAATGCATATTCCCTCCCTCTTGGTCACTGTTTTTGTTAGAGATTATCACACAAAGGCTGAAGTATCACTTGCTGGGGATGCTGCTAGAGGGCATTAATGGCTAAGTATGAGTTGGATGAGGAAGTTCTCCAAATCTCTTCTAGTTCTTAGATTTCTGTCATCCAGGGAAGAGTAAGATGCCCAGAAAGGACAACCTGATTTAATAATGAACAACAATAATAACAGCTTGCATTTATATAGCACTTATTACATAACCCAGAGAAAAAATATTCAGCACGGTCCTGCTTTCAGTTTATTTTTCTTTTTAAAAAAATTTATTGTAATACAAAAAAATCTCAAAACTTATTACAATCAAACTAAAGGGGTCAGAAAGTAAAACAAGGAGAGAACGTATGTAAAGTATTTTGTGACCTAAAGCATCTATAAGATATTGTTAAATACTAAGAACAACGAAGCTGATTTTTTTTTTACCCGTAGATATGCTGTAAGTTCTTCACACTGCATCTGACCACCCTTTGAAATACTCATGTTCTTTGAGTGTACAGGTGACTTGTTATGGAGAAAGAGGGCTCTCCTAATGGCTCCTTTCTGCTTCAGTTTATCTAAAAGAAGTTCAACCTGGAAATCTATGAAAATCAACAAATAAAATTATTTTTAAAAGAAGCAGTCATTTTATATAGAAAATTTCTCACTTTAATAATATATCACATACTTTCCTTTAGATTTCCCCGTAAATAGTAAACTTTTTAAAGTGCCTTCAAAACCCATAAAAATAATATTCAAATTAAGCAACTAATATTCCAAATTTCAGGGCAAATAAATCTCTAACACTTCATGTATTAATATGGTTGGGTTTTTTTTAACCAGATCCCAGTTTTCATCAATGAAGAGTTACCAATTCCCTCTCCTAAGACAAATAGGCTCCTTCTCTGCAATCTGTAGTCTCTGAGGCTTGACTGGGGCCCCAAGAGATTACATGGTTTTCTCAAGGTCAGAGAAACCGTATATGTCAGAGGTGAGACCTGAAATCAGGTCTTCCTGACTCTTCTCTCTATTCCATGCCCCCCAAACCTCTCAAAGTGTTGCAGTAAATTAATTTCTTATATAAGATGGATAAATATTGGTGACACTACTTGACTGTTCCACCTGGAGGAATAACAAACATGACCAACAATGTAAAAGAGATGCCAGGTTTGTGGACCCAAGCATGCAGAAGGAAGTTCTTGATAGAAGTAACAGAATAAGTTTCAGAACTGAGTTTTCTATCATTAACACTGACAGAACTCCAATTATTATTAACTTCAATGAATGTCTAATATTATATATACCAAGAAGCTCAAAACTAGTAGGTTGACTACTAGGCAATAAATTATTCACCCATAGCATTCCCTTACATTCTTGCAATTTAACTGAATGAAAATAAATTTTGTTTTGAGAACGCTGGGAAAAGTTACTACTCAAAAAATAATCACAAAAAAGTTATCACTAAGCAGTATGACATACAGGTGATATCCCTGGTTTTTTTTCTCATGGGCAAAATATTTCTATTTTTAAAGAAAGTAGGAAAAGTGTTAGGGTTTGTGGTAAAGCTTGAAGTTTATGAGTCCCCAAGGCACTCTACTCTGCAAAGGGTTTCCAGGAGCCCTTAACAGAAAAACAGGTGTTAAAGCAAGAGGGTTTTATAGGGGATATAATGCACAGAAAAGCCCATGTGGATAGTTTCTCTAAATTTTACAAACAGCTAATTTAGTACTTGTCAATTATAAAATATCCCATAACCAAAATAGCAAAATTAGTTTTCCCTTGCAGTACAACTTACTCAATTTCTCCGGAAGCCTCCCTTTGCCATCAGCCTTTAAGCAGAATCGCACATTAAAACTGTGGGAAAAAGAAAACTATAAATCCTTCCAACCCAGTGAAAAGTTTTGACATATTCTTTTTAAGTGTCTACATCTCATAATTCTAATCCATAATTTACATTACAAGTTTTAACTGACATCTTTATACATATCCTGAAATTAATTTTAATAAGCAAAATAGAGAATTATAGTCTTTTCTAACCCAAATGTTTCCTATAGTCAATTAAGTCCACTTTTTTTCTCATTTGCTCCTTAGAAAAAACAGAACAGCTCATAAAAATTCCCTTAATAAAAGGACAGAGAACTCACAAAATGAGTCAATTTCCTGAGGGGTATCATTATTGAAAATAACAGCCAGCATTTATGTAACGCTTTAAGGTTTGCAAAGCACTCTGCAACGATCATCTCTTTACAGCGTCACAGCGATCCTGGGAGGCAGGGGCTACTATTATTCCTATCTTATAGGAGACAAAACTAACGCAGACAGAGGTTAAATGACTTCCTCCAAGTTACACAGACAGTATATCTACGAGCCTGACTCTAAACTCAGGTCTCCCTAACCCTCATATCCAACACTCCACTGACCATCTAGCTGCCCTTGTGTGAAGAAGTATCAATCATGATTTTACAGTCAACTCTTGTCACAGAGAACAATGCCTGGGAGTTTTCTTCATCTAAGGCGGGGGCTCTTCGGCAGTTTGGTGAAGACTTCTAACTTCTTCTTAAAATAATGTTAACAAAAGTTTTAAAAAATGAGATTACAAAGAAACCACTATATTTAAATGAAAATATACATTTTTTTACTATCCAAGATCATGGACCCCACCCTTTCCCCCCCCCCCCCCCCGCGAAGTCTCTATATGGATACCAGGTTAAGAACTCCTACTATCTAGACTTCAAGAACAGCTGGAAATTAAGGTCTAACACATACAGAGGGGCCTAAAAACACCTACCTAACTAGGTAGAAATTGAGATTGAAAAAATGTTCTAACTCGTTAATCAGTCTTGTTTCTTTCTCTGCTTCTGAATCATTGTGGACTAAACCCCAAGTCTCACTTCTTAACCCTGTCTCCCATCACAACTGTGTTGTTTTTTTCTCTTTTTCTCATTTGTTCTTCATACATTGTCTCCCATCTCTGTTCCCAATTCCTTTCCCGTTACTGGCTTTTTTCTGCTGCAGTTGTGCTCCCTGACAGTAGAAACAACTACAAACTCATTACTGCCTCCCTCCCCAACCAGGCATTTCACTAAGCATCAGCCACAGTCCTTGACAGGCCCAGCTGTAGCAACATCACAAAATGACTGTTTCAATTTAACAAAGGGATGCATCAGAGGATCTTTTAAATAGCAAGTTCCTCAAGAGCACTTAAATACATGTTTATAATTATCAGTTACTTGACAAACTGATAAAGAACATTGTGCAGCTTGCTGAGAGTAGAGAGGAAGGCAAAGACCCTTAAATGTGTTTGGAGCCAATGCCAATTAAAGATCGCCAGAAAAGAACATAAATAAATTCTGAAATGATAATATAAACCAATGAGGACAATGTGATTCTATTTACAAAAATAAATTATCTGCATAGAATTCTTCAGTGTAATGCAATAGTTGTTTTTTCTTTATATTTCTTTTCTTTTTAATTTCAAATCATCCACATTTCATTCATTTCTCAATTCGTGTTTTGGCTGTCTCCAATTTATATCAGAGGTATCTGAATATGTGGGGGAAACAAGAAAGAATGGGCTTTTGAGGAAAATCTAAGCATTGTGAAGGTCAGATGAGACAACAACTGTAAAGCACTTACTTAGCACGATGCCTGGCACATGGTAACCACTATGTAAATGTTAGGTAGTATTAGTTATCTGAAAGAGTATAAAGACGCTAAGAGGGGAAGCTTTATTTTCTAAGACATAGTAAGTGCTTCTTCAAAGAGATGATTTCAACTTAGGGTATTTAATTATTACTTAATATGTTAAGTTGGAAAGGGAAGACAAATAATTCAAATGCACTAAACATTTAGAGGACTATGCAGAAACAAAAGCCAAATTTTATGATTTTATTCCTTGTTCCTTCTGTTTCTTTGGTTTGTTATCTCATTAGTGTAAGAAACTCTAAGCATTAAAATTCCATCCACTGTTGCAAACTGGCAACTTTTGGGAAACTATTAGTCTTAAAGATTTCCTTAAAGATTGACTGAGAGGTTAAGCACATGATCCCAGGTAAGATAAGTAGCATGTGCTGTGCATGGTTGTATATGCCTGTAAACCCAGATGCTAGGGAGACTGTGGCTAGCAGATTTCTCAAGCTCAAGCATTCTAAGCTAAGGTGAGCAATAGTGACTGGGTAAGTGTGACATCAATACAGTCTAGCCCCCAGAAGCAAGGGGCCACTAGGTTGCCTGAGGAGATGCAAACCAGCCCAGGCTGGAAACAGATCAAGCCAAAGTGTCCATGTCATTCAGTAGGAGGATCTGGTCTATGAGTAGCCTCTCCACTCAGCCTGGCTGTGATGGGGAGGCCAAGTCTTTGAAACAAATAAACAAAAAGCTCACATAGCTATTATATATCAAAAGTAAAACTTGAACCCAAGTCTTTCTAAGCCCAAGCCTGGTGCAATATCAATTATACTATACTGCATCTCTTTCATGTATAACTGGGCAATTGTGAAAAGGCTATTACTTTTATTGATCAAGTTGTTTAGTAATTCAAGAGCTTCAGTATAGTTTTCTTTGGAGATTATTTCTTTAGTTGTAATATGGAGCTGAAAAATAACCCATCCATAAAAGTGTTCTATATTTATCCTCCCTTGTGTTTCAATGAACTATTTAAACTCATTTACATGCCTATTGAATTAAATACCTGTTAACACTTTTATTAAACATACATTCTTACCAGGAAACTTTGACATCTGTGCCAGGGAGTGGACAGGCCTTATTATCTTGATTTAGAATGGTGGGATAAACTTCGAGGCCTGCATTTACAGTGATAACTGGCCTGGCTCTGTAGTAGTGACAGTCATAGTTTAAGGGGAAAAAAAAATAAGATAAATTAGGAGAAACTTCTAAATTTTAGCAGATTAGATACAGATTTATGTAGATTATATTTCTTAAATGTGCTCAGTTCAGGGTATCTCTTCTCCAAATAGGAGCTAGAGTTGGTATCTATAAACATCAATTTTTTTTTATAATACCCAAAATTAAGATTGTCCATCACAAACCAAGGAGACCAAATTTTACAGTCTTAAGGCTCATTTGCTACGCATATGTAAACATAGCCCAAAAAAGAAGGGTAGTTGCTAAGGAATACAAATGGAAAATGTTAATGAAGCAGAGTAGATATGGAAAAGCTTTTCTGATGACATCTTAGGACATATGGAATTGATGAAGTACAGATGCATAAAAAATGTCCTAAATTGCAAAAGGAAAAAATATAGTAATAAGACATTAAGAATCATAGTAAAGTAACAGAATAGGAACATGAATGATATGAGTACTGAATTTCTCTAACAAGATTATTTATATTAGAACTACTTGAAATTTATTTCCTTGCCTTTTGCAGATATATTTTTTAATGATACAGCCAAATACAGGGATAAAAGCAGAAGAAAATAAATGTAAAAATTTTGAAAATCAAACAGTAAAGGTCTGAATTGCATAATATTTTTTTAATGACTTCAGTTTTACTCAGTATAAACACATAAGAATGACCAACACTTAGCTGAAATGAAATACTGGATATCAAGTATTACCAATACTCCCTCAGGATTAAGCTGAAGTTCATATATTACTTGATATTTAGTTATAAAATTATCAAATGACTCTGGATCGCTCCCTAAAAGAGGCTCCAGAAGCCTTGCTCACCTATATAAAACAGCTCGGTCCACACCAAAAGCACCTACAATTAAATCTAAAAAAAGAACAAGACCATGTTATTTTAAAAAATTTATAATTTACTAATAGCAAATAAAAAAATAAATTTTCCTTGGCTAAATTTATTGTCAGATTATTTTAACTTATAGTTCTGGTCAAGTTTATGCATTTCCTATTCCTACATTCTTATAAGGACTCAAAAATTCTCAGAAGTTCTTTTCCCCAACAATGAGTCTTAACATTATATCTAAAGGGAAACAGGGGAAAATATAGAAGATTTAAATAAGTTACTACGAAGTCTACATCCTGGACTGCAGTTTGAATCCCTACTCTAGGTGGGTAAAAAAATTATTCAAATATAATTTTAATGAGATCCTGAGATCCTGTAGGGATTAGAAGATGGTAGACAGGGGAAAAAAGTATAGAACCTGTGATTCTCACCACATCAAAGATTTACTTGGAGGAAAAAAAATAATCACCTGTCTGCATAACCTACTTCTAGGAACAAAATTTCTAAAGCAAGAGCCTTAGCATGAGCTATGTTATACCATATATGCCCCTTGCTCTATGTACTAAAAGGGAAAATTAATTTCCAGTTCCCTAGTTGCCTTACTGAAACCATGATTTTTAAGCATTCAAATGTCATAACACATGTAAAATTTATTTTTTTTAATTAAACTAAACAAACACCAAAGAAAACAATTTTTTTTCCATATAATTAAGTGCATGAAAAACAGCTAGGTGACACAATGGATAGAGCATTGAATTTGGAATCAGGAAGACTTGAACCTTCTAGTCTTAAACACTTATTAGCTGTGTGACCCTGGGCAAGTCACTTCACCTCTATCTTCATTTTCTCATCTATAAAATGTGAAAATAGTAGCATTTAAATCCAAAAGTTGTAGTGGGGATCAAATGAGAAAATATCTGAAAAAAAAAACCAAACTTGGCAAACTTTAAAAATGTAAACTCTAGCCATAGTAATTGTTATGGCTAGTATTGTTATTTTGATTGGTTGTTATCCCTCCTTCTCAAAGAGGACCAAAATGACATCAGTATATTGGGGTCAAAGTACAGTGTATCAAATTGTCTAACAGCCCTCCTGACCAATAGGAGCTTAGTCGGCTCTACTCCACAGGACGGACACAAATGGTTCATGTTATTATAATCAGAACCAAAAAAAGGGAAGATTTCATGTGAAGTTTCAGATTTCTTTTATGTAGTTTGCTTTTTTAAAAACACATAATAAATTCATTCTATAGCTTTTACAGAGGTCCTGCTTGTCTGTGCTTCTCTCTGTCCAGTAGACTTTTCTTTACCATTTTAAGAAGAAGATATTTCAATAGCATTACATTCTTTTCTGTTTTCATGTGTAAGCTATAGAGGAATATATATATTACTAAGTTAAATCTACTGCAGATGTATAAATGTAATGAACTCAGAAAATTATTGTAGTACATTAAGTTCTCCATTATATACATTTTTTTTTACAAAAGACATGCTCTTCTGTTGCAATCCTAGCTAGGAAAAAATGAAAGTTGTATACTTTAGTAGAATTATATATGCATAACTTCATGTATATAATTCTCATAATAGCTCCTAATTATGTATTCTGTATATATATATATATATATATATATATATCAAGATTTCCACGTAGACGTATACATTTATACATGCACATATTTATATATGCACACACATTAAATGCACACATATGTATAGGATAATCTGATCTGCTTTCATAAACTTTCATAAACATACATTTTTAGGGATGGAAAAGTTTTTGGAGAATATTTAGTGCAACCTCCTCACTTTGTAGAAACTGAGGCCAAGAAAGATGAAGTGATTTGCTCAAAGTCACTTGATTAGTTAGTAACAGACTGAGGCTAGAATCCAGCCGTCCTAACTTCCAGGCATATTTTCATACCACATCTTTCATTACTGCGCTTCACAAAAATCATATGGAAATCAGTTAAATGTAAGAGCTTGATATTTCATTTTTACTATAAATCAACATAGCAAATGCTGACTTTACAGATGACTTAACATATATGTATACACTGTTTTACCTGGGTATCCATTTTGATCTATATCTGTGGCTCCTTTCAATGAGTACCCAAAGCTTGGTGGCATGGCCCGGGCAGCCCACTGTCCTTCTAGGATTTGAGATGGCACTGAATTTAAGCCCATGGCTCTTCCATTGTAGATATAAACAATCCCTCGTTTTTCTTCTCCCCCATAGGGGGCAGCAATTGCAACATCTGTGAATAAAAAGGGAACACTTTAGAAAGTCGGAGTATCTGTAGGAAAAAGGCTTATGGATTCCCATAAATCACCCCAATAGATAAATTCAACATTGAAGCTTGAGTGCAGTATTGCTTCTTCAAAGGCAATACTTCAGTTCAAATTGAAACAAACCAGATCCCTCAGACATATCATTGGATTCTAAGTACTAGAGATCAGAATGGCCCAGAAAAATGTTTCAGTAGGATGTACTTACAGAAACGAGACAGTTCTGTGGCACAGAGGTATTTTCCAGCTCGTGTAATTTAAAGCATCATAATATTTACAATTAATGCCTGACTTTGGCTATCAGAAACTCTTATCTTTGAAAGCAAGAAAGGCAACAAGAAATGAAGATGGCACAAGAGGATTTCAAGTTAAAGACTGAACCTAAAACAAAACCCCACAGACAGGGATCCCTAGGAACCTGTCCTGGATATTAGTGCTTTCTCTTCCTCAAATTAATGTATATTTACTTCTCTCCATAGAATATTAAGTTCTTTGAAAGCAAGAATTATTTCTGCATCCTATGCATCTAACACAATGCCTTGCATATAGAAAATACATAATAAAAACCTGTTAAATTGCACTCAATTGGACAGGTGGATATAGAACATATGACAAGTTCTGTACATTACCCTGATTTTTCTAAGTTCAATTTCTGTACACAATGAAGAAATAGGAATTTATATTAACTGCCTTCTGAAGCTTTCCTGGGATCACCATTATTTTTCTTAGCTTAGCTGAGAAAGTCTTTTACCTTGTGAATTGTTCCATAGATCTGTTAATGAACTTGAACTTCTGGGTACTCTGACCATGTAACTAATACTCAGGTAATTAATGGCATTTCTGTTTCTTAATTTCATTACAGACCAGATCAACTTTAAAACAATGTGGGAGGTTATGTTTCTTAAAGCAAACAGCATCCCCTAGATATGTCTGCCTAATAAAAAGCATAGTCTGAATAACACTGAATATCCAAGTCAAAGGGAGTCACAGAGTTATATTGAAATTAGTCATGTAATTAAAAACTAAATTAAAATACACACCTTAAGGCTTGCCCTCAAAACTGTGATGTGTTTAGGATTTCATCAGATTTAATAGCATCTTCTTTCACAATTATAATAGCAATTCACGGTCAAGACCTCAGTTTATTGCTAAAATTTTATCAGTTATAGAAAAAAAGCAAAGCAAGTCTATGATTCTGGTAGGAGTCACGGAACTGATGAGAGGAGGAGATGAGAGGAGGAGGAGGAGGATGTATTCCAGATAATTTCAAATAAAAAAGAACTTCAATTTCCTTAAGATGTTGCCTGAATTTTGAGGGGATTTCTGTCCTTCTTAATATGAAAGATACTAGGAAGCTATTCCACTTGAAGCAATTTATACTATGAATTTAACATCAAGGAAGGTCATAATGGATCAGACCAAATCATTCCAGTACTGTAGCTCTAACAGTGACATTAAGGGATATTCTGGGAGACCACGACTCTTCTGGATGTTAACCTCCAAAGGTCAGGACTATGCTTTATATTTACCATCTTCTTTCAATATCCAATTTTGGTGTTATCATCTATTATAAAATTTAAAACAATCTATTCATATTTTTTCTAGAAATAATTTTATGAGTTATTAAATCCAAACAAGTACTTACCTCATTTGTCCCATAAATGCCTCTTTGAAGCTTCGGTAATAACCATACCCTTAAAATTGTCATATATGCAGGAAGATGATAAAAATAACTGGCTATCAAATGTAGACAGATTCTAGCATTTGCAGTTAGGGAAACAAAAGTCCACATCCATCCTATCACGATTTCACATATATATGTCATATCTTTCTTTTTTTCTAACCTTGAGTTTTATTGCTGCTGCCACTGTTATTATTAAGACTCTCTTCACAAAAGAAATTCGTCTACCTCTTTATCTCTTTCTTGGGAATTCTGATTACAACTACACACCATATACTTAGATATTAATGCTATGCTTTTGTACAAAGCTAGGAGATTGACTCCTGTTTTCTTTCTGGTGTTCTTATGTAATATCCAAACCCAATATTTATGTCTTGTCTAATTAGCAACAGCAGACTGGTCTGATGTCTGATTGTGATGTCACCAAGTACCTGCATCTTGTCCTTGATACGTATGAACAACTCATAGTCCAACATGCGATAAACTCAGTTTGAGTAATTTTCTCTAAAATGTTAGGAGCATATAATCCTTAAAGTCACTCTCCTCTGTTAGAAGACTTTTAAATGCCAAACTTTCATGGTAGTGAAATCTTTGACAGTATGTTTTTAGGGAGCAAAATTTACATCTGAATAGTTTTGCCCAGTTACTAACTTATTAGGATGGTTTTATATAATAAATATCAAACAAATGACTTTCCATCAAGTTGTGACACAAGTAGAGAAGGGAAGGGGGGAAAAGATTCTCTTACTTCACCAAAAATGCTTGAACTATGCGGAGTGATTGTAATGTTGACCTCTTCAGGTTTGAAAATGCAATAGTTTGTGGATTTTATTTTTCTGGACATGAAGAGATCGCAAGGAGGATCAGACAGATCAATTTGTCATTAGGTTGCTACACAAATATTTCACTGTTATTACTGCTAAGAAAAAAGTCTACTCCTTCACCTTTACTCCCTTATAAACTGAAAGAAATCCCTGAAGTACTTTCTAAAGTATTTCTGCCTGAATATTTGGGATTTTTGCCTTATTTTGTTGGGATTTTATTTTTTTAAGTAACTGGTTTCTTACACATTGTCTCATCTTCGATGTATGGACAAAAATGCTATTAATGTTTCCAATGCAATTCAATTCGGTATACATCTATAAAGTGCCTACTAGGTATAAAGAAATATGGTAGGCCCTTGGGATATACAAAATGAAACTCTTCCTGACCTCAAGGAGCTTACATTCCATGGAATGTATTCCAATATATCCAAGGTGAGTTTTACCATTTACTGTTTACTTTTGTTCAGTCATTTCAGTTGTGTCAGATTCTTTGTGACCTGATTGGGGGTTTTCCTCATAAAGATACTGGAGTGATTTGCCATTTTCTTCTCCAGTGGATCTGTTTTTTCAGGTCATCAGAGGTTAAGTGACTTGACCAGGGTCACACAAGGAAGTGTCTGAGGCTGGATTTGAACTCAGGTCTTCCTAACTCCAGGACCCATGCTCTATCTACTGAACCACCAGCTGCCTCCAACTATTGATGCTTTCTGTGCATGGGGAAAATCAAAGAATTCTGCCACATATTTTTGCCAAAGAGAAGAATTAAGAGAGATATAAAATGTTTTCAAGGACTTGAAGAGCTGTTATGTGGAGAAGAAAATACACTTGTTCTGTTTGTTCCAGAGAAAAGATTCAGGAACAACAAGTGGAAGTTACAAAGAGACAAATTTTTGCTTTATATCAGGGAAATTAGGATCATATATTTAGAGCTAGAAGTGACTTTAGAGAAAATTCAGCCCAATTTTCTCATTTAAAGAGGAGGAGAATGAGGTGCAGAGAGGTTGAGTGACTTGCTAGGGGTCATATAAATTGTGTCTAAGGCAGGATTTGCGCTCTCCTCTTCTCTACTCTAAATCCAATGCCCTTTACATTATGTCATCTATTTGCTTAAAATTAGAATTATCCAAAAGTGGAATGAACTCCCATTTCCCATCTTCGGAGGTCTTCAACAGAAGCTAGATGACCATTTTTTGGACAATGTAACATGAGGGATTCCCTGAGACCAGGCAATTTTACATTTTCTGCTAACTCAGCACAAGAGGGCACTATAGCTTAGCAGAATATATATTCCATTCTTTTTACAGAGGACATTGATAATAAGACCAACCAGAAGTCTCACAAACAACAGCATAGAGTGTATGTCTACAGGTAGCAACAATAATGATGTTAGCAATGAATTAATCTGACAGTATATTCCTGAAAAAATGACAATTCAGTAGAGACTGATGTTTTGGTTTTTTAAAGTGAATAACTTTCAAGAAGAAAGTAGTGAGTTTTTGTCTAATACAAGGTATTATTCATTGAAGCTGGACTCTCTTTAGAAAGAAAATTGTTGTCATGAACTATCATGTATAAGATCTCTATGACTTTTTGTTTAAGCATTGCAAGTCAACAGCCAACTGTTAATGAAATGCTGTCTTACCATTGAAGCCATCCTGGTCAAGATCTCCCAGAGGGGCAATAGCACTACCAAATCTGGCAAAGATCTCAAAACCATTCAGCTTTATGATCTGAAAACCTCCTGAAGCTTGCTGCAGGCATATGGAGACCTGACCCACTTCCTGAAGTTTGCCATCAGACCCCCGATCCATGAAGAGAGGAGCTCCAATAAATACATCTGCATAACTGTAAAAAATAGTCTTTCAATACGTATATAAGTCTTGCATATATATATATATATACATATATATACGTATATATATATATATATATACGTATATATATGTATATATATATGCCAGTCAATAACAAATTTTCTACTTGTCACTAACTTATCTCTCCTTTTTGCATCTCTCACAACTATGAAGATACATTAAGTGATCTCTAGGGTGATCATTTCAGCTTCAGGTCTGCCTTTAAGTTTGTATAGCATCTGCAAACCATTTGTACAATGAGTTCATTCCTTGATACTAGAAATATTAACAAAAAAGCAAAAAGATCTGTCTCCAATTAGGATTACAAATTATGTGCCCATATTAAACATTTTTAAAATGAAGTGTGTTTTAAAGAGTTGCATGAGAAAAGTGTGTAGAGAAACAGAAGAGGGTTAAAAAAATTACTCTAAACCAGTTTATTTAGATTTAATAAAGCTCTTCATAAACAATGAAAGAAACTGTTTAGGGAAACATTTTTTTTTTAAAGAAAAACTTACTTATCCCCATTAATGTCAGTGGCAGCTACAGAAAATCCAAAATATGCAGCCATCTGGATAACAAGATGAAAATGATATGTTAAAATTCAATCTAACCAGTTTATAAATGCCATTTTTGTCTTTTATTTTTCAAACAGAAAAAAAATGCTTTCACATGTCTTCAAATTTTCGAAATATTTATGTTCTCCCTCCACTATTATCACCCTTTAAAAAGAACCAATAATTTGGTAATAAGGTACTTGTTTGTTTTCCTAAAGTCTGCAATAGTAAGAACATGAGGATCCTAAATAACTTCATTCAAATGACTCCAAGGATCTGCCATTTGTCACAAGGTCTTATCATCAAGAACTGCCATTTAACTACATCTGTGATGGATTTCCTTCCTGTCCTGCATTCTTTTCCATTCCTCAGACACTCACATACTCTTCCTTTTTAGTGGAATTCTGGAAACTGCTATTTCTCATGCTTAAACTCATATTAAAAAGTACCAATTGCCACTTTTTGGAAAATTGAAAAAAGAATAAAAAAGCTTTTTTTAAATTGCATTTTAAATAAACTGCCTTTTGAAGAGAGATGGAAATTTTGCTCCTCCTTATCAATCACTTTGCTAGTTTATTTTGTGGTTATATTCCACTAGATTCAATCTTTTATCCTGACACTCTCTCCAAAATCCGCAGAGGGGGCTATTAATTCCAAATTCCACTTAGATTGCTATAAAGCTAATATCAATAGTACTTAGTATAATGGCATTCTCAGTGGCCAAGAATGTAGTTATGTAATCTAAAAATTATTATTGTTTTAATAATAATTAACAATTTAACAATAATCAATGAATTTTTTCCTTTATGTTCTCTTTAGGATTTTGTGATACCGCTCTGTCTTAGTTCTTCTCCTATCTGTCTCACTTCTCCTTCACAGTCTCCTTGGCTGGATCTTTATCAATGAACGCCATGCCTACTAACTGTAGTTACTACCCATGACTCTGTCCTGGGCCCTCTCCTCTTGCATCCATATGTTGCCTCTTCTGGTGAGTTCATTAGCTTTTATGAATTCAATAATCATCTCTATGCAAATGATTCTTATATTTATATACAGCATTAGGTCCCTCCTAAATTCTGGTTCTAACTGGGTGGGGGAAAGCAAATTAGGAATGATTATTGTTATGACAATGGATGATTATGGTAGCTTACATATATAGTGATTATTATAGCACTAGATAAGGTAGTGTGCTAAGTACTTTACAAATATTATCTCATTCAATTCTTATAACAATCTAGGGAGGTAGGTGCTATTTATACCCGCATTTTACAGATGAGGAAACTGAGGCAAATAAAGGTTAAGTGGATACACAGTGTCTGAGATCAGATCAAGATTTCCTAATTCTAGGTCCGGTACTTTAACCACTGTGCCACCTAGATGCCTACCTATTGGACATTTCAAGCTGGGTATTCCCTAGGCATCCCAAATTCAACCCAAACTCCCTCTCCTGAATTACCCTATTACTTTCAAGAGGACCACCATTCTACCAGTCACCCAGGTTCACAAACTTCAGTGTCATCCTTGACAACTCATTCTCATATGCCCGATATATCCCAATATGCCAGCTTTTGCAATTTCTACCTTCACAATCTCATGTACATATATCTCCTTTTGTCTATTCACACAGCTCCCCCTCTAGTTCAGACCTTTATCACCTCTCACCTAAAATACTACAAAGACCTTTTAATTAGTCTCCCTGACTCAATTCTCTTTTCCAAGCCAATTTATTCTCAAATAAGCTGCAAATGATTTTCCTAAAGCTTAGCTCTTCCTACCTTACTCAAAAAAACTCCAGTGGCTCCTTACTTATTCCAAGATCAAATACAAAATCCATTACACATATTTACATCTTAGTGCCTTCCTACCTCTCCAGTCTTCTTATACTTTACTCTCCTCCACATATTCTATAATACTCCACATAATCTATAATATAATTATAATTCTATAATACATTGTATACTGACACAATGGCTGTTCTCTGCAAACAGTACTTGATTTTTAATCTCCAATCTCCTATCTCTACTGGACATTCCTTAGTGATGAAATTCTGTGCCTCCTCACCTCTATCTTTTAGAATGTAGGACTTCCTTCAGCTTATACACCTACCTTCCGTAGGAGATCCTATCTAAGGTTCCCTTCCATCTACTGTGTATGTATCTTTTATTTACCTATTAAGTTACATTTTCTCCCTCATTAGAATTTAAGCTCCTTGAGATGACAGAACATTTTTGCCTTTCTTGATACTGTCCAAGTTAAAACAGTGTTGGGCATATAGTAAATACTTAACGCTTGATGGTTGATTCTCCGATAACTGTTAATGGATGTTTTTTAATTATTTGAAAAGGTATTGATTAAACTTTCTATTTTATTATTTTGCTATTCTTTTCTTTAAAAATGATTTAATTTGCTGATTCTGTAATGTATATAATACAGACTGCTTCAAAATGTCTTATATGGGAAGAGGAAATTTGATACATTAAATTTCCTTTTGATTGAAGTAAAAAGTTTTGTTTTAAACAACAGACAAACCAAAGTTTGTGTGTATTACCCAATATGCAGATATGTACATACCATGCCATTCTAGGTCAAACTATATGTATTGATAGTGCCTTTTTGCTTATTGTTAATATTATTTTGCTTCTTAATGGGAAGACCTTCCCCACCCATTAATGGTCCTGTCTATTAAGGGGAGTTTGATCAGGGAAGATCCACACCTTTTGTTAATTTTCTAATGAGGAATTGGGTCATGACAGGTCATGCCCTCTGGCTCTGAAGAGAATACATATACTCTGAGGGGAGGTTTTGCTTTGAAACTTAGTTTTGGAAGAAGGTTGGTGTGCCAGATGAGACTCTGGGATGCCACCAAGCAGCCCCTCTGCTTTGAAAACCCAGATGTCGGTGCTTCCCTCTCTGGTAACTATGTATCTATACAATGGTCAGACAATTGGAAGGCTGTCTATTGGTCTTGTATTTTTCTCTAATGGTGAATGATACATATATTTGATTAAAGAAGATTGTTAATCTCTCAAAAGTTGCCTTTCCTTTTACGAATGCAGATCTAAGAACCTACGATAGCAGGCCCCCCTGGGTATGTTGGGGTGCTTACTGTCACACTATACTAAAAGATATCTATCAAGAGTCAAAAACTGCTACATAAATCAAGAGAAGAATGATATTTTCCTATCACAGTTACAAAAGGATCTTAAACTAATTATTCTGATTTTAAAAATAAAAGTTCTTCACTGCCAAATTCAGAATATTATGCACTAATTATAAAAACTGGAAACATACATTTTTAAGAACATACACCATGTTTTACATATATGTCTGACTACTACTATATGTACATATATTTACAGTTTATTAATTTGATATCTATTAAATATAAAGCAATTTTAAATGGCTTACCTGTTCTCCAGTAAAATTATACAAAGAAGACATATTTTTTCCATCATAAATATAAACCTGTTTAAGATAAATGAAATTTTATGAAAATATGGTAAAATGTGAGATGCTCTAACTTCTATAAAGGACAGATTTTAATTTTCCTACCATTCCCAATGTCCTTGCAGCTCTGGGGACTCCAGAAACAAAGTCTGAAAAAACACAATGATTTTAATTATTGAGTAAAAATAAGTTTATGGTTAGCAGGAATCTGAAGACTAGGAAATATTTCATTTTATTGGGATTTTTTAATAACAGAAACAAAACTATGTTATGTTGATTTCTTGCTGTGGTTAAGGACTCATGTTCAAAGACATACCAGTTATTGGTAAAGCCCATGATCAAATCTTCCTAAAACTCTTGAAAATAAAAGAAAAAATAAAACACATAATAATAACACAAAGAATATGTACTTGGATATAAAATAATAAAGAGAAAATTGAGTAGAGAAATGCAGAGTGGACAGTATTCCAAATTAGGTGGAATTAGTAATTCAAGGTATTGGAGAATAAGTGTGAAGACTGATGGGGACTAGAAAAAAATGGTATTACAAATAAGGGAAGTGATATATGTAAAGGTATGTGTGTGGGGGGGTGTATAATAAATTATTCAATAATTTTAAGAGAGTCAACCTAAAAGAGAGGAATGTATAGAGAAATTCAGTACAATGGCTAACATCATGGAAAAGTCCAATATAGCTAGTTAATTCAGCTTTAAGGCTGCAGACAGCAGTGAAGCCTTGACAGATGACAGCAGTAGCTGCCATGCAGGAAAATGTTATCAGTTGTATTTAAGAAGGAGGAAGCTAGAAACTTTCATTAGGTCAGCAAACCTTTCACATTTTAGACAGTTTGTACAGTTTTAGAAGAAAAGTATGACCCACTTAAATTGCAAGGGCTCATAGTCTGGGTTGTCCTAAGAGAAAAAAACCTCTCGGAACTAGATGCATGTCCATAATGGTCCCTGAATTCTATATCCTGAAAGAAAACAGTCAGGGGAGAACATGTCTACCTGTGTCTTCCCCAAGTGTTTGATATCGTGTAGCAGGATAGTGTCATTCCTATATGGCAAAGGATATCTGTTCTAGTCAGGACTTAGACTATAAGAAGACCTTTCAGAATCAGTTTTGGTATATTTCTGATACAGTACTCATTTGGAAATGGTACCCACCATTCAAGGAACATGTTTTAAGAGTCTAAACATAACAATAAGTTTTATGAGCGTAGGTCTGTGTGTGTGTATGTGTGTTTGTGTGTGTGTGTGTGTGTGTCTATCTATTGAAGATATAAGACTGCCAATAGAGCTTGACATGTTAAGCAGGGTAGTTCACATTTAAGGTACTGGACAATGGGTGCCACTATAAATTCCTAAGAAAAGCAACAGAGTAAGTGGCGGCATAAATTCTGTATTACATGAGCCTATCGAGGGATGAGAATTATAGATCTGAGGAAGCAGTAGAGAAAAATAAATCTAGACTACATTTTTAAAAGTCCAGAACATGCCTATACAACCTGTGGCCCACCAAAGGATTTCTTCTACATACAAAGGATGTTCTCCTCTCCATTTTCCTTGGGACATCCCAGACTCTTTGGCATGGGTCATACAGCCTGTGAGCTGTAGGTTGTGCAGGCCTGGTCTAGAATTATCCTCAATATACTAAAATGTACATTCTTTGCATTGTTTTATTCCATAATCATATTTCTAAACCTATTTTCACCAATACAATCTTTAGCCATCACATGCTCTGAATGTTGAAAGACTTTAACCATGCTTATTTTTTAAGGATAAAACATACCTTCTATGCCATCATCATTGAAGTCCCCAACAGCCACGGAGTAGCCTAAACAGAAAACCAAAAGTAATAAACTATAAGATTTTCTGGGACATTGATACAACTTTTAAAAATTCAGCAATTCCACTAATAATTTAAATTATTATGATCAGAATATCAAAATGTACATATTTGGCATATATGTATAAGAAGCGTGTGTTTTTGTGTGTGTGTGTATAACAATTGTATTAAATACTTTGATAGGATATTGATGGGCTACCTTAACTTTATTTATATAGCTTAAGCTGCAAGCAAAACCAAGTTTGTAGTTACTGATCCTGATAGAGGAAAGGATTGAGCTAATAAGTCAGATTTTCTCTGCCCAGTAAATTATTGGTTTTATCTTTTCAGGTTCATAGATAGTTTTTAAGGAATATAAATTATGAGAGATAATCTGATTCTATGTGTATGCTCTACCTCAAAATAAAAATTCTCTAATTTTTAAAGGGGGAAATATCTTAATCAGAGGAAAGAACAGACAAACACTAACTTTGTATGATGACAATTTATTTCATTATTGGTATAAAGATGCAATTTGCTGAAATTGACCAGGGACCACAAAAGCCATGAAGTATAATGCATTCCACTCAGTGGTTTGGCTTTTTTTTTTTAATTCAAACTAGATATCATTTCTAAACATTCCAAGGTCTCATACAGCAAAACAAAGCAAAATTCAGTCCTCTTCATATTACATGGTGCCTGGCACATAGTAGGCACTTAATAAATATCTAATATTATTGATTACTTAGATAATATTTTAAATAATAATTACAAAGTATTTTTTCAAAGTACTTTACAAATATTATGTGTTTTGATCCACACAATAACCCTGGAAAGTAGTTGCTATTATTCACAGAAGAAATGAGGCAGACAAAAGGTTAAATGCCGTAAGTGAGAGTCCCTTGGACACTAAGTATCTGAAGCGAAATTTGAACTCACGTCTTCCTGATAGCAGATCCAACGCTCTATGCACTGTGCCACTTAGCGGCCTCTGTTACAGGGTTTATCTCTACCAAGCCATGTTAGAGCTAGTTAAAAAGGATAAATCTCCACCAGACTCATCAGAATTGTAACAAATACACACATACGCACACACCCGCTAGAAAAAATACAGGTCTCTTTAAGCCCGTGACAAATTATCATTTTGTTTCATTTCACAAATATTATGAGTATTTATTTCATGATTATTACTATTACATTATTTATTTCCTAAGTATCACTTATATTTCACGTTTTTGTGATATAGTTTCTGCACTGTTATTAAATCAAAATTAATAGTCAATGGAATAAAAAAAGTTTTAAACCAATGTCATCTGAAAACCTAAGATGATAATCTTTACAATATCAATACATTGATTAAAAGAATTTGATGGAAAAGTAGCAGCTCATATTTATGTTGTATTTTTCAGAATATTTTCTAATAATTCTGTAAGGTAGACAGCAAAAATATTATTGATTCTTCTTATAGGGGTGGAGCAGCTGAGTCTTAGAGAGATTAAATAACTTGTCCAAGGTCACACAGTGCAGGACATCCAAACCCAGGACATGCAGCTCAACACTGAATGTTCTTTGAAGCACACTATGTTATTCAGTGCTCAGAAAACAAACTTTTACAAATATGTTTATGGTAATTATAGGTCATATTTATGTTGTACCTAAAGTCACAAAGTAATTATATGTAGAACTAGTAATGTCATCACCCCAGCTCTGATACTACTCACTGTCTACATTATCTTACTTAACTCACTTGAGCCTTCACGAGCCTCAGTTTCCTTAACCATAGAATGACAGGAGTTAATTAGATGATCATTAAGGTTCATTCAAGATCTAGATCCTATGATTTCCATTTTATAAAATGAGAAAAATGGAATTCAGATAACTTAAATGGCTTGAAGGAGAGGGCAGCATCTTATCATATGGAGGGAACTGGATTAGAAGCCAGATAAGATGCCAGTGAAAATCCCAACTCAAACACTAATTATTTGCACCTGGTTAAGCAACTTAATCTTTCTATGTCTCAGGTTCCTCATCTGTAAAGTAGAAGAAGTTTGACTCAGTGGCATATAAAGTCCCTTCTGAGTCTAAATCTATAATCTTATGACCTGCTTGTGGCCAAACAGCTACTGTCACTATTAGAATTTAAACTCACTTATCTCCTAACTCCAAGTCCAAAGTTCTTTATATTTTTCCCTGCTATCTCTCAGTTCAACAGCAAAAAAACCCAAAAAACACTGAATATGTTATACGGCATTAGAAAAGAATGAGGTGGGTTTTTTCCTTCAAACAGGATTTTATTTGGTAGGCGAACAATTTATGAATAAACAAGAGACACAGAGTAAAGTTAGGTGTAAAACAGGTAATTTCAATTACATTAAATTAAAACGTGTTTGTACAAATAAAACAAACATAGCCAAGATCAGAAGGAAAGCAGAAAACTGAGAAAAAATGTATAGGTAGTTTCTTACTTAAAGGTCTTTTATCAAAAATATAAAAAGAGCTTTGTCAAGTTTATAAGAATATGAGTCATTCCCCAACTGATAAATGGTCAAAAGGTATGAACAGGCAGTTTTCCAATGAAAAAATCAAAACAATTTACAGTCATATAAAAAAAGGGCTCCAAATCATTATTAGAGAAATGCAGATTAAAATACCCTTGAAATATCATTTTACACCTACTAGATTGGTTAAAATGATCAAAGAGGGAAGAGATAATATTGGAGGGGATGTGGAAAAATTAGGACACTAATTCACTTTTGTTGGAATTGCGACCTGATCCAACCATTTTGGAGAGCAATCTGTAATTACGCTTAAAGAGCTATTAAATTACCAATACCCTTTGACCCAGCCATACCACTACTAGGTCTTTTTCCAAAGATGATTAGGGAAAAAGAAAAAGAACCTATACATTCCAAAATGTTCACAGCAGCTCTTTTTGTGATGATGAAGAACTGGAAATTGAGGAGATGCCCATCCATTGGGGAATGGCCAAACAAGTTGCAGTATATAACTGTACTATAAGAAATGAAGAGCCTGGTAATCTTATAAAAACATGGAAAGACTTGCATGAAATAGTGAAGAGTGAAATGAGCAGAACCGAGTATATGGGATACTGTATACAGTAGCAGCAATATTGTTTTAAGAATGACTTCAAGCAAATATGTTATTCTATTATAAATATTCAAATGAACTATAAAGGACACAAGAAAAAGCATGCTATTTGCATGCAGAGAAAGAACTGATGAATAGGAGTACATACAGAATAATTTTACATATATATGTGTGTGTTTCTATACACACACCTATTTATGTGTGATGGCTATCTCTAGGGTGGAGGGGATGGAAGAAAAAAATGAAAAAAAGACAAAAGAAATTTATATGATACTTTGTTGCATATTTTTTAAAAATAGCAATTTGTACATAGCAGATTTGCAGTTTATTGTGCAATCATCTTTTTTACTATGCTATGTTATCAAAATACTTGTTTTATTCCACAAATGAAAAATAGAATACATTTTTAAAAATAGAATAATATATTTAGAATATTTACCTAAGTAGCTGTCATCAAAAACAGCCTGAGCTGTCCGAGTTGCTAACTGGTTATTATATTTGATGCTGTATACGCGGGGGTCATATTTAGAAACAATTTCTGCCACTTGATCAGAAATGAGCTGACCTGAAAAAAAAAAACAACATTGTGACTTTCTAATAGAGTTTCACTTATGAACCTTAAAAAAACAAAAGATAGAGGAGGGTTACTTGTTTGGAATTTTTTCCTAATGTCATCATTGGATATTAGTTTGTAGTACTGCTTAGAATGCCTAAGCAAGAATCCAACTGTTCAATTCCTCAATTACACACATGAAAAATAAGCTAGAAGATGTCTGAAGATAGGTTTAATGAAATCTCTTCACTGTTCAAAATTATTTCTTATTCTATCAACCAATTCCTAAGCATCTCCATGAAGATAAATTAGGCATTTAAGGAAGTACATGGACTTGTTCAGCTTCAGAATAACACTGGCATTTAAGGAAAGGGACCTAAAATTCTTCAGGCTATTCATTTATCACTTCAATCAAGACCTTAAAAAAAAAAACCCTAGGATTTTTTTCTCTTGTTGTGTGGAAGGGAAATTTCTATAATGCCATTCAATTCAAATAAGCTCTTTCACTAACTGATTTCATTTTGTGTAGTGTGCTTACATACATAGCCACAAAATGCAGTGGAAAACATTAATTTTCGTGTCTGTACAGTTTGGGTATCCGTGGAATACCCGTCAAGTACATATGACTACAGATAAATGATACCAGATCAAAAAAATCTGGCACTTAATTCACCATAGTCAGAACCTAGAAACATCAGTAGTTGCTCCATTTGTTCAATGCTAAAGGCAGAGTTCTACAATTCAGAAAGATTAAAATTTTGTGTTTGTCAAATTTGCTCAAGATAAAACAATGAGGTTAAAGGCAGTAAACATTATCTTTATTGTCATTTTCATTTATCACCATTTTATCATCCAATCTCCTATAGGAAGACTTTCCTAAACTCTATTAATTCTAGTGAATTGGTCCATCTGTGAGTGATTTCCTTTTTATCCTGCATATACTATTTGTTTGCTTGTGGTCTCTTCCATAAGAATATGAGTTCCTTGAGGGCAGGGACTGTCTTTTGGTTTTTTATTGTTGTTGTTTTTAATCTATATCATTTAGCACAGAGTCTAGTACACAGTAAGCACTTAATAAATGTTTACTGATTGATTTTCATAGCAGAACTTAAACCTTAATAGTCACACATTTTACTACCATGTCCCAAATTAATTCTGTTTATTTTTCTGAAGCACCAGGGACTTTCATAAAGTATTCTCTCATTCAGAGAGTGAGTCATTGCAATTATTATTAAATCCTAGCCTCCATGTTATTCACACTGCTGTTGCTAACAATAAAAACTTCATTGAACATTACATCAACAGTTGAGAAATCTTTTTAGAGACCTTAGCATAGTTCAGATTTATAATGGGCAGAAATGCATCTACAGACATCACTCAAATACTACCATTTTATTTTTAAAAATTCAAACAGAATAACTCATCTAAGTCAATTTTTTAAACATATCACCAGTCAGGTCTCACAGATACACACATACACACACACACACACACACACACACACACACACAGGAGGGTTAATACACAACTCTGATGGGTAAGCTCAAAATCTATCTTCCTGACAGTGGTTTGGCTCATAGACATACCCATGTGATGTTTCCTCCTCTCCCACAGCATGCCAGTCTGTTCATGTAGGCAGGCAGTGAGTGGGGGTGGGGAAGAAGGAGAGAAAGGGAATGAATTTTTAAAAATCCCATTTGGAAAGCTCAGAGATTTAGCAGACTCCATTATTCAGTTTTTAAAATTGTCAAAGTTTTAGTTCTGTATTTGCATAAATTGCTTCATTTTCCCTTCAGGTGAAATATAAAATTTAATCTATAGAAATTCAAATCAAAATACGCTAATGTATTTGACGTTTTCTCTACTATCATCCTCCTATTCCCTGACTTGCATATTTTTAGACTCTCTATTCAACATCCATCTTCCTCATCCTTTTTTCCTTAATTATTCCATGTTTTGCTCTTCTTCAGTTAATCTATTCTTTATTCCCCTTTGCCTATAAAAAGTCTGAATTCATGGTTGTCGCTGGGACAAATCTCCTAAAGCTAGCAAAAAAGGGGTTTAGGGGTGAGATGTGGTACAGGGTATTATTTATGGATTAAACAAATAAAAATTGCAGTCTGGGGATCCTTCCAGAAGAACTATATAAGCAGCCTCTACTTGTAACTCACTTCTCAACACAAATGTGAAGATACTGTCTGGAAATTTCAAAGCTATTTTCATGGAAAAACTCAATTCCACTCAACAGTTGAAAACAGTCATTAGCTCTAAATACAGAAAGAACAACTTCTTTGATCCTCCAGCGATCAAGAGAAGAAAGCAAGGAAAAGAGCACAGAACACACCCTGTGTGTGTGTATGTATGCATTGGATGGATGCATGCATGCATATATATGTATATTCCTTTCTAATAAATTTGTTATCTTAAAAAAATCGGTTTATAGCAGGGTGTCCTGAAGTTAGCCCTAATACTGTTAGTGTGAGCATCTGTACTCCCTAAAATCAACAAATACTACAAGTCAGGGCTTGATTTGCTGTTTTGTTGACTGTCTAGGTTTAAGAAAGCCACGGAGAAAATGCTAATAATGGAGATTAAATTTAAAAGCCTGCCTTGCATTTTCTGAAGAGCTTGTTGGTAAACATTTACCTGCATACCCCGGGCTAACTTCCACCACAAACAAGAATACCTCAAGGGTAATGATCTGAGAATCTGTTCCAGGAACCTTGAGTGTAAATTTCGTAGACCTGCAATCTAACAACATAGGCTTTTTACCTAAAGGCCATCTCGGTTTAGCTTGAGTATTCCAATCCAAAACTTTCTCAGCAAGTTCAATCTACATCTTTCTTAACAAATGCAAGTTATGTGAAGAAAAAGGATCTACTACTTCATGGCCACATGAAGGCACCAAGAATTTTACAAAACCAGAATGCTGCCAACAACCCCTAGTTTCTTTAAAAGAAATGTTGGTTCATTGTCTATCTCTATAATTCACTCTTTCCCAAAGTCTCATGCAGGGAAAGATACTGACAACTAAAAAAAAAAAAGATATCTTAGTATGACCAAAATCCAGAATCTGGATACTTTTCTGTATGACAGTTTCCGACTCTACCAAATACGACAAAACCAGGATATTAATGTACCCATGAATCATACAGTATCCTGATTTTTAATAAGCAGACAACAAAGCAGGCAAAAAAAAGGTTAAATATTAAAAACTAGTTGGCAAATAAGTTATTCATTTTATTCTTTTAAATATCCACTTATAAGAATCTATTTTCATTTTGTTCCACAGCCAATGATAAAAAAAAAATTATGAATTGTTTAAATAGTATCTTTTAAAAAAATCACACAGATCCATTTGATTACGGAATGGCTAAAAAATCTATGGTAATTAATATACAATGGAATAGGGCAGCTCTGTAAAAAACAATGAATAGAAAGAATGCAAAGAGGTGTGGTAAAATAAGTGAATTGATACAAAGTAAAATAAACAGTAGCAGGAAAATAATGTCTGTAACATTTAAATGTAAATGAAAAGAACAACAGAAGAAAAGGAAATAACACTGGGTACTTAAAGTGACCTATCTTGGTCCAAAAGAAGAAACTTTAGTTTCTTCTCCCTTCTTTGAAAAGTGAGTGGACTATGGATATATAAAACTGTATATATATACTGCTAGGCTAGACTCAGCTGATGTGTTGGTTAGTTTGGCTAACCCTTCGTTTCCCCTCCTCACTCCTTTTTTTATTCTTCTCTTTCTTTGTTACAGGAAATAGTTTACCGGCTAGGGGAGGAGGAGAGTTAATATTCATATATAAAGGTGATAAAAAAATAAAAGATATCAATAATAATTTTAAGAGACCATCCAGGGGTAGTCCAAGAAAGCAGATACCTCTCATGTATGTTTTCTTTTTGCCAGTGAACATCAAATTTTATTTTAGTGATTAGTAATAAAATTTTCATTTAAAAGAGCTATGACTTTATTTAAAATATTTTAAACTCAATATTCAAAATCACAAATTGAATATGTATTTAAGCACATAGCAACATATTATACTTCACCAAAAAATGGAAGTTATTTAGCTTAAATGGATTTTAAGAAGCTAAATTTTCATCTTTGAGTAACCCTATAGCAGTACATTTAATCACTTAGTTGTAACACATGCAGCAGCTATACAAACAACACATATCATAAACTCTCAAATTATGTGTCCCTTTTTCCATCTTTCAAAAATTGGTAAAGAAATAATGTTGAGTCACAAAAACAGTATTTCTTAATTCTTCTCAAAGTTAATTTGGAAACTCATATTTCTGAGACAAAATAAATTAACAAATGTCTTTATCAGATATTGAATAATTTAATTAACCTACCTTGCCAATAAAAACTGCCAGGACCTCCCAGAAGTACTCTGTCTGCCTGAGGGAAATGATGTAGAAAAAAATATTCTTTTAAAGAGATATGTTTAAATTAAAATAATAAATATTGGGAAAATTAAAGTAACTTTAAAATTAAAATTCATTATACTCTCAGGTTTAGTAACTGTCATTGTTAGTAAAAATACATTTTAAAAACAAAAAAGAAAAATATATTCTCTTCACTCAATATTATCTACCTATTACTTTTTCCACTACATCAAGGATCCCATACCAGTGTATATATATCAATATAAATATGGATTCTGTTACCTTGACTGTATCTATTAGTCCAACATGGGGTTTTTCTATTATTACACTTTGATTATCAAACTTTGCGACTACATCAGCAAATTTCTCATCCTGATGACTACCAAAAGAACTTTATGCTACACTGGAAGAAATTTTTTTGGTGCCTATGGCAAACATCTGATAGAATTAGAGGAGAAGCTAAAGGTCAAATTTTTCAGAACTAACTGTAGATAATCTACTGCCAACTTGTCTTTTCCTACTCTGTGGCCATTATTAATTATAGAAAATTAATTGAGTGTATTAAACACAAAGCATTTTCTATTTCAGCCTAAAAAATAAATCTTAATGCCTTATTGGGGACAAATCTAAATCCAAGTGCCTCTCCTTCCAATTGAACACCACTTTTAGAGCAGTATGAGTAGATGAAACTGGCAATATTAGTAAAGTAGACTCCAACTTAAAAGTTGTGATACTTGGCTTTAGAAACTATTTTAAAATAATAAACTGAGCATCAGAGTTATTGTATTATGGAGTAAAAATATTTCTAGTTGTACTATAAACATAAAGAAAAATGAGCTAATTTCTTAAAAGTTAATTATTTTACTAATGTAAAGTTATTCATTTTGTGTGGACACAAACTTTTGAATCATGAATATTGCACTGGTATATCAAGTGAATAGGGAATGGATTACTTAACTAATTTAGGCAACAGTATAAACATTTCCCTTCCTAAATGAAATGTAAGTAAAGGGATAAGATACTAATACTTTATTATATTTTTAAAAAATGATCATAAGACTCTGGTGTCTGTGGTTTTCATTAATTTGGCTTATCATAGACCTCTTTTCTCACAATATACAAAAAATTCATATCCTGCTTGTCCTGTTTTTAATCAATATGTTCCTATTAGGGAAGGAATTACTGCACTAAAATTTATTTTAAAAGAAAACACTTGAAAATCTGATAGAAAGAAGAGACAATGTATAAATAAAAAAAAATTAAAGAAAGTCTCTCTTTTGCTTGTTTTTTGTCTGGTTCTATAGAGGTGTCTTGGTGAAGAATTCCTTTACCAATGTTAAGCAGCAATTATTATGTAATTTATGGTCTTAGAAAATTGCCTCAGACCGTAAAATTAAATGGTTTGCACAAAATGATACATACAGTATGTATACGTATGTATGTGTATATATATATATATATATATATATGTATACACATGTATCTATACATACATACACATATATATGCATATATATGTGTAAATGTCTATTATGTATGTATATGTATGTATCAGAAACAAGATTTCAACCCAGATCTAACTGAATCAAAGTCAAGTTCTCCATCCACTACATAAAAAAAAGGAAAACTAACAAAAAAAATCACAACATATGGGAACTTAAACAAAGTGGCCACCTAGTCCAAAAGCAAAGGAATCCCCACTATAACATACTTGACAAGTGAAAAAAACCAATATAACAACTAGATGAAATCAACAAGCATTTAAGTGCTTACTATATGTCAGGCACTATTTCGGGTAAAGTCAGAAAATGAAATATCCTTGCTTTCAAGGAACTTACATTTAATTGAGAAAGATATGTGCATGTATCTATAAAGTAAATAGGAGGCAGTTAAATAAAAAGAAGTTATTAAGAGAAAGCACTAAGCAGCAGGGTGATTGGGTATCATGTTGAACAGGTAGAAAAGTTCCCATCATTTTTTGTTCCCTGTACTCATTGGCTTTCAAGAAACCTTTCTACACCCCATTCAATATAAAAGGAAATAAATTATAATAAACCATGCATATGCACATAATAAAATAGATTATTGAAATAAAATAATATGGTCATCATACATTCCTTGTACCTTGTGACAAGTTTCTCATATGCTCAGTGGGGATGGATATCCCCAGTTGGAAACCTCCAGTGTTGAAGGAGGTCCTTGCAATGTGTCTTGAAGAAAGAGAAGGATTTTATGAAGTGGAGTCAGAAAAAGAGTGCCATGTGTAAAGAAAAGAGAGTTCATTTTGGCTAAACTGTATAGAGAGCATAAGGAGAATGGAAAAATAGGTTGGAGCTAAGTTTCAGAAGGCACTTATAAGTCATGCAGAAGGGAATGTATTTAATTCTGGAGGCAATAAGGAGCCACTAAAGTTTAGATAGAAATTGGGGGAAGCAATCACATTACACTTAAAATCACTTTGGCAGCTGTGTCTAGAGAGCAAATTGAATGACAGACTTGAAGCAGGGAGACCACAGAAGATCACTGCAATAGGCCAGGTTAGAAGTGAAAAAGGTAGAACCAATGGCGTGGTCCTGTAAGGAGGAATAAGGAGTCTGATACAAGAGATGTTGTTTCTCCTTCATTTCTGAAGAGGACCAATGATAGCACAGGTGATTATCTTGACTTGCATGTGAATTGGATTTAAATAAAGCAGAGCTGCACAGTCCTCAGCCTCACTCTTTCTTTCTGAATCATAGAATTAAGAGTGGCAAGTCAGTAAAACTGCTGATGGCCTGGGATGCAGTGGATGACCTTGGCATCTTTGACATATGACCAAATGAAGCATTCCACAATGACTGCTACCTTTACGGTCATTGGAACAAACTGTTCACATCCTCCCTTTCTGCCAGGGAGAGTCTTCACATGCTTGGGATAGACATCCCCCTTACTCATGAACAGATTTTAGGGGCCTGTTGGTTACCCTCAACCTGGTTTAGGCTGACTGTTGACATAGTTTACCAGTGTGTGATTAGTGCACAAGCTATAACTTCTTGGAGCCCCAAGTAAGAATTGGGTAAATCAGGTGAACATCAAAGATGGATGAGCAGCCCTGAAAAGGACCTGACAAGCCCTCACATTAGAGGTGCTAGTCCTTCCTGAACATTCTATATGCCCCAAGAAAAGTAGCAAGGACATAAATGACGGTTTGGCAAGTGATTGGATATATATGGTGGGGGGAAGGAGTTATGGATACTTCTGAGGTTTATGAACATGGGCCATTGAAAGAATGGTAGTGACCTCAACAGAAATAAGTAAATTAGAAAAAAAAAGTCTGTGTGTAATGGGCAAAATTCTGTTTTACATATGTTGAATCTGACATGTCTCTTGGATATCCCAACCTGAAATGTCCAATAGGCAATTGGTAATGTGTGACTTGAACCCCAATGAGAGATCTCAGTAAGATATAAACTGACGAGGTTATTGAGGGAGTGTAAAGGTAGAAAAATAGGGCCTAGGGCAGAGCTTTGGGGTATACACACAGTTAGAGAGCATCATGGATAATGAAACAGAAAAGGAGTAAATGTTGGAGAAGATGTGGGAGAGTTAGAACACTAATTCATTGTTGGTGGAACTGTGAACTGATCCAGTCATTCTGGAGAGCAATTTGGAACTATGCCTAATGGGCTACAAAAATGTGCATATCCTTTGACCTAACAATACTGCTTCTAGGACTGTATCCCCAAGAGATCATAAAAATGGGAAAGAGTCCCACATGTACAAAAATATTTATAGCAGCTCTCTTTGTGGTGACCAAAAACTGAAAATCAAGGGGATGTTCATCAATTGGGGAATGGCTGAATAAATTGTGGTATATGAATGTAATGGAATACTATTGTGCTGTAAAAAATGATGAACAGGAAGACTTCAGAGAGGCCTGGAAAGACTTATATGAACTGATGCTGTGAAAGGAGTAGAACCAGAACTTTAAACGCAGCAACAACCACAGTGTGCGAGGATTTTTTCTGGTAAACTTAAAACTTCACTGCAATGCAAAGACTTAAAATATTCCCAATAGTCTCTTAAGGCAAAATGCCTTCCACATCCAGAGAAAGAACTATGGAATTCGATTGCAGAATGTAGCAGATCATTTTCTTCTGTATTATGTTTTGGTTTGTTTTATGATTTCTCCCATTCATTTTAATTCTTCTATACAACATGACTAAGGGGAAAATGTATTTAATAGGAATGTATGTGCAGAACCTATATAAAATTGTATGCTGAGTCAGGGAGGGAGGAGGAAAGAGAGGAAAGGAAGAAAAGATAATCTAAGTTATATCAAAGTGATTGTAGAACACTGAAAACAAATAAAATAATAAATTAAAAAAGAGAAAAAATAATAATAAAAAAAAGAAATAGTAAAGGAGACTGAGGAATCATTATATAATTTCTACAGGTCCCTTCAAGCTCTACATCTATGATCCCATGATTTAGCAACTAAAAGATGATTTGGTAAATTTAAAGAGAGCAGTTTCAACTGAGTAAAGAGATCAGAGGTCAGACTAAAAAGGGTTTTGAGGAATGAGACAAAAACAAACAAATAATTAGTATAATCCAGCTTTTTTCAGGAATTTGGACAAAAGAATTTTAGCTTTGTGGATAGTAGCATGGTGAAGGTTTTTAGGGGTTTTTTTGAGGGGGAGGGTTAAGACTTATGCGTGTTGGAAGGCAGGAGAGAAGAACAGGATATAAAAAGGGTTTAAAATTAACAAGGGAAGAGGCATGATTAAAGAGGCAATCTCCTAGAAAAAATGGGAGGGGATAGAATTAAGAGCTCACGGGTTGGCACTGGCGAGAAGGGTCGCTTCAGTAACAGACTAAAGGAGAAGAGGAGATATGTTTTGGGGGGATGAAATTAATAGAAGAGGCAGGTCAAACTGAATGGCCTCAATTTTTTCAGCAAAGGTAAGGGAGAAGTTCTTCAGTCAAGACAGCGAAGGGAAGGTAGGAAATTTGAGGACAGAAGAGAAGGTTTGGAACATCTTCTATGGCGAGCGGAATAAAGAAACAATTAGGGAGGAGTAAAAGCAAAGGCAGCTTAGGTAAGATTAGGTAACATAAATAAGATTAGATAACACAAATTGGTTTTGTTCCAATTTGCATGCAAAGAGAAAATGAATTGCAAGAGCAATTGAAAGTTGGAGTTTGGAATCCTTTCTAATGAATGCTGATAAGCCTCGGGTGTGAAGAATTTGAGAGTAGAAGATAATATGGAGTTGAATTAGTTATCTATGGGGTCAAGATTACAAAGAATGGAAAGTGAAATCTTAGCAAAAATCACAGTCAAAAGGTAAGTCTGGAGCTCTCTTCTCTGGGCTTCATGATCCCATCAACTCCCATGGGCTTAATTAGCATCTTAATAGAAATGATTCCCAAGTCTCAATGTGGAGCTATGATTTCTTTCCTAAGCTAAAATCATGAAGCACCAATTCTAATTAATCCTTCTAATCATAATTCAACAATACATTAACAATGTTACCAAGAAAGAAAGCCTCCCACCAGAATAAAATCTGATCTAAATTTTAAAAAATAATTTCCAAATCCAACTGTCTTTTGGACACATCAAACTAATGTCCCCTAGGTATCTCAAATTCAACATGTTCAAAGCAAAATGTATCAACTTTTTTCATACTATAAAGAACACCACCATTCTCTTGGTCAACCAAGGCTCACTTAACAGTATCATCCTCAATTTTTATTATTTCTAATAACCCATCCCATCTGCTCCCCTCACACAGTCACTACCCTGGTACAGACACTCTTCAGCTCATTGTTGGACTACTGCTATGAAGTTCTGATTGTCCTCACTGCTTCAAGTCTCTCTCCATTGCAATCCATCCTTCATTCAGGTGCCAAAGTAATTTACCTAAAGCGCAGGTCTGATCATGGCATCCACCTACTCCATAAACTCCATGAGTTATGTTGGTCGTGAGGGTTAATGGAAAATTATGCCAAAATTTGACTGCTCAGAGAAGTTAATCAGCATTGTACATCAATTTCATGATGGCATGTTTGCCCAGGTTCTGGAGAGTGCACAATGCTTTCATGCCTTCCTAGTCACCAATGGAGTGAAACAGGATTGTGCTTGCTCCCATGCTTTTTAGCATGATGTTTTCAGCTATGCTGTCAAGTGCTTGCCAACTACCATACTGATGGTATTTGAAATTTGAAAAGGCTATAAGCCAAGACCAAAGTGGAGTAAATGTTGGTACATGATTTTCTGTTTGCAGATGATTGTTCACTCAGTGCAGCCTCTGAAGCTGAGATGCAACAAAGTATGGATCAATTCTCTGCTGCCTGTACTAATTTTGGCCTAATGATTAACACCAAGAAAACACAGGTGCTCCATCAGCCACCACCACACCATCCATACATGGAACCATCAGTTACAACAAATGGAGAAGTTTTGAATGCTGTAGATAAGTTCACTTACCTTGCTTGGTAGTATACTTTCCAGGGATGTATACATTTGACAATGAGGTTGATGCATGCATTGCCAAAGCTAGCTAATATTAGACTGACTACCAAACTGAAGGTCTACAGAGCCATTGTGCTGATCTTGCATGTCTGTGAAACATGCGTAGTCTACCAGCACCATGCCAGGAAACTGAATTGCTTCCATATGAACTGTGTTAAGAAGATTCTGACTTAGGAGGATAAGGTACCAGATACTGAAGTACTTGCTCAAGCTGAACTGCCAAGTATTCACACTATGCTCCAGAGAGTGCAACTCCGATGGGCTGGTCATGTTGTTTGAATGCAAAATGTACTTTTGCCATAAAGATTATTTTATGGTGAATTCACATGGAGCAGCCAATCACATGGTGGTCAGAAGAAGCGAGACTAGGACACGCTCAAGAACTTTAGATTGAACTGTGCAACATGGGAGACACAGGCACAGGACCGCTCAGCATGGCATGCCCACATCGGAAAGGGTGCTGTGCTCTATGAGCAAAGCAGAATTGAGACAGCACAAAATAAACACAGGATGTGCAAATTTGGAATATCCACCTGAAATATTCACATGAACTCTTTGTGCACAACCTGCGGTAGAGTATCTGAGCTCATGTTGGTCTGATCAGCCACAGTCAGACACACTGAAATTTCAATTTATCATGGTAATGTTATTTTGGTCCTCTTCGAGAACAAAGGACAACAACTATCGAACCAAATTCCAAGTGGTTCCATTTTCCATCCAAGATCAAATATAAAATCTTCTATTTGTCATTTAAAATCCTTCAAAATCTGGTCCATTCCTCCTTTTCTAGTCTGCTTACCCTTTAATCTCCTGCGATCCAGCTACATTGGTCTTCTTCTCCATCTCCCAACTTTGTGCCTTTTCAATGACTGTCCCTAATGCCGGCTGCTCTTTCTCAACTTTACTTGGACTTCCTTCCAGGTCCTGACCAAACCCAATCTCTTCAAGAGTTCTTTGTTCTTTCCTCTTCCTCCATAAAACTAACACTACTAGTTTTTTTCCCTTAGAAATTTCCTTTCATGTACACTGTATATATTTTATGTATACATAGCTTTGGGAGTTCCTTGAGGAACAGTAATGTGCTTTTGCTTTTCTTTACATCACCAGAGCTTTAGCAGGGTGCCTGGCACATAGAAAGTGCTTGATAAATACTTGCCTGCCTGACTGACAGTACTGAAGTTTAGAGATTGTGATGAGTATAAAGAATAGGTTTAAGAAAGGTGAGGTACAGGGAAAGATGGAGTAACAGAATTTTGGGGTCAGAAGAATGTGAGAGTTTTTAATCAAGGAATTAAAACACTTCTGGGTAAGGCTGAGATACTTGGCTTAGCTGAGCTGGAGTAGAATAATAGCTTATGGGATTTGAGAAGATTGAGAAAGCAGGAAATTAGAGCATTTGAGGGAGCCATCACTATGAATCCTGAAGTTTCCTAGTATAATGGCAGAAGTTGGGAAGGATAGGAAGACTGTGAGCCAAGTTTTAAACTCCTTGACAAAGGAGGAAGAATGACCTTGGAACTGATAAACAATAGCCACTGTGACTTGTATGGGTGAAAATGATTACTACAGTGATGCTTAAGGAGAAGAGGCTGTTAAGGGATGGCAACAAATGGAGAATCTCAAAAGTGGCAATGGGAACAAGGAGCATTCTGATTCCCTGACTAGGTTTAGTAGGTCATGGAGTATAAGAAGAGATTCAACTAGAAATGGAGAGGTTGACCAGGATGCAGGACCATTTGGGTGAAGCCCTAGGTCTCTGTAAGTGAAACTCAACACATATAAAGGCTAAATTATATTTGTTACATTTTTCACTAGATACCAAATGATTCTCAAAATCAACATGGGGCCAAAAAAAAAAAATAAGGAATCTGGGATCTTCAACCTGGTTTCAAACCCTAGATTGAAGATTGACTGACTGTGGGACCATGGAACCATGGACAAGCCATTTCACATCTCTTGGCTTTAATTTCCTATAATATGAGGTGTTTGGACTAGACGACTTCTGAGATGCTTTGCCAGCTCTAACACTGTGTTCCTATGATGTCCCATAACCAATGGCAAAAATCACAATTCGCTATACTCTGTTCCAATTATGATTTAATAATACATTAAGAAAGAAAGTCCCCACCAAAACAAAGTTGGACTCAAACTTTTAAAAATAGTTTGTAATTTACACAATTTGAAATTCAATTATTAATTTTTACAGTAATAGTCACCTATCAGTGTTAGAGGGGAATATTTACTCAGACCCTATAAGAAAACTTGTCCCCTTTCTTGTTTTCCTCTGCTATAGTTTACTTATTTTACTGCTTATTGTCAATAATTCTATAGGGTGAAGGAGAAAGAAAAAGAAATGAAATTCAGATGTGTAAGTTTTGATTTTTAACTGTTTTGTTAATAATAATATGAGCTCACTACTACTTGGTGGAACGGTAATTTTTGTTAGCGTAAGTACTCCTTCCACATAGTTCACAGCCTATTTTATGACTCTTTATGTAGTCTTCAACAGTTGTTGTGGCCAAGGTAGCCTAGGCCAATCCTTGACCAAAAGATTCCTGTATCTCTAATCCCGTAATATAATAATACCTTAAAGAACTGATGATAACTAAAGTTAAATTGATCAACATATTTTTATTACTACCTGTGCATTTTACTTATCCACACTATGTCTAGCCTTCCCATTACCATGGATAATAAAGTAGCAAGACAGATTTTCATTTCATCTAATATTAAATAAGGATCAATAACTTACTTTTGTAAAATCAATGCTGAATCCTCCTTGACAAAATCCCTGCCCATCAGCATCAATATTTCCTAAAGCAAAAATAGGGGGGAAAAAGTTACATAATAAGAAAAACAACTCTGCCATGGTTAAAGAATTAATGACTTATTAATGCATTCCAGTAAAGACAAGAGGCATCAAGTGTTTTAGAGCTTTATTATCAATAGGAAGAACAAAGGACAAATGAATCAGGGACAGAACTGAAAAGAAAAAACAAACCTAAGATTCTTAGTCCTTCCACCCTCACCGTACCCTCTTAACCTTGTTGTGCCACTTGATTGAACTATTTAATTAATCATAATTAATCATAATCATTTCATCATCATAAATATCAGAAAGAAGGTATTTAAAATTTCAATTATATCTTCATACTTCTTATGAAAAGCTCCAAGATATACATCCAAAGGTTTATTACCTGTGCAGAAAACCATACATTCAGAAGTTTCAGGAGATGGTCATTCAGTATGCAAATGAGTATCTTCTGAATAGTCCAATGTAAAAAAAGGCTCACAATGAGTTCTGAGGGGCTAACAAGGGATCATTTTTATAATTAAATATTTTCAAGGGATCATAAATCTAGAGCTGGAAGGGACCTCAGAGGCTAGCTATTTCTCCTTCCCATTTTACTGATAAGGAACCTGAGGCCCCGGAAGATTAAGTGATTTTATATTTTTATATCTCCCTCTGCTTTCTTGTGTCTTACACATAGTAGAAGCTCAATAAGTGTCTATAAAAAACCAAACTTTCCTGGTGCCTTTTCCATCCTACACCAAAAAATATAGTGAGAACACTATACTTTGGGTACAAAAGTATCTTTATAGATGAAATAATATTAGTAAAAATTATTTAGCACAGTGCCTGAAAGATAATAGATACTATATGTTTATTCCTTTCCTTCTCATTTTCTTTTCTTCCTTAATAGCAATGTATTTAAATAACAAATACACAACACTTTTACTGTTTTATATATAATATGTACACACACACACACACACACACACACACACAAACACAAACACATACTGCCTTGATATATGTGAAACCAAAACTTCATCTTCTTTAAAGCTTGAACTTTAAACATTCTTGACACTATAACTTAATTGTATGGTATCTAATTCAGGATATATTCTAAAAATAACGAAAAAATGTTCAGAGATTCCTAATTGATTTTTAATACTAGGGAGCTACTCAGTATCATTCATCTTAGTAAGAAAGAGCATAATACTACTACAATTAAAAATTGTTTTCGGACCAAAAAGGGACTAGGAAAACATGGAGTTGTAGGGTTTCCAGAGCATGGTGAATCATTCTAAGGCATTCTGCTGTGACCTCAAGTCAACCATTGTATATCCTTTGTTGCAGTTGCATCAGAAGACTATTTTAGGCTATTTGTGAAGACATTCTTTCTTGATTATTGAGCTGTAGGGATAATCTGCAGTGTTTGTAAAATCTGCCTTTCAAAAAAAACCCAATACTTTCTTTTTAAGATTTCTTGGCAGGTGTATATTAAACAAGAATATTTACTTTCCAACATTTTAGAGTTTTGTTGTTGTTGCTGAGTATTGCATATTTTAACAACGTTTTCTGAACTGACCTCTACTCAAGATTAATGTTCATTTTTTTCTTATTATTTCACTAAAGTAGCATCAACATATATTTGGATCCCTACAGAATGTAACAATCAAGGGAATGAACAACTATTTCAAAGGAGAAAGATGATGTAATTTCTAAATAAATCTTAGTACGTCAGAAAAAGCTTAGAGGGGAAAAAGAGAAAAAAGAAGTCTTGCTTTTAACAGTGGAGCTGGAAAGATAATGCTGTAAATCTGTTTCAAGATTCAGTCACCAAAGCTGATCCATGAAGCATGCTCTATATATGTGACCTTTAGCTCTCCTGAGTTCTGAATGTCTTTTCTCTGCAACTGCTTATCAAATAACTGAGCGGCCTCTTAGGCCATCTCATCTAATGTACACAACAATCTCCTCTCTAAGTAACACCGCTGACAAGAGCTCCTTTAGCCTTAACATTAATTTCTACAAAGGGATCATTCAACCCAAAGTTGATGATCATTTTACTCCGGAAGAGTTCTTATTGCTTGGAAGTTTGTATTCCACCAAACCCTAAAATTCAACCTGTTTAAAATTGAATGCATCATCTTTTCCATCTCTAAAACTCCCAGTCTCTCTTGGTGATCTCTCTAGCATCTCATTTACAAAGAATCACAACCTCAGGATCATATTTCACTCTTCTTTTTCTTCTTGATGCCCGCTATCAATAACTTGCCTAATTCTATCAACTAAACCTGTAAGACATCTCTTCCATCTAGCCCTTTCTTTTAACTCATTTTACCACCAATGTGGTCTGGGGAGGTGATGATGAAGGCCCTCTTTCTAGCCTCTCCTTCTTCAATCCTTCCAGAATGCAGCTGCCAAAATAACCTTCTTAAGGCACCAATCTGACAATACCATGTCCTCCTTTCAGAAATGTAACTGGTTTTTATGCTATAGGATAAAATACATACTCTTTTGCCTGGCATTTAAAGACTTCTATGATCTGGTACCAAGTACTTTCTAGCCTGAATTCACATTAATGCTCTCATACAGTTTATATTTTAGCCACACTGAGGAAGAAGGTTGTGCAAAGTCACATAGGTGGGCAGTGAAAGAACAGATTAGAACCCAGAGCCCCTGCTTCCTATTCTAATTCTTTTGTTCATTACACTCAAAAATGAGGTACCACTTCTGGCCCCAGGAATTAAGTCCTACTGGAATGTATGATCTAAAGTTATACAGGTCAGAGAAGACTAAGGTATAGTCTTGATACAAGGCACTCTTGCATTTACTTTCATTTCTGAGGGTTTTAATTTGGGGGTTAATTTTACTACTAAAAAACTCAAATCTGAATTGGGTTTACATTTTTTTCTTTCAAAAAAAGCTTTTCTTTATTACTATCCTGTCTTAGGAGATAACCTTCATTCTATTCAACAATAAAAAAAAAAAGAGAGAGAAATATGGAGGTCACCTTTGAGTCATATTCACTCAACAAATCCAGTCAACAAATATTTGTTGAGAATCTATACTGGGCCTTTGGTGGTCTAGACAATTTACTTCAACCAAGCCTCCATTAGCTCCACCCTCTTTCAAAGTTGTAGTATGGTCTTTACCAAGAAAATTTTACAAGACCTGACAGTCTTGTAACCGTCAGGTAATGCCAATGAATGCTCGTATCTAAACTAAAATGTAGTCTCTATCATCAATCATCAGTTTTATAACCCACAATGAACAAAGAAAAAGAATATTCATATGTAAACAATCTGTTGTTTGCTGTTGTATCTGTTGTGATAACTCATTTTTATATAATCATGGATTTTGATGTTGCACATATGAGAACACTTCAGAAAACTGAAGCTTATCCTGTTTCTGCACTAGAACATTTTCCTTTTATTTTAAATTTCAGATGGAAATATTTGTAAAATTTATTAATGAAACCCCCTGGCCTCTTGAGCAGAGAACATTGAACATGACTTAATTTGTTCTTGACATTTATGAATACTCCAAACAGTCATTATGCTGTACACAGTAGTGTAACAGATAGAAGACTGACTTGGAATCAGGAAGAGCAGAGTTCCAATCCTGCATTTCATACTTGCTAGCTATGTTGTCACGGTCAAATCACTTAATATCTAAGAACCTCAGTTTACTTGTGAAAACTAAGATACTAATAAAAGTACTGATTTCACAAGTTTGTTACAAGGATCAAATAAAATAATGCAGGTAAACCATCTTTCAGATCTTAACATATTTTATAAATGACAGATAGGATGGTGATGATAATGCCTTCATGAGCTACAGAAATATTCAGATTTTTTTTTTGCCCCTCCGTTAAGTGACCCCCAATTATTGTCTGTTTTACAATTCAAGTATTTTCTTTTCATATTTCTTTTGTTTCTGTCAAAATCAGCTATCTCTCCTAAATGTCATCAATGTGCCTGTCCTATAAGAACGATGTTCTTCCAATTTTCTCATTCTAATCTGCCATTGGCTTAGGACAACATAATAAAGATTGTAGAAACTGTGCTAATAAGAATAAATAATTTTTATATTAGAGATTCTAAAGTATCATATGTACCTTAAAACATGGGTTGTGTGGTTAATTTTCACATCTAAGAGACCTTTTTATATACTTTCACACTCATCATTAGTACTTTGAATACCTAAAGTTTACTCTACCTTAAAGTTATCAATTCCAGAAAATTCCAAAAATTAAAATTAAAAATCAATAACTATATCTAAAACTTGGCTTCGGATAGGGACCAGATCCATGATTCCATTGATATAGGGAATTTCTGAAGATGGTGGAGTAGAAGGATGCACCTCTACAAGCTCTCCTCTTACAGCCCATAAAATACCTGTAAAAAATGACTCTAAACAAATTCTAGAGCAGCAGAAGCCACAAAATGACAGAATGAAAGAGATTTCTAGCCCAAAGCAGTGTGGAAGGGTGACAGGAAAGGTCTATCGCATTGGGTGCAGAGTGGAGCACAGCCCAGCCTTGGTCACACAGTGTGGCAAGGACGGGACTGGAGCAGGCTTCAAGGCACCACCATCAGCAGCTATGGATTGCAGATTCCTCAACTCACAAACGCCAAAGACGGCTTCAAAGGTCAATGAGAAAGCTCTTTCAGCTGGGGGAGAAGGGAATGCAGAGGTCTAGCCCTGGCTCCAGGTAGCAGCAGCTTCCATTGTTGGAGTCCTGGCCTAAAGACCCTGGGGGAATTGAGCAGCTGATCTGAATCTCAGCCCTAAGCAGTGGCCCTGGGATGAGGAAGAGTGCTGACTGGTGTGGTGGAGCTGGTGGAGAATCTGGAGAGGGAATCCTGCTATTGAATTGCTTGCCTTCCCAATGGGGATGGGTGGGGAGGGAGGGAGGAAGAGAAGTTGGAATTCAAAGTTTTAGGAACAACTGTTGAGTATTGTTTTTGCATACAAGTAGGAAATAAGAAATACAGGTAATGGGGTATAGAAATTTATCTTGCCCTGCAGGACAAAATAGAAGATAGGGATAAAGGAAGGGAGGGATGTTAGAAGGGAGGCATATTGGTGATAGGAATAATTAGAATACTTGGCATTTTGGGGTGCGAGGAGGGGAGAAATGGGGAGAAAATTTGGAATTCAAAATTTTGTGGAAATGAATGTTGAAAACTCAAGTACATTTAAAAAAATTAGAATAAAAAAGATGGAAGCTGATGACTTCATGAGAAATCAAGAAATTTAAAAACAAAACCAAAAGAAAGAAAAACAAATAGAAGACAATGTGAAATATCTCATTGGAAAAACAACTGACCTGGATAATAGGTCCAAGAGAGGTAATTTAAAAATTATTGGTCTACCTGAAAGCCATGATCAAAAAAGGAACCTAGATATCATCTTCCAAGAAATTATCAAGGAAAACTTTCCTGATATTCTGGAACCAGAGGATAAAATAAATATTGATATAGGGAGTTTCTGGGCAAGGAAAGTCCCTTACCAGTGCATGACTGCACCTCCCCTGTAACTTATAGAAAGTGGCCTGGTTCACTGAAAGGTGAAGTGATTTACCCAGAATCACACAGCCAGTATTTATCAGAGATGAGGCCTTAGCACAGGTCTTCCTAGCTTTAAGGACAGCCCTCTATGATGCCCAACCTCTACAAATAAAGCAACTCTATATCCTACATTAAATATTATAGTATATGTAGAAAGCAGAATCCATCCTAAAAAGAGCTAGAAAGGAACCAGAAGGATACAAACAGAATTTCAAGTTTGAAAACTGTTTTTAAAAATCAACCTTGAAACACAATTTATTCACACTAATTCTTAAGGACCCATTCTGTAATACAGTCTCTGATTTCCTAATTGGGGGTAGACACCTCAATTAGGGAAATAACGTATTTACCACTTGTTTAGGAAATGTGATACATGATAGAGGAAGATACCAGATTCTTCCTCATGAAAAAGGCTGAGCAGAATAGTTGTTCCCTTTTGGGAAAAGAAGTTAAAGACAAGGCTCATTGGAAGAAAACAGATAAAAAGACTGGGGAACAGCAGCAACCACAAAAATAATAATAGCTAACATTTATATAGTACTTCCTATGTGCTGAGTTCTTTACAATTCTTATTTCATCTGATCCTCAAAACAAGGTGCTATTGTGATTCCTATTTTACTGCTGAGGTACATAACCAATATGTGTCTTGAGTTCAGGTTTGAACTAAGGTCTTCCTGATCTCAAGATCAGTGCTATATCCACTGTGCCATTTAGGTGCCCCAACAGAAGGTTTCTTAGAAATAACTGACGTGTGAATATAAATTGAATTCCTATTTCTAATTAGCATCAGAAAATTTATGATAAAGAAATATTTCACCCAACAGTTACTATTTTGTTATCAAAAGATATGCTGGACTTTCAACGTTCCTTTGTATCACTCTTATTAGAGGGGTCATACAATGCGAAGAATATCACACTTGGACCCAGAAGACCTAGCTTCAAAATCCTACCTCTAAAAATGACTATGTGTGTAATAGTAGGCAGGGCACTTCATCTGGCTGGAGCTGTGTCCTTCTCTGTAAAACACAAGTAATGCTAATTAAATTATCTCACAAGGCTATTGCAAGGAAAACACTCTCCATAGATGCAGAATAACAATTCATTTATAATGTACAGCCTCAGAGAGTTTCCTGGGAGCAGTTAAAGTGACTTGACCAGGGTCACACCATAAGGCAGACCCATGTAGCCAAGTCCTAATGCTAGTCTCCTAACCACTATACCAGGCTAATTCTCAGAAATATGGTCATGGTGTCATTATAAGAGGTAACCAATATGCAATTCCTATAGTGAACTCATTAGGGCAAACTGGAGTTAACGAGACTTTTGGTGTGCTGATGATTATAAATGTGATTCCAAGATAACCTAATTATATGAACCAACCACTGTCCTAGGAAGGTCAGGCAGATTTGTACACCGTACCCTGAGTGACAGGATTATATTTATATCCAGACATTTTGATCTCACAGGAAAACATATTTAGCCACAGTCTTTATAACAAATCCATTTTGAGCAAATACACAAATTCTCACAAAATAAGCTTTATATCCCTTTCTAAAAAGTTGCTGTAAAGTACAAGGGAAGATTTTGTCTCTTTACGTACTTGACCGGCAGGGAGCATACTCAACCGTCTTTGTTCCATCTTGTAGAAAGCATGTTCCAACAGGTTCCCTCTCTTGTTTCATTTCAGTCCTCCAATGATACAATGGAGCACAGGCCTGATGCCAAAATAAGCAAAATAAACAGAATATTGGTAAATAATACTTCTTTTAAACCATCTAAATTTCATCTCTCTATACATCACTGTACCCTATTAAAATCAAGCAAGCAAAGCCACAATAAAACTTAAAACCATTTAGGGTCATGTTGAACATGTGAGAATCTGACAGATAAGTTTTGCTTGCTTAATGCAGAAAGATTAAAAAATTAGTACCTTTCTCATACCCTATTGAAAAGCATATAAATTAGTCAAAATAAATATCACTTCAAAGAAGTTAACAGAACTCATTTCCAAAAAAAATTTTAAATGCTTTTTGCTCAAATGAGAGTCATAGGCTTAACTGACTTAGAGACTCATTAATTTCCCCCTATGATGAACAGATTCCTTTAAATGGTTCTGAGAATAATTTGTGGACTAAGAAATTGTTTTCAGAGATGTTTATTTCAGAATTGTGTGTAAGAAACATTATATTATTATTTCATATGGCAGAGACATCTAGAGAAAAGGGTAATTTCATTTATTAGAAATAATTTATTGGATTTCCATTTTTTTTTTAGCAAAATATAACCAACTGGCAAATGTAAAAGGCAGTATGATATGATAGAGCATCTGATCTTGGAGTTGGGAAGACTTAGATTCAAGTCCCACCATCCCCCTCCCCTACTGGCTATATGACTGGGCAAGTCACCTAAACTCTTAAGTGTCCCCAAGCAACTTTTCCAGACTATTTGTACAGGGAGACCACAAATCCAGGAAGATGTTCGCTACGAGTTGCCTACACAAATGAAACTGCAAGTTTGTTTTTTTTATGTAAGGGATAAAGATACTATATTACGTGTGGATCATTGGTTCATTTCACTTTAGTCTGAAAGATTATAATACAAAATTTATCTTAATCTGCACTGAAACAGAACCATCATAATGAAAACCATCAATAATCTGCTCCCTCAGTTAGTAAGGAAAATAAGTGAGCTTTCACAGCTTAGTGAATAGACGTGGTGGCCCTTGAATCAGAAAGAACCAGAGCTCAAGTCTGCCACTGACACACGCCAGCTGTACAACTCTGGGTGATCCTCTTTGTAGGTGAGCCTAGTTACTTTAGGACTAGAATTTACAAGTAAACTGTTAGTCTTTACTAATGGAGAGAGTTTCTATATCAGGAATTCCTTACATCAATAAAATCCCAGTTCAAAAGAAATAAAAATAATGTGGGGAAGTAGAAGCAGTTCTATTGACCATCAAGCTGAATAAGGAATGGAGTTCAAACTTAAGCAACCACTAGGACTCTAATACTATAGGGCAGAAGAGATAAACTGCAGCTTTTGGTTAGATGCCTTAATGAAGCCTTGTCAGAGAAGGGCCTTAAACATATATGGGTAAGATAATATAACACATATAATAGAAAGGAAAAAACACATTAGGTATTAATCCAATGCTAAGGGAGGTGGTATAGAGAGACTACAAAAATTAAGGATTCTTTCACCTAAGAAAATATGTTAAAATTTACCATTGCTTCTAACACTGAATTACTTTATTTTCCCCTATTGAACATAGCATAGACACCCTTTCCTGGGGTGATGACAGCTTTGATGAATTATTAAATAACTTACCTTGTTTCTTAGAAAGTTAAAGAAATTTTCTTTAAAATAAACTTGAGTTTCCTGACAGAATTTTTAAAAGTCTGAGATAACAGGAATACAAAAATGTTCAGTCAGTTTTATTTTAAAGATATTAAAGACTTTCCCCTTCTATTATTGTATTACTAATACCTTTTTATTTTTTACACCTCATTAATTTATAATTGTGTCCCTTCCCTTCTTTAACTGATTTAACAAAGTTTTAAAATGAAAAGAATATTCAGTAAAACCAACTAAAACACAACCACATCTGAGAACAAAACAAACCATACCCAGAATTCATCACTTCTGCAATTAAGAAAAGGCTTAACTAGTATAGCAATAAATCTGTCATTGATTTAAACAGTAATATCAAGTTTATACTAGCACAACCAAACCATGAGCAATGACTATTCCTTCAATTATTAATTCATTCTTCATTTTTCAAAGAATGTTTTGTAATCATATTTATGTGTTGAGTATCTGCTGATAAAAAATCACTCTAAGACTTCACATATTTTGCAAAACTTTTGAATGAGATTTCCCTTTCTATTATTTCCTCCTGCTTTTTAGAAATTGCTATGCAGAAATGCAATGATTTTGTAGATTTATTTTGGATGCTGCTACTGTACTGAAGTTATTAATTATTTCATTTAGGTTCTTTACAAATTTTCTGGGATTTACTATCAAGTCATCCGCAAATAGGGATGATTTTGTTTATTCTATAACAATGTTTAAGTCTTTAATTTCTTTCTCCTCTTGCTAGAATTTCTAGAATAACGTCAAACAGAGGAAAGATAGTTAGTCTTGCTTTTTCCCTGTGTTTGCTGAAAAGCTTCAAGTGTTTATCCTTTACAACTAATTCTAGCCTTTCAGTTTAGATATATACATCTGAGCACACTTAAAGTGACATTTTCATGTTTTACATCATTTTCTTTTCATGAATGAGTACTATACTTCATCAAAGACTTTCAAAACAATCCATCTTAATATAATTATGTGGTTTGAGATATTGTTCTCAATGTCATAATGAGAATTGTTCTAACTGCTGAATTATTTTTGTATCTCCTGACAAAAATCTTACATGGCAATAATGAATAACTTTTGGATTATGCTCTTTTAGTTTTTTCCCCTTGAGTTTTATTCAAAATTTCTGTATCAGTATTTGTTTCATAAAAAATTATTAAAGTATTTTCTGAATTTCTGAGAACTACTTTCATAAAACAAGCATTAACTGCTCTTTAAATGTTTAATAGAATTTATTGGTAAATCTATCTGGGACTAGGAATTTTTTCTTTGGAACTTCCTACATGTCTTTTTCAATATTATTTTCTGAGATTTGGCTGTTTAAGATCTCTATTCCATGTTCTGAGGTCTCCCATTTCATCCTGGGTCATCTTCAGTCATTCTGATGAATATCTGGTCACTGTATTCAGATTGCTCCAGGGGAGAAGTGAGGATGGTGACCCTGCACAGTCCTCCCTCACTCAAAACAAAGTCAAGTGCAAATCATGTCATCATTTCAATGAAGGAACACAAAACTATTCCATGTTCTAGTAATTTGATATTTTATATTTTCAAGGTAACAATCCGTTTTTAAAAAATTCTTTGTTACAATAGTTCTTAATAGTAGATTCTCAAAACTTTTTATTTGTTTTCTATTATAAGTACATCTTGTTCTTTTAAAAAATTTTCTTGGTAACGTGGTTTTTCTTCTCTCATTTTTGTCAAGTTAGTAATATGTTTATTTACTCTCTTTTTAAAGAACCAGCTTTTCTCTCCTTTTATATCAACTGGGTAATTTTGGCATAAGACTTATGTAGTACATTATAATATATTATAAATATATTCTAATAATATAGTATAATTATAACAATATACTAATATAGTATATCATAAATAACATTTTCAGATTTTTTTAAAAGGCATATTAAATTGGGCTACTGGCAAGTGATTCAAAGAAAGCCAGAGCAAATGATTTAAAAGAAATGCAGTATGGTGAAAAGATGAATAAAAATAAACTGCAGAATGATTGAGTGATGATATAGGGCTGTCACAAGACTAGTTGTGAATAACTTCTAAATTTTAAAAGGCATATAGGTACAGGTCTATTGGAAGGCAGATTGGCACTTGGGCCAAATAAAACACATAGGTTAAGAAAAGCATCAGTGGAGAAGTAGAGGAAGGAAGGACAGTATCCTGAGAATTAACAGTGACACATAATATCACTGTACTCTGCTGAGGCCAAAACAAATCCAGATCATGACATACTGTGAGTTACATTTTAAGAAGGATACTGACAAACTGGAGTATGTATAAAAGACAGTGACCAGCATGGTGAGGGGACGGAAATCCTTGTATGATATGATAATATACCCCCAGAAACCATGCTTAAAATCATATTGTTTGTTCAGTCATTTCAGTCATATCAAATCTTCATGACCCCATTTGGGGTTTTCTTGGCAAAGATACTGAAGTGGTTTGCCATTTCCTTCTCCAGTTCATTTTTTAGGGTTAAGAGACTCACCCAGGGTCACACAGCTAGTTTGAGGCCAGATTGGAAACTCAGAAGATGAGCCTTCCTGACTTCAGGCCAGGCACCCTATCTGTGGAACCACTTAACTGCCCCTAAAAATCATACACTGAGAATATTTAACTCAAAGAAGAGAATATTTTGGGGGAATATAAGTTTGATGCAAATATGTGAAAGGTTGCCCTGTATAGATGAGAAAAGACTTTTTATGCTTGACTCTGAGAAAATAACAAAACATAATGGATAGGAGTTGCAGAATGGAAGAGATGTAAGGAAAATTTTCTAATGATGAAAGCTGTCTAAATCTAGGACGAGCTACTTCAGGAAGCACTGAACTCCCCGTATTTGGTGTTCTTCCAGCACAGGGTAAATAACCACCGGCAAGGACACTGTAAAGGGTTTTGCTATTTCAAGTATGGATCAGTTGAACTCTGAGATTCCTTCCAGCTTTGAGATTCTGTAAGTTTATTAAACCAGCAGGTAAGGACTGAAGAGGTTTAGAACAATTTTTGTGGTTCCTGAACAAAGGCTGAAAAAAGTTTCAGATAGCTAAATTTAGTTACTGGACTAGATGCTTGATATGTCTTCCTGGAACAGTGAAGATGTGACTAATTTTATTACAAGTAATACTTTTACTAATAACTGTAATTGTTTTTTTTCATTAGTAGTTTAAAGCCATTTGGTATCCTTTTAACTATCCTACAAAATTTTCATGGTTCCTTCCCAATCATAATAACTGTCACAGGAATGAAGAATTGAATGATGGCAAACACCAGTAGAAAATAGTTATATTTTCCATGCTTGTGAAAATTCTTTCTTGATTAGACATGTTTTGTCTCCTTGTCCCAACCTCCCAAACCTCATTTGTTTCAAAATAGATCATTAGGGTGTATATGTGTGTGTATAAATACATAAAGATATGTATATGGACATAGATATACATGGATATCATAGCTTCATTAAGCTGGAAGGGTCTTAAAGATAATCTAGTCCAACTCCCTCTTTTCACAAATGAGGAAACTGAGAGCTTTAAATGACTACGTGCAAACCTGGGATTTGATTCTGTTTGATTCTCTTTCAATTTGCTATGTTACTTACCTGTTTTACAAAAATCTTTGACAAAAAGAGAGGAAAAAAATCACACTTTTTAAAATCATTTTAATGAAAGGTGGTAGGTTAAACTAATGTGTGAGATAGAACTTTTAAATTTTTTAATTAAATAAAATGTAATTAAAAGTCTAAATTCCAAAATGTAAGTCTATAGATTCACAAAAGTTTTCTTTAGTGCACAGTAAACTCCACTTCCAAACTCCACTGATGCATCTGTATCCATGCAAGTCATCCAGTTTCAAACCTCACTGAGACCTTTGACTATCCTACCTCACATATTCAACCTGTTGCCAAATCTTCACATTTTTTTCTCTACAACATGTCTCACATGCATCCCTTCTCTCTACACTCGTACAGACAGCCCTTTAGTTTAGGCCTCCACCACCTCTCACCTGGCCAAAGCCTCCTATTTGGTCCAACATACTTAAAGTTTCTCTACATTCCCATATGTCCTCCATACAGTGCTAAACAAATTTTCCTAAAGTATATATCTAATCATGTCATTTTCCTATTCAGGAAACCCTAAGATAGCTGTTGGACAAAATATAAACTCCTACGTTTGGCATTTATCTTCCTAACTTGGCACTTTCTTATCTTTCCAGTTCTCATACATTATTAGCCTTCATGTATACTATGATACAGTCATACTGGAATATCTGCTGTAGTACACTCCTGCTTCTATATCTCCCATCACTGTGCTTTTGAATTGGCTGTTTCTCATGCATAGACAGTATTTCCTTTTCACTTCTAGCATCTGGAATCCCTAGTTTCCTTCAAGACTCAGTTCAAGTGCCACCTTTCCATGAAGTTCTCTTGTCTCATTCTCCCCCGCGGCACCCCCTCCTTTCTAGTGTACTCTCTCCCAAACTAATTTGCATCTATATTGTGATTTTTTATATATATATATATATATATATATATATATATATATATATATATATGTATGTATGTGTATGTGTATATGTGTGTATGTATATACGTATATGTGTATATACATTTATACACACATACATATATACATGTGTATGAATACACACATGCACATATATGTTGCAGCTATACTGTTGTTCAGTTTTTTCAGTTGTATCAAACTGTTCATGACCTTATTTGGAGTTTTTCTTGGCAGAGATACTATAGTGGTCTGCTATTTCTTTCTCTAATGTTATAGATGAGAAAATTCAAACAAACAAGGTTAAGTGACCAGCAAAGGGTCACACAGCTAGTGCCAGAGACCAGACTTGAAATCAGCAAGACGTCTCCCTGATTCCAGACCCACTGAGCTGCCCTGTGTGTGTGTGTGTGTGTGTGTGTGTGTGTGTGGTGTGTGTGTGTGTGTGTGTGTGAGTGCGTGCGCGCATGTATACATACTCTTATATAGGCAGATACTGTCTCTTTATTATAATATTAGCTGCCTGAGGGAAGGAATTATTTTAATCTTATCTTTGTATTCCCCAAGACATAGCCCAGTGCTGAGAACACAGTAAACTTTTAATAAATACTTATTGATTGAGTGAAATTGTGCTTTCAAATACTTAAGAAAGAGCCTATATGTGTATTTTGGAGTCAATTCTATTCATAGACATGGGAGCTTAGTAGTATCATTTTAAATTAACTAAGTCAGATATGCATTTTGTGTTAACTGGCTCTATTTCCTTCATTAGATTATAATTTCCCATGGCAAACACAAAAGAGCCATGTTTAATACACAGTTCTTTAAAAATGAGTCCATTGAAAATTGTTGCTTAATCAAAAATGCCATTCCTACTTATTTCATATCCTTTCATTCCACTGTGGCTCATATCATTAAACTAAAAATCTGGCATATACTTAAAGTTAAATAGGAAGTTTACACAGACATATAAAGAACTCCAAGAGAAAATTAGCCACAATAATAGTAATCTTAATAAATAACAACAACTAGCAGTTAGATAGCACTTTTTGCCAAGTGCTTCAAAATACTATCTTATTTTATCCTCACCACACTGAGAAGCAGACACTATTACCATCCTATTTTACAGAGAAGACAACCACGATTGGAGAGGGTTAAGTGACTTATATAGAGTCACATAAATATGTATCTGAGGGAAGATCTGAACCCAGGTCTTCCCGACTCCAAGTCTAGCACTTTTATCTGTTGTGCCATTTAATTTCCTCCTAATGATCAGAGAAGGAAAAAAGAGAAAAAAGTCACACTTTAAGTTCTTTTTAAGTCAACTGTCTGGTGGCATTTACATATCTGGGGCATATACATATAATTTCTGTAGTTTTCACACCAGATTTTCTTAACTAACCTACTGGGTAAATTGTCTAAAGGACTTACCAAAATTTTATTCTGTTTAGATCTCACGGAAGCTCCAAACCACTGGTGAGACTTAAACTCCAATGGATCATTCTTGGCATAATCTCTATTGCCTAAAGAAGAAAATTGGGAGGAAAGAAACCCCCCAAATTATTTTTAAATAATGCAGCAAACTTTTTTTTATCTAGCATGAGAAGGAAATGGTGATGGTTAATCAAGTATTTTATTTGAAAAAGAGATACACATATAGATTATCAATGTTTTAAGAATTGGATTTGAATTATTAAAATATAATATCAACACTTGATTAATAGTGAACATCATTTAATCAATCTTTGAATGAAGGTGAGAAAATTGAGGGATCTGAGTGAACCAAATTGACTCCCTCTTATGACTCAATTCTGGATCTAGCTCAGTTCCCTTTCTATCCAATTATGAGTCTAGTTCAATATTTGTCTTGTAAGAAAACTGTATTTAATTATGGGAATTGTAAGAAAACTTCATTGTATTGTTTGAACCTAGTTCTGCATGACTGGTAAGCTAGACCATCTCTACCTGTTGTTTAGAGACCTTTAACTAAGGACTTAGAAAACTGCTTACCAGAAACCTAGTCAGATCCAAAGATTGATGGAAAGAATTTTCTTGTATTTATACACCCCAAGCAACCTATACGTCTTTATCTCAAAACTAGCTCCATACTGGTCAATCAGTTACTGTTTGCATGTTCCTTTGAATGAATACAGATACTTGGGTGGGGGGTACAGGAAGGGAGAGAGTGGGACACTTCTTTTTCTAATTTCAGGGAACTGAACCTATTTATGTCCTCCCCCTCTCAACTCAGAAAGTTCCTAATCTTTCCTCTAATTAGAAATTGGATCACCTAATTATAATCCTGTTTTATTATTCTGATTATTGCTTTATTTTAATGAATAAAAATCTGTTTCCCACTGTCTTCAGGATTCAATGCCAAGCTGAAGAGGTCAGGTTCAGATTTGTTATGTAATTGGCATATACTGCTTAATAAATCTACATGCTCATAACTCAAACCTTTGTTTCCTCGGCTACTTCAAATTTCACCATCAAAAAAGCACTTAAAGCATCCTCCAGTGCCTATGTCCCCATTACAGATATCAATTTGCCCTGTGCTATATTTGTGCAGAAATGATTGTTAACCAACATATGTCCCTATAACATGCCCAGAATTTTTGAAGAATCATCTATCTCCATGATAAATGATGAAAATTAAAATTAATATGAACCCCTTGTAACACTACTACCAGGATAAAAGGCTAACATTCACACTGTTAGTTATATGTGTGTGTGACTGTGTGTGTGTGTGTGATTATATATATATATATATATATATATATATATATATATATATATATATATATATATATGTTAGGAAACATGATTTAAATTTTTGACATATCTAAACCAGTATTAGATTGAGCTAGCTATGCAAGAAGAAAAATCCTATTATACAAATTCTTTCTTCTTAAATTATAAAGTATAAAATAAGATGGTAGAAATGGGCTAATACTAGCAAAAAAAATTGACTTATTATACTTAAAGGATTTGATTTGCTTTACAGACTCTTTTACAACAAAGTGTTTTCCATCCACGCATTAAAGTCAATTAAGATTCCTCAGAAGATATACAAAAGAAATAACCCTCTTCAATGACCCTCTAATAATATATATCAGACAAAGGGCAAAATATATGGAGATGTAGGCTTGCCAAAGAAAGTCATACTGGAATGGAGGAGATTTAGCAAAATCCAGGGAGAATAAGGATTTTCTGTGGATGATGATGTCCCCTAGACAACTTTTGTTTGCAAATAACATTGTGCTGATTAAATCAAGCCTCAGAACACTGCAGAATCTCCTGGAAGAGATCCATCATCACTCAACAGAGTTTGGCTTGACCAATCATACAGATCACATGGATTAAGAATGTTTATTGTCCAGATTTCAGCATGTATTTGGAAGTTCAACCTATAGTTTCTGTCCATCAGTAAGTCTATCTGGGATAAACGGTACAAATATTGGATTGGGTCCAGAGTTGGACAGGAAGAGAGTGGATCTTAGGAAAATTGAAAATTCTTTCACTCAGTTACCAAGGAAAGAAAAGGTCAATTTTTTTTAACACCAACATTATATTGAAGAATAAAATTACCTATAAAAAAATGAATTCATAGATTGCAATAGAGAAGTACCTAGTAACTGTGAGTAGCCTACAACATGTAACCAATGAGAAACTTTGAAGAACAGGAGTAAAAGATATAATCAAGTAACTATACAAATAGAAAAAGAAAATAGACTGGTCATATAGCAAGTAAGGGATGACAGGTGATCAGTCAGAAGCATTGGTAGGCATCCTTGAGATGTCAGAAGAAAGTGATGAAGGCCCCCAGCAATTGTATGGATGCTGCTGGTGAACCTATAAGATGGAATAGACAGAATGTGCAGGCTTGGATTGGACTAAAATTCACATCAGTGGAG
>CM053771.1:213134799-213163583 GCA_028658325.1 Potorous gilbertii | reverse complement strand
CACACATATATGTGTATATATATATATATATATATATATATATATATATATATATATACACACATATATATAATATAATTACCTTTGACCAACTTTTCAGAATAACTATAAACCTGGGTACCCTAACAGAACTATAAAGCTCCTCAAAAGGTACATGTCAAATTTGTTATACTCTGTATAACAAAAGATTTGTAAGTTATAGATGATAGCCATAAACACCATGATACAACCTAGTACAAGTGAATTTAACTGAACTTTATCATCTTTTCAGGAGTTTTTTGCTTCTAAGTATTTCTCTCTGTCTCTTTCTTTCTCTCTCTCTCCCTACCCCATGAACAATATGATAAGAAAGAGAATGTGATATGGTAAAAAAAAATCAATGAATTAGAAGTCAGAAAAATGTAATTCTAGTCTTGGCTTTTTCATTAGTCACCTGTGTCATTTTTGACAAGTATATCAACAATTCTGGACCTTAGTTATCTCATCTGTCAAATGAAGAGGTTGGACTAGATATTCTCTCAAGGTCATTCCAGCTGTAACATTATTATTCCATGATCTATACACTCTGGCCATGACTCAAATTCAATGCCAAGGTCAAAACAACCAGAAGAGAGTGGGCCAGGCTATGTCCTTCTTGTACATATTTTTCTCCCATGCAGATTAGATTACAAAATTGTAGTATTCAGTTGAATAACCTAGAAACCAAAGATTAAACTCTGGGGCCACTCCATGAGATGTTACAATGGTACAGGAGTTATTGATTCCTCAACTCTCTGAACTTCCACACTGATATTACTGCTGTGGTTGTTATTTGTTTTTCATTCAAAGAGAATCAATGACATCAGGAAGACGGTATCTTGACTTGCAAGTGAACTAGATTTAAGTGAGGTGGGGCTATGCAAAGTTACAAGCCTCACTCTCCCCTCCAGAGCCATCTGGTTCCAGGGACAAGATACAGATCAGAATAACTGGAGATGTACTCAGATGCAGTAGGAGATCTTGGTCTTTTAAAACTAAAGTATTTTCCCAGGTCTCAGTTTGTCTGAGACAATACCCATTCAGTGATTAAAGGTAGGTAAGAAATCAGGCAAAAAAAATGACCCATTTCACCTAATTAAAAAAAAAAATCAATGACTCTGGAAGGGGAAGACTCCCAGGGTTTCTGGCTAAAACAGAAACAAGTACTATTTACACTCACTCTGAGCCATCAAAACACAAACTATGACCAAGTAAGGCTTGAAGTGGGACTTTCTGTTGGCCAGTTAGTGAGAGTTAAAGTGATTTAGGTTAAAATCATTAAAATGATTTAATCATTAAAAATGATAGAATAAATAAGTAGTGTTGAGAAAAAATTAAATCCAGCCCATAAACCCCAAGATATCTTGCAAGGTTTCAGCAGGCAATATTTATATTCCTTTGCGCAGAACACCCACTGGAAAGGGAATGATTCCTTCTGTGGACAGAGGAAGGAAAAGAGGAAGAAGAAGGAAAGAGGGGAAGGAAAGAATGAAAGAGGGAGGGAGGAATTGGAACCGGCCACTTGTGTCCCTAATGGGCAGCTGATACTATTCACAGATTATTGTTTGTCCTTCATTCTTGAAGATGACCAGTATCACAAGAAAGGTGATGTCTTCAGTTACAAGTGAGATAAAAAAAGAAAATGCACAGGCAGTGATTAATCAAGGTTTCAAAAGCCAGCGAGTAACGGATAAGAATACTTTGAGACTCACAGTCCACGTAAACACAAAAGCATGGCCTCCAAACACTGTACCTCTAAGTCCACTGAGCCTGGAGGCTAAATAGAACTGAAATATAATTTGAGCATCTATTATATTTATTGAGTAACATTTCCTGTTCTGAATTATAACAGAAAAATGCCTAGTTAAGTTCCTCCTTGTATGTGGCATTCAACTGGTCTTTGTCCTTCGGGTCAAAATTCCTCAACAGACCTGTTCTACTACCTTTGATTTGTCACACACCATGAAACACAGAAGAAGGTTAGATTCCAAAAGGGGAGAAGCTGAAATAAATAGAAATAAATAAATAAAGCTGAAATAAAATAAGTAAAATGAAACTGAAAAGTTGGGGAAGGGGAGAGACAAGTACCCAGCATTGGGGAAAGAGAGGGTAAATACAGAGTGCAGCTAAGGGAATAATGAGACTGATTTGGGCACCTTCCTTAAATGGAGGTTCTGAAAGGTATTATCCAATCAGAAGGAAGGGCCCCAAAGGGGCTGAGGATATTTCCAATGCATAAATTCCAGGGCTGAAGTGGAGATGCTTAAAATGAAGAGTTGGGCCATGTGAGAGGAAGTCTGGTTTTCAACCTGGAATGAAATGAGAAGCATGGCTAGCCTGTACTCCTTCCTTAAATGGAAATTTTGAGATAAGCCATCCAATCAGAAGGAGAGACTACAGAGGCAAAAGCATCAATGAGATATTGCAAACATATTTAAAACAATTCCATTCTTCTCACTAATTTTTTTTATTTTGAAAATATTTTTCATAGAAACATATGTAATGAGTTTATCTTTATTTTAAATAAATAAAAGTTATATAGTCCATCAATCCATCCAATAAATGATATATCCCATATAAAAAAAAAGTTCTTAGGAGCCTTCAATCATTTTTAATTTTTTGGTCCCGAAAGTAAAACTTCAGAATCACTGTTCTAAAGAGTCTATGCTTCATGTAACTGACCACTGATTTTACAGTAGTATAGTATTCCACAGGAAGTGCCCGAGTAGATATATTTCTTCTCAGTTTAAGAAAAACATACAATAATTGTCATTCCCCCTATTTCCCACACTCAAAATCTACTTGGATGACATCTTTGGGGGAGAGACAAATGTAGCAATCTAAATCAAATTGAAATCACATGTGGCTTATGGTAAGTTTCTATGGCCACATTTGTAACCACAGTAAAAAATTTCTCACAATCAGCTGATGCAGTCATCAGGATATGCAAAATACCCATGTAGAGGGCTAAAAAGCAAAATATATTCCTGGTATGGAATCCCTTTTCTGGGACTTTCTCTCCTTACGTTTTCTTATGCCAAGTTTGGCTAAAATATGCCACCGATATGGAATCCTTCTGGGACTTTTCTTTCCCCTGGATTACGTTATGCCATGTTTGGCCTCATGGGACAGACCAAAATTGGCATATGTCTGGGGAAACTCTCAAAACACACAGAGTTGATCTTAATCACTCATATCTCAAAAAAAAAAAGTTGCAGTGCTAGTTCTAAGTAACATTATAAGTTAGTCTTAAGTAACCCTCTCAGTTTCATTGCATGGGTATTCATGTACTTTGATTTATTTTCCTATTGGAAATGTAATATCATTGTAATGTTATACTATGAAAATAAGGCAGTTGCTATAAGTACATAGTTGGTGCTTAACAATTTATTGGACAAACAATAAAGCAGAAATACTTTACTGTGAGACTTTCTCTCTCAGTTGGCATGGGACTCCTCAAGAGTTTGTGGAGAGCTACCTCCTCACCTTGCTGTTCCTCAGACCATAAAAGCTACTGCAGTCAGACCCTTCTGTTCTCCCTTAGTGATCATGCTATGGCTCACAGCTGTCTTTGACTTAACCTACCTACCTCCCTTACAGAGTACAAGAGCTTGGATTAGGATGGTGGCAGTGAGAATGAAAAAGAGGGAACATTTGGGTGAAGAAAAGGTACTGTAAAGAAAGACAAGACTTACATCAAGCAGTTGCATATGGAAAATGAGAAATCAGAAAAACAGAAATCAAGAATGACTGAGCAACTAATCTGAAGAGGAGGAAGATTTATTTGGCTTTTGATATGCTGACTTTGAACTCCTAGGAGGACAGGCTTATGACATTATATAAAGAATGATAGATCTGGAATGAGAAAAATCTGAGTTCAAATCTTGGTTCCATCCTAGACAACTCTGTTGACCTCTCCCACTGAATCACCCTGGACCTCAGTTTCCTCATCTGTAAAATGAGGAGGCTGGACCAGATAACCTCTAAATTCTCTTCTAGCTATAAATCTATGATCCTATCATTTAAGAAATAACTAACACACTTTAGCTAGCTAGCTCTAGAAAAAAGAGTAGACTGGAATCATTTGCAGACTTGAAAGTCTGCAAACTATAACCTCTAAATTATAGTTGAAATCATAGCAACAGATGACTTCTTTCCAATGAAAGGAGAAGAAAAAAGAAAAAAGAGAAGAAAAAAGGACAGTGCTCTATTCTACTCAGGTATATGCATAGTGATATGCTGGACTCTTTGCCATACTCACTATAAAATTCCACCATAAAATTCAACTTTGAACTAAAGACATATGTTATATTTCCAGGTAAAAACTGGAAAACTGTTGAACTAAATTCAAGAAAGTTTTGAGACTGAGGGAGAACCAAAGCCTGTACATGAGGGCCAAATCCAAAATGTCTAGAGAGGCATGAAAGCCATTCACTTTTGAAGAATCAAGTTATTTTATATGAGGATCCATTAATTTCCCACTGTCTACCCACATTAAGATATGGCTAAAAAACACTTTTACATTAACTATGGTAAACTTGGAAGATTTTAACCTTGAGTAAAACTTAAGTAAGAATTGGTGTAGAATGAGAAAAGTCAGTCTAAGTTATTAATCAGACATTATAGAGCTAGAAAAGACCTTTGTAATGCAAAAAACCCAACCTCCTAATTTGCAGATCAAGAAGAGACCAAAAGAAATAGAATGATTTGTTCCAGTTCACAAAGTAATGGCACAGTCAGGATTAGCATGTGTTTCTCCTCAGTCTAGCACTCTTTTTACTCTATCGTGCTGGTATTTGAATCAGTAAGACCTGAATAATATACTATCTACAAGAAATACAATCATATTGTTTTCATATCTATACAATATAACTCAAACTAGGGTTGCAATATATTCATTCATTCATTTTTTCATTCACCTACAAACTGAGCATTTTATGTAAATTGTTTGTGCTAGGCACTGTGTAACAGAGGATATAAAAATGATTAAGAGATGGTTTCTATTCTAGATGACCTTACAGAACCCTACAGTCAACCTAAGACATGTAATAATAGTTATAACTTTTACACAGCATGTTAAGGTTTGCAAACCACTTTATACCTATTATCTCATTTTATCCATCTAAGAAGCCTGACACATAGGTGATAATACTGTCTCCATTTTACAGTTGAGCAAACTGGGCTGACAGTGGTTAAGTCCAAGGTTATACAGCTAGTAAATGTCCAAGATAGGATTCAAACTCAGGTCTTCTTGACTTTAAGTTCATTAAGCCAAGAATAATGGCATTGTGTGATAAATGAAAGGCAACCCATTACTAGGGATATATGCCAAGAATGTCAATGACAAAAATATTTCATTACTTGAGAATGAGACTACTTCCCAGAAGTAGAGTGATTTAAACAACCCTCATGGAATCTGGTTTACATTGTTAAACTAGAATTATTTACTGGACAGAAGTGGTTTCCAAGTATATGCAAACTTTGGCTTGTCCCTATTCAAATCAAGAGAAATTCCTAACCAATGGAATCTAAAAATTAAAAAGGAAGAGATTTTACACTTCCCAAGTGTATTAGAAAACTTTGAGATTTTATGCTGTGATAATTGCAAAGAGTTAGATTTTCCCAATGCTTAGGTTTGATTCTGGTGGTAAATGACAATCTAGCAGATAGCCTGAGGTAGAAAATAAAAAGGTAATTTGATTTATGTTTAAGACCATTTCACCCTGAGCTGAATCACGGTTCATTACTCATTACTTTTGGCTATGGGCCCTTCTTTGATCTGGGAAGACTGGGCTTTTGAGTAGGTATTGATCTCCAGAAATAACAAAAATTCCTGGTTTTCCTCATGACAATGGGCAATCTCAGGTCCATTCAGAAATTTAGGGGCTGGATCAACAAAAACAATTCCCTCAGACTAATTCAGATCTAAAATGTGTGTTTTAGCCAACTCGGTATATGTAGTAAACTAGTCATTAGACTCTCTACTCACCACTTGTAAATTATACACTTCAGAATATAGACTCCTTCTATCTCTAGAATGCACTACCTAGAAATTTTTTATAATCACAATTTTAAGAATGTACTTGTAATTTAAAATTACAATTTTAACAATGATACAGAGTACTGGCAGCAGTTTTACTTTTGTGCTAGCAGTCTTTCTCAAAGTAGAGCATGCAAAAACTAGTATGATATGAGTTTGGTGCTTTGCACATTTGGGAAAGCGAGAAGGAGGTGGCATTTAAAGATTCATGATTTCATTGGCAAAGAAAAATCCTGGTATAATAACTCCTTCAACTGATATCAATTAGCCACCATCTGTTACTTATTTCTTTAAGAAGTTTATAGGCACTACAAAGGAAACCTGCCTTTGGTCACAAAAATAGGATGTATCATAAACAGGTCTTGAACCCAGGTCTTCTTGACTCCAGGACTGGTAATATATTAACCATAACATGTTACCTTGCACATAGTGGGCACTTAAGCAATATTTGTTGAGTCTATTCACATTTTTCCCCATATAATGGAATGCCCATTTCCAAATTCAACAGGTTTTAAGGGCCCCTAGAACATCACTTAGTGCATTGAAACAATTATTAATGGTGGTCAAAAATGATAATGCTATCTTTAAGGGATTCTAAAATGATTATTTACTTGAATTTTAAAAGTTTATCTAGTAAAAAGCTCTTACTACCATATTTTAGTCAAAGTACTTGGCTACAGAGTTTATGGTTATGACTTAATAAACAAAAAAAGCCCTAAATATTTTGTCATTATTGGCTTGAAAAGATCACAAATATATTCCTCCTGTAAGACTTGCTTTCCATTCTGTATTACTTCAAAACAGATGGAAACACTTTTTCCTAACATGACTAAAATATAAAAAATACAACATGAATTGGTTCTTGGAAAGATTTATACCAAATTACTGTCCCAAAGGAGCAAGCAAACTGAGGCAACCTTAAACATCTATGAGGTAAATGGAGTTTATGAGCTAATCTACTTGAGTACACACAATTTAAGACATTTTCACCAAAATGTAGTTTCTGCTTCTACCTTTTTATAAGGAAACCTCCTGGGAAACAGTAGAAGAATTATGATTCTGTGGAATAGGGACAGTCCTTTCTGCCCTCTGGATTAACTTATTACACACACACACACACACACACACACACACACACACACACGTACATACATACACATGTATATGCTACTTTCTAGAAGTTCAAATACACATTTAATTTTTAACAGATTCACTCTGAAACTAACAGAGCCAACCAATGTCGAATGTAAATGACTTATTCAATCAAAAGGCAACTATGGGACTGGTGTCATATTAATTCATTGTATCTAGAGCAAAATGGAGGATGAATCTTATTTATATTTGAGAAACTGAAACAAGTCTGTTTAGTCTTTCCTTACAAAGTCCAATTAAAGTCTCATCTCCCTGCAGCTATCCTTCATTTTTCCAGATTGTTATTTACCTTTCTTATTTAATTCCCATGGCACCTAGACAGATAGTGATGGGATCATAAAATTATTTTTTTTAGATCTGGAAGGGACACCAGAGCTCATTTAGTCCAACACACTCATTTTACAAATGAGAAAACGGAGGACAAGAGAAGTTAAAGACTTCCCCAAGGTCACAAAGGTAGGAACAGAAATAAGATTCACATCCAGGTCCTCTAACTCCAAATCCAGTTTTCCTACTACACCAGCATGAAATACTCCCATTTCTGCTGTGCTCACTTACCCACTTCACCACGTATTCACCTGTTTTGGGTATTCTTTCTCTAAGACCTATATTTCAATATGTCTTTATCCAAGTCTATCTGTACTGCCCAATTCTTTCTATGATCACCATTGCCTTCATCACATATAATGTATTTTTGAGAGTTATTTGCAAATATTCATCATATTCCTCTATCATGGGCTCTTCTGAGAAGAAATAAAAAAAGAGAAAAAGAAAAATAGTGGGTCACCGAAAGTGAACCTCTTGCCAGTGTACTGGACCTGGCATTCACACAAAGCTCTTCATTGTTTGAAAGGTTCACTCATTTTAAAAGAGAGAACCAAAACACATAAAAGAAATAGAAGGTAATGGTCTCCCCATTCTTTCCAATTCTCTTTGATATGAGTTCCTTAAAATAGATTATTTAGAAAACATAAAGCTTTTTCCACCTTCTAAACGTGTAAGTATAGCTCTGTGTCAAATTCAGACACATTCACATTAGGTATTTTACAACAGATAAGAAAAATCTGGAAAATTATTTTTTCCATAGGAAAAAATTACAAAATACATGAGAAGAGACCTTGATTTGTGAGGTTTTTCTATCTTTTTTTTTTTAAATCCTAGTATCAGCAATTTTTTCATTGCTGCTATAAACAGACCTCTCATTCTCCAATTTATGAAAAGAAAAGGAAATGGGGAGAACATTCTTTAGTTTTTTTTTTTTTAAGTAACAAGTACAGTAATGAGAACTGACAATAAAATGGTTTTAGGATAATGAAAATTAAAGAACAACACCAGCAACACAGCTATTATCACTTCTGATACAAAGAAAAAGAAAAAAAAACTGTTGGCAGAGAAACCTAACGCTAATTAGCTGTGGAGTTAGTGGCAATTGACTTCACAGCTTTTTTTTAAATTGAACTAGATTTTAGAATTCATTATCACCACTGCAGTAGATAATACTGATTAAGTGCTGGATAGATGATGTGTGTGAACTAAGCTGAATTATTAAAGCATTATAACTCTGTGACAACTCTGGCTACCATGGTACTAGAAAGCAACCATGACCATTTAGACTTTTAAAGTTTAGACTTTCTAATCTGCCACTCTGAAGCTAAAGTTTCTTATTCTTTTCCAAAGCACAAAGAACACCTTTTGAGAGTACAAGAAAACTTCACCTTCTCTGTAAACTAAATGAAACTTAAGGCTAAGTGGGAAAATACTACAAGAGTTAATACTGTAGTCTTCTGTTTGGAAGTCATAAGTATTGTAAAACATTTGGTTTCCTTTTATTACTACATAATGCATGCATGTGTACAATCTGAATGACTTCAGCCAATGCTGAGATGATCTAGGTCACTGGACACGTTTTTGCTCAGGAAAAAAAAGTCATTACATGACTTTTTAAAACAATGCCACTCCCCAGTTCGCCCAGCCAAAGAAAATAGGTCATTCATAATATACACATTAGACTTAGCACATGTTTAGTACCTTTAACCATGGTGCCATAATCACTTTTTAGATACTTCCTTGAACAGGTTTTTCTTCCAAGAGTACTTTCTTAAAATAATTTGTCTCTTTATGAAGAAAATAGGGTCCCTATTAAGACCATTTACATCTCTGCGATATTATGAAAGACCCTTTTAGTCTTCTTGAACATATATCATTTCACTACAATTTGAGGTAAGTGAAATTAATTAGACAGATTTGGATTTATTCACTTTCCTTCTTGCAGTGAATTCAAAAGAATCTATTTCTCCCTGTAACCCCCACCACCAATTTCCTATTCATCCAGTCACTAAAAAAAAAGATAAAAAGGCCTGTGACTCCAGAGTAAAATTATCCATTTGACAAGGTTTTGGTGAATCTTAGTGTCAATTCTTTTGAATTTTGAAACAGCTGTAAAGAATCTTTACTAGCAGAAAGGCAGGACACATATAAACCTCAACTAGAGTTCAATCTTTAGGAAAGATTTTACACTACACATTACTAAATCTACTGTTCTTTGTGACTCTAGGGATCAAAAAAAAATTTTTTTTTTATTTGGCAAATCACCTTCGTGAAAAGAAAGTTCTTTAAGAAATACATCTCCATGGATTCCAAAATATAATTATGGTAATAACTTTCTCTAATCAAATGCCAGTATTATTTGATTTTCACATTTCTAAGTTTTGTTTATCAAATTAATATGGAAATAAGATGCTAATAGATGAAGTCAACAAGCAGATGTTCATCGCTTTTTATGTATCAGGTATTGCTCAAAAGTGCTAAGAAGACAAATATAAGCAAAAAAAAAGTCTTTGCTATCAAGGTGCTTACATTCTAATGGGGAAAGACCACACATAAAAGGAAGCTAAAAGCAGGGTGGATGGGATGTTGGAGAAGGAAATTCAGAGAATTAGGAGTAGAAAATGGTAAAGAATGAAAGAGTGAACATGATGATACCAGGCACTTCCTTTAAATGAAGGCTTTTTAAGGAACTGATCAGAGGAAGGTCCTGCAAGAGAAGAAAGATCTTGCAGGATGGGAAACCCACAAAGACATGGGGGTCTTTCATGGTGATAAGATCGCTGGAACATCATGGTAAGGAAAACACACACACACACACATACACAGAACCTTCATATGATCATACCACAGGAAAGCTAGGCATCAATCTCACTCATCTCTCATCTGGCACTCTGAGAGACTTGGTAGAAGTTCAACAACTATTTTAATCTATATATTCCCAGAGTTTCTCAGTATTACATAGTGGTAATAATTCTGGGACTTATCCCTGGCCTATTGATTGACTCCAGAATTATTGATTACAGAAAAAATTATAAAGTTAAAATATACTAGAACTGCTGCTTAAGAGAGAGCCAAAGACACTTTAAGAATTTTTAATAATCACATCAAAAGTCTGGCTTAATCAGAAATTCAAAGCATGACAGAGCTTACAGAGTTGTGATGACACTATCTGAGATTTTCCAGGGAGAGAAATGAAAACAGTGATAAGTGATGGCCCCAATAAACTAACCAACTTGTGGCTAACACACTGGTCCTGGAGCCAGGAAGACTCAAGCTAAAACATCTGACCTCAGACACTTCCTAGTTGTATGACCCTGGGCAAATCACAGCCCCATTTGCCTCAGTTCCTCAACTACAAAACGTACGGGAGAAGGAAATGGCAAACCACTCAGTATCTTTGCAAACAAAACTCAAAATGGGGTCCAAAAGAGTTAGACACGACTGAAATGACTGAATAACAAGCCTCGAGAAAACTAGATGAAGACTAGCAGCAGACTGAGGAGACCCACTGCAATGAATTTACAGGAGGAATGGACAAAAGTCACAAAGAAGGAGGAAAGGACCCAAAACCAAGAAATCAAGGATCTGCTGAAGAAGCTGCAAATTGCATATCTCTTTCTTTAGGTCATGTGTCCCAATGCTTAGAAGTGCAACGGCAAAGGAGAAGGGGTCAGAAAATTCTCTTTTTTTTATCCTTTCCTTATACTTCCCAAATTCTTCAGGAACTTAGAGATATATATCCTTTTTTTCTTCTTAAAGGAATTGGAGTTAAGTGATTTGTCCAGAGTCACACAGCTTATAAGTGAGGCCCGATTTGAACTCAGATCTTCCTGACTCCAGGGCCAGCATAGATAGACTCTAAGAGGAAAAAATATGTTCTTATTTTTATGTTCACAAAAAGTTGCTATGAATCTCTGTCTTACTGTCTACACACTACCAAGTTAGAAAGGGCTGCTGGCTTTGAGGTTCACATTCTGAATCATTTTTTTTCCATACCAGTGAACAGAGCTGGAGCAGCTCATCATGGCTTTAATACTCTTGCATTTGTAGGTCAAAGATAATGGCCTTTCTACAATCACTTAGTCTTTTGGATTATTCAATTCTATAGAAAAGGAAAGCAGTGTAGGCTCTTGCCTATTAAAAAAAAAAGACATATCTTTAAAAATAAGGTTTTAAGTTCCCACAGCGCTTATAGCTTGATGCTTATATTTAATACACAAAGCAACTTTAGTTCATACATCAAGGAGCATTCAAATTGTTCAGGCTTATCACTGGCATTTTTCTTGAGCATTACACTTCCTATCACATCATTTTCTTGGCTGATTTGTCAAATGTGTCACAAGTCAGATTCCTAAGGAATAACATGAAAAAGCAGACCATTAAAGGAATGGGAAGTATCAATGTTCCTCATATTACTACAGATCATACTGAAAGTCTTTGAAATAGGCATCTCTGGAAGAACTACCTGTCACAATGACATACAAAATGAGTATTTCCCTAAATATTTATATTAGAAGGATTTTTTAAAGCCTTCCCAATTGGCTGAAAATAAAGTTGTGTCCAGCTTTAAAATTAAATTTAATATAAAATTTCCTTTATAGAATATAGTATTGTCTTAGGGTGAAACAAATGCTAAAAGAAAAAAAATGCAGAACATTAATAACACTTACTATGAAGCACAAGAAGGGGAACACTGGACAAATGACAGAATATGGATCATATTAAAGTATCTAAAGCTCTGGATCCATTTCAGAATTTTCTGATTTGTTAGAATATTTCAGATTTGACTTTTTATTCCTTCCTTCATTAAACATTTGGCAGCATTATGGTATAAGCAATTAGGTCTGTTAAGTAGATATCTGGCCCTATCATGAACTTGATGAATATTGGAGAAGTCGTTTAATTTCTTAAACTTCTCTGCATGTCTTTCCTCATTTATCATTTTTTCCTTTTTATTTTATTAATAGAGCAATGTCCTGTGGGTCCCCCATCTCTAGTTAGAAGCTTCACATGTGAAGTTAGGTAAGAACTGAGAAAAACCCCTTACATTTACATTGGGAGGAGAGTACCAAATCATCTATTGTAACAATTTAAGCCAAAATGGCCTGGTAGTACCAGATTTCAAACTATATTACAAAACAACAATCATCAAAATAAATTTGATATTGGCTAAGAAATAAAGTGGTAGATCCATGGAATATATTAGGTACACAACAGACAATAGTAAATGACCATAGTAATCTAGTGTTTGATAAGCCCAAAGATCCAAGTTTTGGGAGCAAAAACTCACCGGTTGACAAAAATTGCTAGGAAATTTGGCAGATATTAGGCAAAGACCAACATCTCATATCACATATCAAAATCAGGTCAAAATGGATAAATGAAACATGTAGTTTACTCTCATCACATTCAACTAAAGGAAGGAATAAAATGCACACTCATTTTGGTATGAAAACCTATCTTACAATACAGGAAAGTGGGGGAGAAGGAGATAAGTAGGGTGGGGGGATGACGGAAGGGAGGGCAATGGGAGGAAGGAGCAATTTGAAGTCAACACTTGGGGAGGGACAGGATCAAAAGAGAGAATAGCAACAATGGGGGGCAGGATAGGATGACTATTATGGAAGTCATTTGCAAAGCTACACAGATATGGCCTATATTGAATTGCTTGTCTTCCCAAAGGGAATGGGTGGGGAGAAAGGGATGGGGAGAAGTTGGAACTCAAAGTTTCAAGAACAATTGTTGAGTATTGCAACTAGGAAATAAGAAATACAGGTAATGGGGTAAAGAAAGTTATCTTGCCCTACAGGACAAAAGAGAAGATGGGGATAAGGCAAGGGAAGGATGTTAGAGGGGAGGGCAGATTGGTGATAGGGGCAATTAGAAAACTCGGCGTTTTGGGGTGGGGGGAAGGGAGAAATGGGGAGAAAATTTGGAACCCAAAATTTTGTGGAAATGAATGTTGAAAACTTAAATAAATAAATTTAAATAAAAAAAGTAACATATATAAATATATATATATATATGTAGAGTCACTGTGTAAATACTATAAAGAAAAGTTAATCTGTCAGATTCATCCTTGACTACTGGGCATTCTTGGATCCAATTTAATAGTATTTGCTAGCCATCCTAATAAATTAAACATGCCTGGAAAAAAATGGATAAATGATTTTGAAATAAAAGGTGACAGCACAAGTAAATTAGGAAAGTACAGAAAAATTCACCTGTCAGATCTATGGATAAGTAAAGAGTTTTATGATCAAACAAAAGACAGAGGCATTCATGGAAAGTAAAAGGGATTAATTTAGATTACATGAAAATAACAGGTTTTGCACAGAGAAAGCCAATGCAGCCAAAATTAGAAGGATAGCAAGAGACTAGGAAAATAATTTACAGCAAGTCTCTCTGATTAAGACCTAATACATCAAATATGTAGGAAACTGAGCCAAATTTACAAAACTATGAGACATTTAACAACTCATAAATGGTCAAAGCATAAGAACAAGCAGTTTTCAGAAGAGATCAAAGCTATCAATAGTCACATTTTTAAAAGTGTTCTAAATCACAGTTGATTGGAGAAATGCAAATTAAGACAACTCAGAGGTGCCACCTCACACCTATCAGATTGGCTAACATGACAGAAAATGAAAATGATAAATGCTGGAAGGAATGTGGAAAAATAGGTCCACTAATGGTGGAATTGTGAACTGCTCCAACCATTCTGGAAAACAATTTGGAACTATGCCCAAAAGATTCTGAAATATCTCCACCATGACTTTACACAAAAGAAATCAAAGAAAAGGGCAAATGACTTATATATACAAAAGTATCATAGTTGCTCTTTTTGTGATGGCAAACTGTGGATATGTCCATCAATTGGGGACTAGATAAGCAAGTTGTGGTATATGATTGTGATGGAATACTACTGTGCTATAAGAAATAACAAACAGGATGTTTCCAGAAAAACCTGGGAAGACTTACATGAAGTCATGCAATACTGAAGTCAGCAGAACGAGAACACTGTACACAGTAACAGCAATATTGGAATGATGATCAACTGTGAAAGATGTAGCTACACTGCTGAAGACAATGATCCAAGACAATTCCAAAGGACTCACAATGAAAAATGTTCTCTACCTCCAGAAAGAGAACTAATGAATTCTGAGCGAAGATTGAAGGATTTTTTCCTACCTTATTTTCTTGCTGTTTTTGTTTTATTTTGTTTTTGCAACATGACTAATGTGGAAATTTGTTTTGCATGACTCCAGATGTATAATTACTATCATACAGTTTGCCTTCTCAATGGGAAGGGGAAGGAAGGGCAGGAAGGAGATAATTTGGAATCAAAAATGTTTTAAAATTAATGTCAAAAATAAATCAAAATTAAAGGAAAAAAATTTAACCCAGAGGTCACATTGATGATGAGGATTAAATGGTCATTAAATGAATTCATTTCCTTAGAAAAAAAGATTGGACAAACTCGCATTATTGTGGCAATGTAGAATAGGAAACCTGTAAGTTCCTTGGGAGTACCTTTATTTCCATCTTCAGTGCTTTTAACAGAGTTCTTGGCACAAAGTAGTACTTAATAAATGCTTGTTGATGTACTAACTAACTGACCACTGAGTTGTAGTGCCAGAAAAGAAAGAATAGCATCCCTAGCCCTTTAGAAAAGGACTTCATTTTCAATCCATTTCACATAATTTGAAAACCTACACACACGTTCCACATCACTCTCTCCAGCTTTTCCTTTCTGCCAAATTCCTTCTCTGGAACAGTAACCAATCAAAAAGAAAATTCAGGATTGGGTTGGGGATAAGAAATTATAACAAAAAGAAAATCATTCCCCTCAGTCCTTCATCCTCTTTGTCATTCAGACTCCACTATTATGTAAATCTTTGATGGATTTTTCTACAGATTATAGATATAGTTGTTGTTGCTGTTTTTAAAGAACCTTATGGCTCAAACTTTTCTCTAAATGTAGGGTCAATATTTTTTGTGTTTAGAAATCTCTTCGGTTGTCTTGTGAAACAATGAACTCATTTTCAGAATAATTTTTAATAAATAATTTCACTTAGAAGTTACTGAAAATGAATATATAATTTTTTTTGTTATCCACATTCCAGAATCTCCAAAATCTAAGAAAATCTGGACCAAAGAACAAGAAACACTGTCATAAAAAATATCACATATACTAACGAAAATAGCAGAAGACAAAATCAAGAAAGAGCAAAAGAAAAATTAGTCAAGAGTATTTTAATGAATTCAGAAAAGTAAAAAAAAACAACCCAGAAACTTCTACCATGGAAATGATTAATATTAGCCATTAGTTTGGTTCATCTTTCTTCCCTGCATTCATAAACTAAACTGATCACTTGTATTTTAAAAATCAAATAGTCAAACTTTGAACAAATTTTCCTAGAAATATAGTTTTAAGGGCACGATCACTAGATTGGGAGATTAAAAAGCTGTCTTCCAGGCATACCCCAAGCACTAATTGCCTCTGAAATACTGAGAAAGTCAATGTTTCTTCCTGGGCCTACACTTTCTTATCTATGAAATGAAAGCATGACATTCTACTCCTCTTTCCTATATTCTATTGAAGAAACTCAGCATGTTATAGAGTTGAACTAGCCCTTTCCTTGAAAGAATGGGCCTGGTTCTATGAGTAAAGAGAATGTCACCTATACAATATGATTTGAGAGGCCAACACAAGGAAATCTCACAAAGATGAAATCTTAAGTTCCCATAATTTAGATTGCTCACTTAGAACACTTTAAGTATTTATGCATTTTAAGAGAGAAACTTATAGTACCTTTGCCTTGGGGCAACACTGGTTTAGAACACAAGACAGTTTGCCAAACTACAGAAGGATGGTAGAAGATTACAAAAAATATTGCCTCTCTCCAAGAACTCAAGAAAGAGGGGAAAAAGAAGCCAGCAAAGTTGTCAATGAAATTCACTAGTGGGGTGGAGCCAAGATGGCAGAATATTAACAGAGACCTGCTTGAGCTCTCCCCACAAACCTCCCAAAAAAACTGTAAAAATGACTCAACAAATTCTAAGGCAGTAGAAGACACAAAATGACAGACTGAAGCCCAAGACAACGTGGAAGATTGACAGGAAGGGTCTATCACACCAGGTTGGGAGCAGAATGCAGTTCCCCATGGGCCACAGCAGCACAGATGGAGCTGGAGCAGGTCTTAGTGAACTGACTCACTGGCAGTGGAAGTGGTTTTCAGAATTCTCAACCCAGTAATACCAAAGTCATTGGAAAGGGTCTCTCATCTAGTTGAGAAGCAAGCATGGTCAGGCCCCCAGCCTTGGCCTCAGCTCCAGCCTCAGCCCCAGCCCCAGCCCCAGTCCCAGAGCAGTGCAGCCACTGCCAAAGCAGGGACTGCTTCTGGAGCCTTGCACTTAAAAAAAATCTCAAAAGTCAAGTAATTGGCTGGGGAAATGAGCAAACGGTAAAAAAACAAATTATAGATTCTTACTTCTTTGGTGAAAAGGCATTTTCTTATGTTACTGGTGATGAGGAAGATCAAAACATACAATCAGAAGAAGACAACAAAGTCAAAACTCCTGAATCTAAAGTTTCCAAGGAAAATATGAATTGGTCTTAGGCCATGGAAGAGTTCATAAAGGATTTTGAAAATCAAGTAAGAGAAGTAGAGGAAAAATTGGGAAGGAAAATGAGAGTGACACAAGAAAATCATGAAAAATGAGTGAACAGCTTGCTAAAGGAGACCCAAAAAAATGCTGAAGAAAATAACACCTTTAAAATTAGACTAATTCAAAAGGCAAAAGAGATCCGAAAAGCCAAAGTGGAAAAGAATGCCTTAAAAAGTAGAATGAGCCAAATGGAAAAACAGGTCCAAAAACTCACTGAAGAAAATAATAACTTCAGAATTAGAATGGAACAAATGGAAGCCAATGATTTTATGAGAAATCAAGAAATTATCAAACAAAATCAAAACAATGAATAAAAGAGAGGACAATTTAAAGTATATCTCATTGGAAAAATAACTGACCTGGAAAATAGATCCAGGAGAGACAATTTTAAAATTATTGGCCTACCTGAAAACCATGATTAAAAAAAGAGCCTAGACATCATCTATCAAGAAATTATCAAGGAAAAAGAGGCCTGGAAGGACTTATATGAACTGATGCTGAGTGAAAGGAGTAGAACCAGGAGAACTTTGTATACAGCAACAACCACAGTATGTGACGAATTTTTCTGGTAGACTTAGACCTTCACAGCAATGCAAGGACCTAAAGAATTCCCAATGAACTCTTGAGGCAAAGTGCCTTCCACATCCAAAGAAAGAACTATGGAACTGGATCTCAGAATGAAGCAGACCATTTTCTCTTGTATTACGTTTTGCTTTGTTTTTCATGGATTTTCCCATTCATTTTAATTCTTCTATGCAACATGACTAAGGTGAAAATGTATTTAATAAGAACATATGTGTAGAACCTACAGATTGTACATCATGTCAAGGAAGGAGGGGGAAAGAGGAAGAGGGAGGGGGAAAGAATCTAAACTATATTAAAGTGATTGTAGAAAACTGAAAACAAATTAATTAATTTTAAAAAATTATCAAGGAAAACTGCCCTGATATTCTAGAACCAGAGGGTAAAATAGAAATGGAAAGAATCCACCAATCACCGTCTGAAAGAGATCCCAAAAGGAAAACTCCTAGGAACATTGTAGACAAATTCCAAAATTCCCAGGTCAAGGAGAAAATATTACAAGCAGCCAGAAAAAAAACAATTTAAGTACAGTAGATACACAATCAGAATAACATAAGATTTAGCAGCCTCTCCACTTAGGGATCAGAGGGCTTGGGATGGGATATTCCAGAGGTCAAAGAAGTAGGATTAAAACCAAGAATCACCTACCCAGAAAAACTGAGTATAATACTTCAGGGGAAAATGGAATTTCAGTGAAACAGAGGACTTTGAAGCATTCTTGTTGAAAAGACCAGACCTGAATAGAAAATTTGACTTTCAAATACAAGAATCAAGAGAAGTATGAATAGGTAAACAAGAATGAGAAACCATAAGGAACTTGTTAAATTTGAACTGTTTACATTCCTAGATGGAAAGATGATACTTGTAATTCATGAGACCTTTCTCAGTATTAGGGTAGTTAGAAAGAATATGTGTGTGTGTGTGTGTATGTATGTATATATGTATGTGTGTATGTATATATTGTATATATGTATATGTGTGTATATATGTATGTGTATGTATACATATATGTGGAGAGAGAGAGAGATACTGAGGGCACAGGGTGAGCTGAATATGAAGGGATGATATCTAAAAAGAAAATTAAGTAGTGAGAAGAATTTACTGGGAGAAAAAGAAAGGGAGAGGTACAATGCAGTAAATCATCTCACATAAAAGAGACAAGAAAGAGCTTTTACAATGGAGGAAAAGAGGGGGAAGGTGAAAGGAAATAAGTGAGCCTTCTTTTCACTGGATTTTGCTTCAGGAGGGAATGATATGCACACTCAGTTGGGTATAGAAGTTTATCTTACCCCACAGGAAAGCAGGGGTCAAGGGGACAAGAGAGGTGGGACAACAGAAGGGATGGCAGATTGGGGGAAGAGGTAATTGGAAGCAAATAGCTTTATAGAGGGATAGTTCAAAGGAAAGAAAAGAATAAATGAAGATCGAGACAGGATAGAGGGAAATAGAGTTAGTCTTTCACAATACGACTGTTATGAACGTGTTTTACATGACTACTCATGTATAACCAATATTGAACTGCTTGCCTTCTCAATGAAGGTGGGTAGGAAGAGGGGAAGGGAGAGAATGTGGAAACCAAAGCTTTAAAAATGAATGCTAAAAATTGTTTTTACATGCACCTAAGAAATAAAATATATAGGCAATGGGGTATAGAAATCTATCTTGCCCTACAGGAAAACAGAAGGGAAAGGGATAAGGGATGGGGGTGGTAGAGTGGTGATAGAAGGGAAGGCAGACTGCAGAAAAGAATAATCAGAATATATGCCGTCCTAGGGTGTGAGGAGGGTGGAGATGGGGAGAAAACTTGAAATTCAAAGTTTTGTGGAAGTAAATGTTGAAAACTGAAAATAAATAAATTTAATTAGAAAAAATGTTTTTAATGTGACCCAATTATGCCAGATCATCCCTACATATTTGGAGATGAAATTAGAAAGAGGGTAACAAACACATGGAACAGATTTGCCAGTATTTCTATACCATTATCAATTACAGTAAAACTTCCGAGTAAGTTTTACTTACTAAGTTAAGTTTTCTCTTAACCACAAAGCATCTGAAGTGCCACATGAGAAAGTAGAAACAATATTTAAGATTATGAAGTTACCAAGAACTTCTAGACTTCAGGAAGTGCACAGACAAGAAATCTCTACCACCCGTAAAACAAGAGGAAGCAGAGAGCAGGTTGAACTATATCTGAGAAACTATAAATTACTTTTAATTACCTTGTCATGAATGAAATGCAACAAAAGTATAAACTGAAGCAATTCTCTGAGCACAATATCATTTATTAACAGGGGTATGTTACCTGATAATAAAAGATCATTGTTATGATAGAAATTCTGAGACAAAGTTCCAAGCATGATCAATTTATTAGTTAGGATAGCAGCAACCTATAAATTGGGTCATTTCTTTCAAGGACCAAAGAGCCAAAATGAGGAATAATAGGGCCTTTTAAAGTTAAGTCTTCCTTTTGAGTGGCATGACAGTACATCATTTGGACCTCCCCTGGCAAAGGCAAGGCAATCTCAATTGGTAAACATTTTAATGAGGAGGTGGGTTAAGAGTTCTCAGCTCCTCTCTATTATTTCATCTTGGGAAGGGCAGTGGGGAGAACTAATTCTCAGGTGATGGGATTAGTCTGCAGCTGGGAAAAGTGGACTGGCCTTCAGATGTGGCTGATTATACCCTTCTCTAACACTTAAGGAATGCTAGTTGCTTTATAAGACCCAGCTGCCCCTAGCAATTTTGTCTAGAAAAACAGAAGCCATCTCAAAATCATGTTTCTCCCATTTGGTCTATCCATGAAGACCAAGTCACCCTTAACTCTGATTAGAAAACAAGGACAGGAGACTTGTGCCCCAGGCTCAAACTGGTTCTTTCTATGGGGTAAACAGAACTGAGGGTCCCACTTGGGAGTGGCCAAGTCCAAGCTGGTTAATGAGCAGATGCTTTGGGGGCTGGGAGCAATCACATCACTAGATCATACCTTTCAGAAACTGCCAGCCTTTCAGATGTATGGTCTGACAAAATGAGAAAAAGGATGATGGAGTAATGTTGGTTATTAAATAATACAGCATAATATTAATTTTTTTAAAAAACATTATTATTCACACAGTCATTCTCTTTGGCTGAAAAAATTACAGGGGTGATTACAGTCCATGAAGAATAAAATCACAGGTGACCCAAAGAGTAGTCAAGAGCTTACCTGTGTGGTGAGCATAGAAATATGTGTGTCAGTCACATAAATATACGTTCAGAATTGAGGTGGGTTGCTCATGAAAGGAAGGAAAGAATAACCAATGATCAACTTGCATCCTGCATGCAGTATTATCTACAGAATGTCAGAAGACCCAAAGGAAAGCTCTCAAAGTTTAGGCAGACATTCTATTGAGAATTTGTGGCAAGATATAAACAAGAATCACATAGAATGAGAAACTACGAATGGATTGGAGTCTGTACTAGAAAGAGTACTCACACTGACAAGTCCACAAGTCCACTGTAGTCAGGTTAAATTACCTGAGAGAGAAGATAACAGTCAGCTAACACATCAATACAACTTGCTTTTCTGATTAATCCACTGCCACCTCTGTCTCAAAAGTATTGGAACACATGAGAGATAAGTTCTGGTGGATGGGAAAAGGAAAGAGAAGGCTTGAAACATGAAACATGAAGAGAGCACCCTAAAGAGGGAGGGGATTAGAGAACACCAAAAGTAGTAATCACTACCTAACAATTATGACAAAATCTCATGAATAGTTCATATGGAATGGAACCTACCAGAGAATACTATTCAAATGGGAGTGAGGGAAACGCAATAAATTGTTACTTCAATTAAAAGAACCACTTTGGTTTGAAAAAATTACTTTTATATTTTAAATGCTTGTTGGTTTATACAAAAAAGAAAAGAAAACGTATAACCATTCTTAAAACTAAAATAAAGTTCCTACAAGACTTTAAAAAAAGTCTCTGAAGTCAAGAGGGGAAATCATTTGGTTTTCAACTGACTTTAAAAATCCAAGAAACTATGTTACGTACTGTCAAAAGAAAAACACCAAGTACACTGTCCTTGAGCAACAGTGCATGGCAATGTGCTCAGACAAGCAGCGGGAAAATGGCTTAGTTAGGATTTATACTTAAGTCTAACATCTGGGCACATGTAAACATTCAAAGGATAAACTGATCCATAAAACTGTTGATTATCACAACAGATGTACATTCTTTATTGCTAATGTATGGTTTCTTGTCCCTTCCTCCTAAATGTCTGACGCCTTCAAGTCTCCTTTCATCTTTCACACCACTCTGAGTGTTTTGTGACTTCTCTGCCTTGTTAAAAATTCTATTCAGTTTATACCCAGGCCCTTCTTAATTATGCAAGGCAAGGGAACAAATTAAATATAAACATTCTCCTATATTAGAAATAGAAAATTTTAAAGTAGTAGTTACAGAATTTTTTTTCTCTTCTTTGAGTTATAAATTCTTAGAGGTCAGAAACTAGTCTTTGAAAACTGTTTAGATTTAAAATCATTATGTAATATCGAACTATACACAAAGTTTCAAAATTTTTGATCATACAGCTAGTTGGCTCTGCATGCTTACTTGATCTTTTTTCTTTATTTTAGAGAAAAGGACAAAATTAATCCTTTCAATATCAAGGGTTCTTAAACCTGGGATCATTCAACTTGTCTTTTTTAAAAAAAAACTATTTTGATAGTTATTTTCCTTTGTGATTCTAGACATTTTATTTTATACATTTAAAAGTACTATTCTGAGAAGGGGTCCATCGTTTCATGATACTGTCAAACACTGGAATAAAAACTTACTTTCAAATGCACTTAACCCTGCTTGCCAACAGGTTCAGAACTCATAACAAGTAACATGTTCAATTGCTGAAACAACATTTTAAAAATATAACATAAAGAAACTAATATGATTGTTTCCAGATTCACATTTCATTGAACTGTGAGTTTGCTGAATGAACACTGGGCCAAATGCCTGAAAGAATGGTCCCTATGTTACTGTGTGCTGCACTGTAATCTCTGAAGCCAAATAAACAAACATATCTGAACAAGCCCAGCCTGCCAAAACTGAAATGTGGTGTGCTTCATTTTAAAAGTATACATATTCTTCTGGCAGACACACATGCTCTGACCTGTAACACTCTGAATCACAGGTGTTTCCCCATTTGCTGTAAAACTGAGCCTACTCGCTCACAGTTGGGTTTTTCCGATTGTTAGCCTAAAGCAAGATATGAAAAAAAAATTTAATATAGATGTGTTCAAGTGGAGGAAAAAAGTCTCCTGTGTTTTCCACTAACCACTGGCAAAACTAGTGGAAAACAATTTTGTGGGTGAGTACACACCCAAATAGAACAAAAATAACAATAAGTGATCTATGGTCAACTAATATTGAGTATATGGTTAGAACCAAAATGTTCTGAATGGAAAGTCAGTGTTCTCTTTAACATGGTCGTTTTTAGTTCCTAAAATTCTAGTTCGTACACACAAAGAATTTTAGAGCTAGAAAGAATCAACTTAAATAGAAATATGGGTTATCTTTTTTACTGAGGCCTCTTGCTGGATGCCAATAATCATATCAAATCCTATCATAGACTTTGACAACTAATTACTAAAATTCCAGCCTCACAGAAATATTACAATATTTGTTTGAGGCTCATGGATTTTTCTAATATACTGAGTCCTACTAGTGCATACTGAATCCTACATGTTTGTACTTCTGTGTCTCCTTTACATCGAACATTGTTGCTTACAAGTGCCAAGAAAAGGTGAAATTTACTACTTATTTTTCTATCCCTCCTCCTCACCTTATTCTACACTTCCACAATAATGGCACTGAGCTTTGTCCCAGTGGATTATACTCTGATGTCATGAGAACAACAGAATTCCAATTTCCCAGAAAATTTTGGACTAGAAGAAGGACATACATTTTTGAAGCCTTAAAAACTTTCTTTTTCAATCACAAAAATATTCTTGAGTAACATAAAAAGACATCTAACTGGTTTTGGTAGCACAAAACAAAGTTTTGAAAGATTCCTACCTGTTGGAACTCGGTTCATACTAGTAGCTGATGAAAGAATACTTTAAATGGGCAGACACAGAATCCAAAATAATGTTTTGCTCTGCCTATAGACTTACTCGTTGGTCAGAATGGAGACCAAAAATACTATGGGAACATGAATTTTTTTCAGAATTTTTCAAAGTTTGGTGAAAATTATCAGCTGAACATTTTAAACCTCCTAGGATATTAGTTGGAGTAGAAGAATAAAGTGTATTTTAATATGCTTTAAAATTCAGAAACATTCAAGGGGAAAAATTCCCATTTATAAGGATTAATTATTCAATTTAAGATAAATACTAAAATTTAGCAGCTGAATTATATTAAATGGAGGGTTAATTATCTCATATTTACCTGTTGAGTCAAATTCCACTGGCTGGCATGCTCGATTAGAAGACCAGCTACACTTGAGCACTTGTCCTCCTTCTACAATGCCTGGTTGGGTAGTGTTTGCTTTGGGAGCTCCAACCAGAAGGAACATCCTTTAAAAAAACACACACACACAGAAGGAGTCAAGACTTGACATCCCACAAATTAAAAAAAGCTTTCTAATAATGAAATGTGCAGTATTCTTTTGACAACTTTATCAAATATTAAATGTGGAGTGACCAAAATGTTGATAGATGCTATTTGTCATGCAGTTGTTTAGTCATATCCCACTCACATGACCCCATGGACTTTTTGTCCATGGGGTTTTCTTGACAGATACTGGAGTGGTTTGCCATTTCCTTCTCCAGTTTGTCTCCATTTTACAGATGAGGAATTGAGGCAAATAGGGGTTAAGTGATTTGTCCAAGGTCACACAGCTAGTAAATATCTGAGGCTTGATTTGAATTCAGGTCTTCTTGACTCCAGGCCCAGTGCTCTATACACTGCAACACTCCACTGATTAGATACCATACCACAACGCAATATTGCCCTTTGCTTCTACTCATTATAATTCTATGGCAAGTAATATATCATACACAATATTTATTTTATCGTGCTGAAAATTAACAGATTTGTATTGATTATGAATTCAGACTCATTTCAAGATTTTTAAAGAGTTTCTTAAATTATTCTGGTTAATACTTTTCTGAGGAAAAACAAAAGTTTTCAAACTACCTTCCTAAGTATAAGAAAGCTTCCTGAAAAATACAGAATTGGAGATTTGAAGACATAAAAAGAGAGCTGAGAAACAACTGCAACAAGCTAAGAAAGTGAGAGGCAAGATTTAGAGGTGCAAATCTCCTGCAAAAGAGCAGGGTGCAAACTGGAAAGGAAAAATTCAACAAAAGGAGCCAAGAACAAATTTGCTTGATATATGTGAAAGAAGTCAGAAAAGGGTGAGAAATGTCAGAAATGGAGAAGCAATCACTCTGATTTTGATTCTGGAGCCTAATTTTACAAAGAGAAAGCTGATGCCTAGAAATATATGGTCAAATAACTTGTTAAGAAACATGTTTTTGGAGGTGGAGCCAAGATGGCAGAGTCAAGATGGCAAGTAGAAAAATGCACATACACTAGCTCTTCCCTCACAGCCCATAAATATGTGTAAAGAAAGACTCTCAACAAATTCTAGAGCAGCACAAGCCACAGAACAATGGAGTGGAGGAGATTTCCAGCCCAGTGTGACTTGAAAGGCTGACGGGAAAGGTCTGTTGCACTGGACTTAAAGCAGAGCCCAGTCTAGCCTTGGCTGTGCGGCATGGTGCCAGGAAGAAGACCTGAGCAGGCCTCATGGGTGGAATTCCCAGCAGCAGTAGCAGCAGTTTGCAGATCCCTCAACATACAGGCGCCAAAGGTCAGTGAAGGGTTTTTTTCAGCTGGTCCAGAAGGGAGCAGGGTCTTCCCATAGCTCTGGCCACAGGCTGCAGCAGTGGCAGAGGCTGCATCAGGCAGTAGCAGCTCCCACAGCAGCCCATATCCATTGTTAGATTGTAAAACCCCTGGGGGAACTGAGCAGCTGATCCTTACCTTAACCCTGTGTGGCAGCTCTGTCCCCACCTAATGCTCCTGGGGGAATTGAACAGCTGATTTTTATCTCATACTGAATGGTGGTCCTGAATGGTGGTTAAGGAGAGGAAACTCTACTACACAGAGAGTCTGGGCACAAAAGTTTTTGGTTGCTCCCAGACCAGTGTACACACTTGATTGTGCCACCTTAGAGGAACTGAGAACTTACAGGTCCCCAGAGTATACCCTCTTCTTCACAAAAGACCCAAAAGTCAAGTAACTGGTTGAGAAAATGCCCAAAAAAGGAAAAAAAAAATAAGACTATAGAAGGTTACTTTCTTGGTGACCATATCTTTTCCCATCCTTTCTGATGAGGAAGAACATCAGGGAAAGACATAAAAGTCAAGGCTTCTATATTCCAAATATCCAAAATAAATATTCAATGGGCTCAGGTCATGGAAGAGCTCAAAAAGGATTTTGAAAATCAAGTAAGAAAGGTGAAGGAAAATTGGGAAAAGAAATGAGATGCAAGAAAATCATGAAAAGCAAGTCAACAACTTGCTAAAGGAGACCCATAAAAATGCAGAAGAAAATAACACCTTTAAAAATAGGCTAACTCAATTGGAAAAAGAGGTTCAAAAAGCCAATGAGAAAAAGAATGCTTTAAAAAGCAGAATTAGCCAAATTGAAAGGGAGGTTCAAAAGCTCATTGAAGAAAATAGTTCTTTCAAAATTAGAATGAAACAGATGGAGGCCAATTACTTTATGAGAAACCAAGAAATCACAAAAGAAAATCAAAAGAATGAAAAAATGGAAGATAATGTGAAATATCTCATGGGAAAAACAACTGATCTGGAAAATAGCTCCTGGAGGGGCAATTTAAAAATTATGGGACTACTTGAAAGGCATGACCAAAAAAAAAAGCCTAGACATCATCTTTCATGAAATTATCAAGGAAAATTGCCCACATATTCTAGAATCAGAAGGCAAAATAAATATTGAAAGAATCCACGAATCACCTCCTGAAAGAGATCCAAAAAGAGAAACTCCTAGGAACGTTGTGGCCAAATTCCAGAGTTCCCTGATCAAGGAGAAAATATTGCAAGCAGTTAGAAAGTTGTGAAAATACAATCAGGATAACACAAGATCTAACAGCTTCTACATAAGGGATCGAAGAGTATGTAATATGATATTCCAGAAGTTAAAGGAACTAGGACTAAAACTAAGAATAACCTACCCAGAAAAACTGAGTATAATACTTCAGGGGAAAAAAATTATCTTTCAATGAAATAGAGGACTTTCAAGCATTCTTGATGAAAAGACCAGAGCTGAAAAGAAAATCTGACCTTTAGACACAAGAATCAAGAAAAGCATGAAAAGGTAAACAGGAAAGAGAAATTATAAGGGACTTACTAAAGTTGAACTGTTTATATTCCTGCACGGAAAGACAACATTTGTAACTCGAAATTTTTTTTCTGTATCTTGGTAGTTGGTGGGATTATACACACACACACACACACACACACACACACACACACACACACACATATACACACACATACACATACACAACATACACACATAGAGAGAGAGAAACAGAGAACACAGGGTGAGTTGAATAGGAAGGGAACATATCTAAAAAAATAAAATTAAGGGGTGAGAGAGGAATATGTTGGGAGGAGAAAGGGAATGGGGCAAATTATCTCTCATAAAAGAGGCAAAAAAAGACTTTTCAATGGAGGGGAAAAGGGGGGAGGTGAGAGGGAAAACATGAAGTTTACTCATCACATTTGACTAGAGGAAGGAATAAAATGCACATGCATTTTGGTATGAAAACCTTTCTTACAATACAGGAAAGTAGGGGAGAAATAGATAAGCAGGGTTGGGGGGATGATGGAAGGGAGGTCAATGTGGAGGAAGAAGCAATTAGAAGTCAACACTCTTGGGGAGGGACAAGGTTAAAAGAGAGCATAAAAGAAATGGGGGGCAGGACAAGATGGAGGGAAATATAGTTAGTCTTACACAACATGACTCTCATGGAAGTCTGTTGCAAAATCACACATATATAGACTATATTGAATTGCTTGCCTTCCCAATGGGGATGGGTGGGGAGGGAGGAAGGAGAAGCTGGAACACAAAGTTTTAGGAACAACTGTTGAGCACTGTTCTTGCATACAACTGGGAAATAAGAAATACAGGTAATGGGGTATGGAAATTTATCTTGCCCTACAGGACAAAAGAGAAGATGAGGATAAGAGAAGGGAGGGATGTTATAAGGGAGGACAGATTGGTGGTAGGGGTAATTAGAATGCTCGGCACTTTGGAGCGGAGGTAGGAAAGAGATGGGGAGAAAAATTGGAATTCAAAAATTTTTTTGGAAATTGATGTTGAAAACTTAAATAAACTAAAAAAAAAAAGGAACGTTTTTAAGCAGTGATGCTCTGAATTAACCAAAAAAGATTCATAATAGAAGCCAAGAAATCATTCATGTGAGTACCCTCTGTATTCAGAGAATTGTTGTAAGTTTAAATAACACCTACATATTCACTTTTAGACATTTGATGTTTAACTTATCAAAAAATTTTCTTTCTCTTCACCTGATACTTCCACTTAAATATGAGGAAAGGCCAAATGAGAGAAAAAAAATATACTTAACATAATAGGTTTAGGATATTCTGATTACAGTGAGTTTCTGGATTGTCACTTTTATATCTGAGGAAAACTTATTCAAGGAACACTTCTGAGAAGGCAAAAATTTCCCTTGTTAGTATTTTCAATTTGTTTTCCAATTTATTTATTTATTATTTATTATTTTTATTTTTTTTAGTATTTTTTTTTATTTTTTTTTATAATAAATTTATTTATTTAACTTTTTACATTCATTTTCACAAGATTTTGGGTTCCAAAATTTTCTCCCCATTTGTCCCCTTCCCCCTCCCCAATACACTGGACATTCTAATTACCCATATCACCAATCCGCCCTCTCTTC
>CM053771.1:213106120-213134299 GCA_028658325.1 Potorous gilbertii | reverse complement strand
TAGAAAGTTATCTGGCCCTACAGGACAAAAGAGAAGATGGGGTAAGGGAAGGGAGGGATGATAGAAGAGAGGGCAGATTGGTGATATGGGTAATTAGAATGTCCAGTGTATTGGGGAGGGGGAAGGGGACAAATGGGGAGAAAATTTTGGAACCCAAAATCTTGTGAAAATGAATGTAAAAAGTTAAATAAATTTATTTTAAAAAAAAGAACCTGGGGAGATACATTTATCTCCTCAACTAAAAAAAAAAAAAAGAAAAGGTCAAGAATCTCAAGGGGAAATGACAAAAAAAAAAAGACCTCCAACTATACTACAAAATAGTTATCATCAAAGTGATTTTTTTGTCATTGTTTAGTTTTTCAGTCACATTTGACTCTTTGTGACCCCATTTGGGGTTTTCTCTGCAAGGATACAGTAGTGGTTTACCATTTCCTTCTCCAGCTCATTTTCTATATGAGGAATTGAGGCAAACAGGGTCAAGTGACTTCACAGGGTCACACAGTGTCTGAAGCCAGATTTGAATTCATGAAGAGGAATTTTTCTGACTTCAGCTCCTGTACTCTACACACCATACTACCTAAATGCCCCAAAATGGTTTGGTACTGAAATATTAATTAGAGGAACAGATTAGGTACATAGCATGCAAAAGCAAAAAAATAAACCTTTATATCCTATTTTGGAAGAAATACAAAGACCCCATTCACTATCTGACAAAAAAGGTTGTAAAACTGGACATTAGTTTGACAGAAATTAGGTTCAAATCAGTATCTCACATCATATACCAAGATAAGTTTCAAAAGGATACCTGACCCAAAAACAAAAGGTCACATTTTAAACAAATTAGAGGAGGAAGCACACAATTACCTTTTAGATCTATGGGCAGGGGAACTGTTCGTGAGCAAACATGAGATAAAAAGGATCCCAAAAGATTAAACTTGTAATTCTTATTACATAAAAGTAAAAATGTTTTGCATAAGCAAATGATTGGAAAGGAAACAATATGTTATTGAAATATATTTTATTTTAAAAAATTTTTAAGGGAAGCAGTGAACTGGGAAGACTTTTTTAAACAAATTTCTCTGATGAAGTTCTTAATTCCATCATATATATGGAAGAGATTCAAATTTGCAAGATTAAGAACCAATCTTATTAAATGGCCAAAACAATCAATTTTAAAGGAAAGTAATCCAAGTTAACCAAAGCATGTGAAAAAGTTCCAAAACATTAATAATTTAGAGAAATGGAAAGTAAAAAACTGATCAGCAAAACTGACAAAATATAGAAAATAACAAATGCTGACAGGAACTAAAGGAAAACTGGTACACTGATGCACTGTTAGTGAAGCCGTGACTTGTTATAACCATTTTTGAGTGCGGTTTGGAACTATGTCCTATGTTTATACTTATATATTTATTTATAGCAGCATTTGTTGTGATGGCTAAGAATTGGAAACTACAGAGGTGCCTGCCAATTGGGGAATGGCTGAACAAATTATGGTATATTAATATAAGAATACTATTACTCTATAAGAAATGATGAAGGGTTTAAAGAACCTGGAAAGATTCATATGAAATGATGAAATACAGAGTGAACCAAGAGAATGTTTTGCATGATACAAACAACTTTGCAAAAATAAAGAATTTTGGATGCCTTAGAAACTCTGACCACTACAGTGCTCAACCATGAACTTCAGAGGACCCAATAATAGGGAAATGCCTCCCACCTTTGGACAGAATTGATGGACTAAATAAGCGGAATGACACATGACTTTTTGGATATATCCAGCATGAGAATTTGTTTTGCCTGACTAGGTCTATCTTTACTATTTTTAGGGGGAAGAAGAAAAAATAAATGCTTAATGATTGAAAAAAATAATTTAAAGTATTAAAAACTGATTGTGTAAGAGGTATGTGTGTCTGGACTTGTGATTTCTTCTGTATGAGGAACTCCAGGCACAGACAACAATACATCTGTAATCCTCTTATAACATTAACCTAGAACACTATCAGGTTAAGTAATGTGCCCATGGACACATAAGCAAACTATATCAAAGGTAGGTATTGACTACAAGGCACACCCTCTAGTTATCTTTTATCTAAACTTATCTACAATTGTTTACTTGAATTTGACCAACCTAAATTGGAATGTCAATTCAGCTGAAATTTTCATTGAGAAAGCCCACTTTCTATATGCCAAAAAAAAAAAAAGAAATAATTCACTTAAATCTTTTTAGCAAAGGAAGCATATACAATTGTTATGCACATTCACTTGAAAAAAGGAAGATCTAAACCAGAATCACTCCAATTCTGTTTTACAGTCATCTCTTTTAAAAGCATTCATAGTGGGCAGAATTTGTCAGAAACTGATCAAGAATACTTAATAGCTAGTTGCATGAATCATTAAGTTACTGGAAGTCTTCTGAGTTTGAATGCACCTCCTACACTCAAATTCCTATTCATCTTAAAATGGACAAAAATAGAAAACAAAGGCAAAGCCACTAAACAAACCCCAGCACAGTTTTTAAGTTTTATGCAAACATATTTACAGTTTGAGACTTCAAAACTTTCTCATTAAGATACAAATGTTGAATCCATGGCATAATAACAGATGAACTTTCCTCTTTTTCCCAGAGCCAGGCTTCCATCTTGGTCATTTCCCCACTATCTCTTCACCAGGGTGCCTATATTTGGCATCACTCATCTCTCCCCTCCTCCTACCAATACAACCTCAGACTCTGATAGGTAATTTCTCTTTATTTTGCCTAGATCCAAGCCTCAGGATTGTTTAGGTTTAGGCCACTTCCTGGCCATCTTCATACCATCTTATCTACTGCCACCATCTCCCTTTTCCAGCTCCCCTTTATGTGTTGTGTTTTCCCATTAGAATGTAAACTTATACTTCCAGAGCACACAGAGGACCTCTTAAACCTCTCCAAAATAAGAATTATACCTAACAGATAAAACTGCTGCAGTTGTACATGGTTTAAGCCCCCAGGAATCCCAAAGATGTAGCAACCAGATGTATTAACAACAAAGAAGGCTAATCCCTAAAGTGCTTACCTAGCTCCCTCTTCCTCCACCATCCCCCAGACTCTGGGGGCAACACTTCTTGTAACAGAACCCAATTCTGTCCCTCTTCTTTTATTTCCACCCAATGCACAGAAGCAGAGGTAGAAGTAAGTGGGAAGTTTGCCCTACTCAGGATTACAATTCAGCAGCACACTATAGTAGTGTTCAGCCACAGTACTAAAGAACAGAGGGTTCCACCTGGCCTCAAGGAAACAGAACTAACATCCAGCTGACACCAGTTCTATCCTAGAACTTGGAAAAGAAACTGAGGTCAATGAAAAGTGAAATTCTAGGAAAGAAGGAGGCTAAGACAGTTTTAAGGTCCATCAGTCCAGAAGTTATCAAATATATCAGAAGAAATGTCAGTTAAAAACCATGAACACATACAGATAAATCAGGAGGGAAGATTTTAATAACAGAAGGGCATATGGCTCCCAAGTCAGCTAAACAACAGATATCTCTAAAGAAATATTTAAAGACAAAGGGAAATAAGCAATACCTGATGAGAGGACTTTATGGATTCTCAAAAACGCATGGAACCAGAACAGGAGGTTCCCAAATGCTTCATAAAGAGAGGAATCAGAATTGTGAAAACATAATTAATGGCCTGCACAGCAGAAATAATCAGCAAAATATAAAAAGCTTGAATGCCCAATGGCAAATCTCATCAAAGGAGTGAATGATTCTTTGGAATTAAAATATGAAGAAACTGAAGGATGATCTGAAAGAAAAGAAGAAAAAAGCAATAATCTTAAAAGAAACTTGATCTTTATAAAAGTAAAACATTGATTTCAAAGACAAGATTCACCTACAAACAACTTAAGATATAGGTCTCCCAAAGGAACATCACAAGTCAAAAAACCAGAACATCATAATGCAAGAAATAACACAAGAAAGATGCCTAGACCTTTGGACATAGGGAGTGGAGAGTGCCAATACAAAGAATTGATAGATTGCCTCCTGGAAAAAAAAAAGAATGTAAATTTCTTGAGAATAGGAACTGTCCTCGCTGGTATTTGTATTCCTAGCACTTAGCACAAGACCTGACACATAGTAGGAACTTAATAAATGCTCCATCTTTCTAATGGAAAGCTTTGTGACATTGGAAAAAATCACTTAACCTCTCTGGAAATCTGGAACCTCTGTAAAAATGAGGGCGTTAGTCTCAATGATTTCTTAGTCTCTCTTTAGTTCTAAATCCTATAACTGTAGAATGAATAATTTTGCATTTACATAAAAGATTTACACAAAAGATTTTACATAAAAGTTTACATAATTTACATAAAAGATTTCTTGACCAACAGTGCCTGAAGCTAACCTTTCATACAGTTCTTATCAGTGTTAACACTTCCCACATCCCAGATAGGATGAAAGTCATTGGAGTTAGAGGCCATCTGGGCCAGACCTCTCTTTTTAAAGACGAAGAAACTGAGGCCAAGGGAAGTTGTGACCTGTCCAAGGTCATAGAGGAAGTAAGCAGCAGATAAGGAAATTGAATCCAAATCCTTTGACTCCAAATCCCTCATTTTCTCTATACTTCATTCCCATGGTGTTTACATCTAGCTTGGGCTCTCATCACCTCGCCCGGACTGTTACAATACCAACCCAACTGGTCTCCTTTCTTCTACACTCTCTCCATTCTAGTCCACACGGCTGCTAATTCAATATTCCTAAAATACTATTCTGCTCATGTATTCTCCTGCTCTAAAAGCTCCAGGAGCTCCTAACTATCTCTAGGGTCAAATTCAAGCTCTGTTGCTTGGCATTTAAAGCTCTTCCCAAACTGGATTCAACTTCCTTTCCCAGATATATTACAGACCATTATTCACCCTGGTTCCACTCAGCTGGTCTACTTACTGTTCCTGGTCCATACCATTCCACCTCCAATAGTCCTTTCTTTGCACAAGCTGTCTCCCTCTTCTCCTCTCAACCTCCAGCTGTTGGAACTCTTTGCTCTCTTCAAAGCACAGGTCAACCACCACCTTCTACATGAAACCTATCTTGATCTCCCCTCTCAGGTACCCCTCTCAAAAACTTTTATATACTTATACACTATTCCCTTCAAATGGAACTCAAGCTCCTTGAGGACAGAACTATTTTGTTATTGCTTTTGTTTCCCCAGAGCTAAGACAATTCCTGACACATTATAAATGTTTGTTGGTTTATCGACTAATTTCCCCAGTTGCTAGTATTCTATCTAAAGCATGACAGTTGTACAATTAACGAGTAACTAACAGTCATAATTTAGATAAATCTTTATTCCCACCTAAGAAATAAGAAATTTGGCCACAATAATCTTAAAAAATTTCCACACTAAGTCTGAAAAAAGTGTTATATACTTTTAAGACTAGAAAAGGAAGCTATTTTTCACTAACTTGTTTGCCAAGGCTAAATAATTTTAAGAAAAAATCGGATCATTCTTCCATTAGCAAAGTGATATTTATAGTTCTATCTACATAGGCCTAACATATTATACGTATGCTTAGTTTTGTTATAAAAATAATTTTTAGGGTTTTTCCATAAGGTAGAAAAATAAAAGTTTGAATCCATATGTTTGCCTTTCAGTTCTTCTTAACAAAGTAATGATGTCCAGGATGGATAGTTCAATTGAATAAATGTCTACCTTTGTTTACATGGCAGTTCTGGGTGACCCTTACATTTAAACAATTCCACACGATTATTGCAAAATATGCAACTGAGAGAGCAAAAGGACCAATCATTAAACATACAATTTTTCTAACATCTAAATAATCAAGTGACTGGATTTACACAAAGCATCTTTAAAAAGTTTCTTTAGTTCTGGCTTTAGGTACCTTTTTTATTTGCTACTACATATCAGAGAGAAAAGCAACAGGAAAAGGACAGTTGTTAGAAACAAAGAGTTCATCAAAGACAATGAAGAAAAAGTTCGAGAGGATATTATCCAATTGGAAACAGAACTTTTCTGATGACATGAACTACTTACATGTGAGGTGAGGGCATCATTGCTGCTTTTAAGCATCAAAAAATATTACAAGCATGAAATTATGAAAATTAGGTTACAAACATGAATCATTAATATTTTCCCAAAGTCCTTTATGCAAAGTCTCATGACCTATTTAGCTGACACAGGAAATGATGGAACTTAACTAAAAATAGAATGACTTTTAAAAATGTTGGAACATTATTGATTTCCAAAAGCTAAGTGTTAAAACAGTGAGGAAAAATGTTCATTGGCTCCAAAAGCCAACCAGATCTTTTGAGAAGCCATTTTTATTTAGGATTTAAGAAAATACTTTTCACAGGCTTTACAACAAGTCAAGAAGAGAAAGAATGGATGGGAAAATGAAATAATGTAGCCAAGAACTGAAGAAGCCAGAAAGAAATACAGGACTGAAAGAGAGAAGGAAATTTCTATGCATAAATAAATGAGAGAGATGAAGAAATGGTAGTCATCAAAGTGACCTGCACAAAAATGGGTATTCACTAAAAGTGTTAAATGAATGCAAAAAATGCTCTTTGAACAATGTGATATGTGAGGGTACTGAGAAATGCAAAATCAAAACAGGCTACCAAAAGCTGTGTTTGTTGAATGTACCAGAAAATCAAACACAAATTTAATTTTATGGAACCTGGGTATAAGATCCACGCCTCACAATGTCCAATGAATGGTTCTGCTCATTAAATCTGAGTGATTTAAGGCCTATGAATTGGCATAACAACAAAAGTTTAAATAAAAAGTATGCAATTGCAGCATTGTTCAAAAAAAGGAAAATAGGATTAAGGGTCAGAAGGTCTGAGATTTAGTACTAATTCTGCCATTACAACTTGCTCTGTGTGTGTGTGTGTGTGTGTGTGTGTGTGTGTGTGCATGCACTCATCAGTAGCCTGGTACAAATATCCTAACTACCTAATAACAAAACCAATAATATCAATACTCTCTGAAGAAATAGGAGATGGCAAATGCTAAAAAGTTGCTGAAACAAGACACTTCTTTATACAGTCTTGCCGAAAGAACAGTATCAAACGAGACTGATAAGTAAATAGTCAGAACTTCAAAAAAATGCAAAAAATAATCAACCATCAAGTACTCATAAGAATCAATGGTGGCAGTTCGGCATGTAGATGTTAGGTATAATAAAGACAACTTCCAGTGGCTGTGAGCATGGCAGAAGGCCCCCATTCACTCCCTTTCCTTAAACAGCCTCACCTCTCTTTAATAACTATGCACTCTACCATGCCTTATGACTACTGTCATTGTCAGGATTCTTTGCAACAGTACCTGGGGAATTTTTAGGAAAAGAAGGAAAATGAGTAACCAAACTGCCTGCCATCACTCGATGGGAATGGAGAATAAAGAGGGGAGGGAGAATTAGAGAAGAGGATACAAAAACTAACAGGATGTCTATCTACTCAGTTTCCTATCCCAAGGTCCTTTTTAAATGCAAAACCTTTAGGAATGTGACCTTTTTACCAAGGATAGGAAGTTTGTTGAAAAATGACAGTCATTTTTTTCAAACTCTGCAAATAAACAAAATTATTCAGTAGTAGCACATCCTAGATAAAGCATGTTTGAGCTGTTTAGCTGACTCTATTAACCAATAAACCTAAAGAAAGTCAACATCTTTCTAAAAGGCAGAATGATGATGATTATGTATACGCCAGAAGAAGAGAAAATTGAACACAGAGAAAAGAACAAGAAGCAGACTTAGGCAATCTGAGTCCTCTATTTTTACTTTCTAACTCCCCTGTCCCATAACCCAATCAAACTTGCCTTCTTACCCATCTCCTGCCTTGTGCATTTTCCCTGGCTGTCCTCCATGCTTAGAGTATATTCATTCCCTAATTCCATTTCTTAGAATCTGTAGTTTTCTACAAGTTCAAGCACTAGCTTCTCCATGGATCTTTTTCTGATCCTTTCACTTGACAGAGCCAAACCCCCAAATTTCTTTATACTTAGGTACTTATATATGTTTTCTCCTCCAAGTGAGAATGAAGTTTCTTGAGGGCAAAGACTACTGAACATTTGTCTTTCTCTTTTCAGTGCATTTGATAGAGGTGTTCAATAATAGTTTGTGGATTAATTGACTGGAGATCCCTGAAATTTGTCAGTGTGGATACTTCATGTACCAACACACATTAAGATCCCTCTGGGACTCAGAAGACCATTTTATGACTTACTGTGATTTAAATTGCATCACCTAGCGGCCTATCTTCTGGTTAACTGGGTTGGTCCTTGGACAACAGAGCCACACAGCCTGTCAAATGGTCTGTATTTGAAGTCTTTACAGATTGGCAGGGCCTGATAGAGATTATATTTAGATGTTATAGGTGTTCAGATATAGATTTGGATGTTCTAGAAGCCAGGGTCATCTCCATACCAGTGAAACATCACAGTGGGATTTTATTGGAGGCCCAAAAAAGTGCTAACAAAAAAAATCAGTAAAAGTAACAGCAAACATTTATCAAGCACCTACTATGTGCCAGGCAATGTGCTGAGGATACAAAGAAGGCCAAAACTGTCACCGTCCTCAAGGATATCACATAGACAATGTACAAATACCTATATACAGACAATATCATGTCACAGGAACAGACAGATACACGTTATACTTGTATGTTGTCTTCTCATCTAAATTGCTCTATAAATTTTAGGCCTAAACCAGTAGCTATTGTCACTGATAACCATCTTGGTATATTTGCTTTATGGATGGTCATAAATGTACAAGATACTCTCACACACCATGTTACCAAAGGAATAAAACACAAGACTTTAACAACACCAAATCAATAAAGAGATCAAATGTCCATGTTACAGGATTATTTACTTTGAACCCTTCCTAAAATGAAAGTTATTTATAAACTTACATATAAGACAGAGTGGTATAATGGAAAGAGAACAGGAAGTGAAGTCAGAGGATATGGCTTTAAATCTCCAACAACTGTGCAACCTTTGGCAACTCATTTAATTTCTCTATGCCTCAGTTTCCTCACCTGTAAAATGAGGGAGGGTTGAACTAGACTGCGGTCCTTTCTAGCTCTAAATCTATGACAATATACTATGTTGGAATTTTCTCTTTTTACAGGTGATTTACGCAGGGAAATGTATTATTTTATGCTTCAGTGAGCCACTGCATTTTAGGTAAAATATAACTTAAAAGAAACTTAATGTTTCTATATCACATACAAAAAAGCAAGAAGAGCATTTGAAAGCTGTTTGAAGTACTCTTTGATTAGCATAAATTTTGTCTAAAGAGTAGTGCTGCTTGGTTGCATGGAAAACAAGCCAACAAATCTACTCTTTGAAACTGAAGTCAAATAAGTGTTTACTCTAGAAAGAAACTTACGAAGTACGTAATAGAAAATCTAAACAAAGATTTTCCTCTCAAGTCTCTCCATCTCTCCTCACATATATCTGACGCCTATTTACAGCAGAGAAACACGTGTATCCATACAATCTTTCAACCTCCATATCTTCAAAATGCAAACTAATACCAGTTGAAATCATTATGGGAGCTACATAAGGACCCGCTTGGCCAGCATTTAACATTTGGGGAAGGTAGCACTTACATCGTGCTGACTCTGTGCCAGGCACTGTGCTAAGAGCTTTAATAACTGTCTCATTCAATCCTCACAACAACAACACCAAATAAAAGCTGTTATCTCCATTTTACAGTTGAGGCAACTGAGGCAAACCAAGGTTGTTCAAGAGCACACAGTTACTAAGTATCAGAGGCTAAATCTGAACTTGGGTCTTTCTTGACTCCTGACCTAGTGCTCTATCCACTGAGCCACCTTGCCATCTAGCATTTTCCTTTAGCAAACTTAGTCATCGTATTTCTTATTCTCTTTGGTATGCTTATGTTAGACACCAAGGGAACACTAATGTCCTTTCCAACTCCAAGTTGATTATAAGTAGATTTTTAAGCCTTATATACCTTCACGGTTTATATTATATATTAGATGATTATGTTATATATAGAAAAAGTATACCATAAGATAGCCACTTTAGACCAGAAACTAAATTTACTAAGGGGCCTAAACTGCTAAGGTAAAAACCTTGTTCTCCGGTTAGAATATACCATGTACCAAATGTAGGGAACCAAAAGTGTGGCTGCCCCTGTAAAATTATATTGAGCAACAGATTTTGTAGGAAAATAAAGATTTAAAAGACCTAGGGTTTGGTCTTTTTCAAAATTACCCACAAAATAGATCCTAATAATCAGGTAAGGCTAAATATGGCACAGTAGAGAAGTAGGCTGAAACTCAAGGCTTATATTTCTAGTCCTGGCTCTGCACTAAGAGGATGTGTGACCTTAAAAGAGAAACTTTCATAACAATTTATTTAATGATCACAATTATATAATGGCTAAAAAAACCTAATAATATAATTGTTAAATTTTCTGTGTATTTATACAAGAAATGAAATTATTTGCCCAGAGTTTCATAACTATTAAGTGTCTGAGGCCGGATTTGAACTCAGTAACATCCAGTGAGGTCACCTAAGTGCCTACACTGAGAAAAAATTAGCACTCTAATCAGTGCTATGATAAATCATAAATTTAGGGGATCAATGGTAAAAAATACCTTCTGCTTCTCAACAGAGGTAGACCATAGGTGGGGAACAAGGCACACATTTTCACATGAGGCTAATGGTTTTTGTTTACTCTCCTTTGTTGCAAGAGGAAGAGAATTTAAAGCATCACTTTTTAAAATTAAAAAAAAAACCATTTTATATCTCTGACACTCTCCCTATTAAACAAAGGAATTATACCTTCAATGGTCTCTAAATTTTGCCTCCAGCAGTAAAGTTCTGATACTGCTTTCTTTACCATCAACCATGATGTCTTCTGTCAAAAATATAACACACTGTAATATGATATGAAAGATTCCAGGCTGCTTTCCGTAGTCATCTCTTTAATGAGTGTGAAAACATTCCAATGCAATTGGGCTTTGCCAGCATTTTTATTTTGCCTAACATTTTATTACCTCTCACTCTAGTTGTGATGCATTGTTAGCATCTCTAACCTACAAACTATATAACATACACAAAAGCTTTATGCCGAGAAATGACTCACAATTTCCTATATTCTCAAAGTGGCTCCAGCAAACTTTATTTTTAAACCTATAATTTTAGGATTATACAAAAATTTAAACCCATGATACCTGTTTCACCTTATTATTTGATTATAGATGGAACTACATTATAGGTCAATAATCATCAACAAGGACTTGTTTTTACAGCTTCAAATCAAAAATTCACAAAACAAATGTTGTCAACCAATTTCTTGTCATTAATCTCACTCCAATACTTACAGGGTATGAAAGTGACCCTGGAGTCTTGAACACTATTCCCAGCAGAAGAGAAGCTTTAGTAGGTCCTACTAATCAAGAGAGACAAAGTTCCAGACAACATGTACTGTCCAAGAACTTGCCTAGCTAATAGTGAGAGCTCCTTCACCAGAAAGTTAGGCAACAGGTGAGATATTTTCTTTTTTTAACAAAAGCAATGTATAAAAATTTCCTAAAGGCTATGTGAGTTGCAGTTTTTCTCAGAGGAAATGTTACTCCTTGACCAAATAGTTAGATATTACTGATTTAGCTTTAGATAAAGGTCATCTGTCCTCCTTTTATCACAGCTTAGTGAATAAAATATACACCTGCTACACCATGATATATCACAAAGCCTAATTTCATGAATTAATATGGTTGGAAACTTCCTCCTAATGCAGATGGCAACTCCTCACTAATTTCAGTCTTTACAGGTGACTAGGGCACTGTGAGATTCAGTGTCTGGCTCATGGTCACACAAGTAATATATGTTTGAGTCAAGATTTCAAGTTTTACTCTCTCCAAGGTCTCTCTATGAAGTAAACAACTAGTTGTTGTTCAGTCTTGTCCAACTCTTCATGACCCAGTATGAGATTTTCTTGGCAAAGATAACAGAGTGGTTTGTCATTTCCTGCTCCAGTGGATTAGATAATCTGAAGTTAAGTGACATGCCCAGGGTCAAACAGCTACTAAGTACCTGCGGACACATTTGAACTCAGATCTTCCTGACTACAAACTGAGCCCTGTATCCAATGAGCTACCTCAAACAAGCATTGCTTAATAGAAACATAATATGGTAAGAATACTGCATATGGAATCAGAGAACCCAAGTCTGAACCCCAACTCTGCTACTGACTGCCTGTGATCCTGTACAATAAACATGATGTTTCAACCATAGTTTCACAATCTGTGAAATAAAGAAGTTATACTAAATGATCCCTACAGGCCCTTCCACTTATGGATATAAAGAACATTTGACTTTTACTATATACTCCTCTGTTTGACTACTGAAATTACATGGCACAAACTGAATTAAACCTTAAATAGTCCTTCTTTTCTCTTATTTGACACAAACCCATAAGAACATAGAGTGTCATTCTTCTCTTTGGGCTCCAGAAGGTATCAAAAAGTTCTTCCCATTGCCCCCAAAGAGAGCTTTTCTCCAGTTTACTCTCCAATTTCTTCATGGTGATCAAGTACTCAAGATTGCTTGTCTATAACCATATTACAGATTATTTATGCTATATTTGGAAAGAAATTCAAGAACATCTGAAGACAGAAAAAACTGCTCTAGGGTAGCATATAATGGAATAATAAATTAATCGATCAACAACTGTTAATTGAGCAGTGTCCAGGTACAAGATTTTACATTAAGTATTGAGAGCTAAATACACACACACACATAGAGATAGACAGAATGATATATTCTTTTTTTCTTTTAGCTCTAAAAGTATGATTTTATAATTCTATCAACTGTTTTATTAGTTTTATTGCAGCACTAAATGGAAGATTTGAATAGGAAAAACATACTTTTGATTTCTAACCTTTGCTATCACATAGTCATCCCCACAAAGAATATACTTAGTAAACTGCAGAATTACTTGCTCTTACAAATCTTAGCACCAAGAATATGGCCGCATTTCTTTTGACATTGGACAAGTTTGACACTGTTTACCAATCTAATATTAAAAGTCACAAATTTTAAAGAAAATGAAATATAAGCCAACTTAATTTAAAATTCCTTCCATCAATATTTTTTAATTATATCAGTTTTTATTAACTTTATTTGTATATCAGAATCTTCTCAGCGCTCTATAAGGTTTCAAAATTTCCTTCTCCTTTATGCTCTCTCAAAAGTTTTTACATTAGTACTTATATTTTCAATTTCCATGACTATATCTTCCAAAATATCATCAGGAGTATCATGCCCAAATGCAAAAGTCTAGCAGAGAATAATTCTGTGACTTGTTAGGTATTACAAATAGACAACAGTAGAGCTTGGATTAAAATTTAGTATAAAGCATTAGAGTCAGAATTATAGTTCCTTTCAGTTTCCTAACTAATCCAGTCTGTTTTCTTTCTAAAGACAAAAAAACTTTAGGAATACAGGGAATCTCTATTTCTCCATTCCCACCTGTGGTAGGTGGGTTTTTATTTCATGTTAATAGTTTTAAGACTACCCAAGATTTAGTTCATTTATTCAGTAAATTTATAAAAGCACTAACCATATTCCACAGCATCCCTCTGCTAACTCAATGAAAAAAGTATTTTTTAAAACTCCACTACTGAATAGAACATTAAGAAATAATTTTTATTATAATTTGTAGAAGTATATTATTTTATAGTAATTTCTTTCTCTCTTAAAACTTAGGAGGTGTGGTGTGTGTACAATGATGTTTATAAAGTGGCCCAAGGCATTCTTATATTCTTTCTCATTTGATCTTCACAACATGCCAATTTTAGAGATAAGTCAATCAGCAAAAATATATCAAATTCAAGTTCACTCCCCCCTTGAATACATCTTTAGTAGAATCATCTGATCATAACTTTAAAGTTGGAAAGGAGGTTTAAAGATCCTTGAATCCATGTGGCAAGTAGAGTATTTCAACAAACAGCTAAAATATCTGGACACATAGTCATTGTTGTCAACAGCTCAACATTACCAGATTTCAAATGGGAATAAAAGTTTTCAAAAGCTCACAAAGTTTTATCAACCTCTCCTATCTTTACACCTACCTTACAGGACCAGCCAGAAAATCAAGAGAATAATATTTACAAAATACTCCATTCCTTTGGAGAATTTAAATTGTAACTTAAAGAGTGTTCCCAATGTAGTAGTAGTGGATAGCTACGTACTTTCAAAATTTTTGCAATTTCTATACAAAGTGAATCTAAGAGGAATCTCTTGACAACAATACATCATTGAGATAAATACGAAAATCTTTTGATACAAAAATAAGAGATGAAGATGACTAATATTGAATCAAAAGAGAAAGTGGAAACAAAGAATACAAACATGCTTCACAATTTATCCCAAGTTATTTGTGTCACTTAGCAAAGGTAACCTGTATTCCAGACTCAAAAAAGATTTAATTAAAACGGGTATAAAACAAGAGACTAAAGCAGAAAAGAGGACAGTACTCCTTTTTCTGTTCCTTTTTAAAAACCTAGGGAGTTCAAACTATGTCTACTGAACAGATTTCTTACTAAATAAATTACATTCAGTGGAATGACTCAAGTGTGTCACTTAGGGGAAGTAGATGTTTTGTTTTATTTTGAATAATATGATAGACAACAGGAAGAAGAACCTTAATTATTAGGCTATGGTAAAATATGCATAACATCATCAAGTCTGCTACAAATATATTATAATAATAAAATAGGCCAATCCTCAAACCTATTTTGCCAATTAAAATGCAATATGAATATTTCTACTGAAATAACATAAGCACTACTCTCAGGAGAGAAAACAACGAATGGACATAAAAATGTCTGATGTAATTACCAAAGTTTCAGAAAGAATTCTAAACACAGTTATCCGTTTATAAACTGGATTTAAAGATTAAAAGGATGAAAAAATGTATGTCCTTATAAAATCAGTACTTCCAGACGAATATCCACAGCAGGGTTTTCCTAACAAGCAATAAGCATTTGTAAAAGAAAGTTGTTTTTTTTTTTAACTACTGATAATATCTATTACAACGCCTAAAATCTCAAGTCACGATGAATTTAGCTGAAAGAAAATTAAATTCTCGAATCCCGGAAGATTCAGGAAATTCCCAGAGAGAGAAAGTCCAACAAGTAGCCACATTCTTTCAAAACAATGACTCCAAATTGTGTATTCAATACATCTGCCCAAGCTCAAATCTGCAAAAGCCAGCGGGTTCTAGAGATAAGGCACGACGTACTTAGGGAAACAATGTAGCTATTGTTAGACGCCTGACAGTGTGGGAGAGGGATGGAAAAGAGAAAGAGAATCCAGAAAAGAACCCTAGCAAGCAAAAAAGGGAAGGGGAAACGAGCACGGAACCTCAGGTCCAAGAAAACAGTAAAAAGGAAAGGGATGGCTGGTGAAGTGAAAAAAAGGGGACTGAGTGTGAAGGTAACTCCAGTCCCTACAACTGGAAGAAGGGGCGCAGAGCGTGAGCCAACCTAGAAAGTCTTTGTTGGACTTTCACTTTTTTCCAGTGTAAAAGCTGGGGCCAGACCTAACCTACACTTACCTCCCATCCCCTTTGTGGGAGACTGTCTCCTCAACCCCCAAGAGTCGGAAGAGGATTCGTAGACCTGCTTAGAAGCCAAGGCAGAGTGCGCAGAAAGAAGGGGGAAAAAAAGGAAGGAAGACTCCGAGCTACATTGCGGCCACTTACGAGGAAGGGTCTGGGGAGAAGAAATCCACCGCAAAGCCGAAGTAACTTCCCTCCGGGCCAGAGTACTCGGCGGGACTATCCACATCCAGGTTGAAGGCGCCGCAGAGAGGGGGCAGGGGCGGCAGCAGCAGCAGCAGGAGGCCGGGGAGAAGGAGGTGGAGGCAGCGGCGCCGGAGGTGGAGAAGCAGTAGCGGCAGCCGCCGCCGCCGCCTCCTCCCCAGCCAAGGGGCCATCTCTGGAGTGCGCGGCTCGGCGCCGGTCTTAGCGCCCCGGCCACCCCCTCCTCGGCCGCAGCGGCTCCGCGCCCACCGGCGCCCCTGCTGCAAGTTAGCGGAGACGAAGTTTCTTACGGCCCCGGCCACGGAAGGGAGGGAGGAGGGCAGAGCTGGCTGTGGTGTCCACTGGCTGGGGACGATTCTCTCTTGGGATCGCTGCGTGGGCTGGAGCTCTGGCCAGCCCTCCACGCCCGTCCTCTCTCCCTCCCACAAGCCCTCCCCCTTAATCCGCTCTCCCTCGGCCTTCCAGGGCTGAGCCGGGTGCTTAACTCCGCGCTGCTGGCAGGGCACTGACCTGGGAACACAGGGACATCCCGGCCTTAGTGCAACCTCGACTGGGAAGAGGAGGCGGAGAAGGGAGAGGAGGAGGAGCTGATGACTCGGGGGCGGTTGAGATGTCGGGGAGAAGGAGGAAGTGGAGGAGGGAGGGAAGGCAGTCATCCGACTGGCAAGAGCCCTGCAAACTTCCGTGCCGAGCGCTGGCTGGTCTCTAACCTAGCCGGGCTTTGGCTGGGGCACTCCAAATTCGCCCGGCCTTCGTCTGCTGCGCGCCTGCCAAAGGAGGAACTGGAAACGGGATGGGAGAGGAGAAAGGCTGTTCTCTGAGCCTTAAAGGGTCAACAAGAGAGGGCTTTGGGAAGGAAGCGCGGGGATAGCAGAGTGGTGGCAGCGCAAGGTGACCCTGCTGAAACACATTTTTCCCCTAGCGTTTAAGAGCTGAGGATGCTCATCTACCTTCTTGGATTTTCCGCACCATGAGAGCGCAGAAGGTGTGATGACAAGAAACTCACCAATAAAACCATTTTAGATGTTTAGTGTTTAAATCTGGAAGAGTTTACTACAATAAAGAGAACGGGTAAAACAAACAAGCTAGCAGTTGTAAAAGTGTGAGTAATAACCTAGACTTGATTAATAACCTAGACAAGAAATTTTGCCTTCCCAGCCAACCGCTACATCCTATCAATTTATCTTATTTTTCTTAAGTAGCCTTATGATCATCAGTATGCTTTAAATGTTTGACAAAGAAGATACAGGGCTAAAAAAGACCTTTGTAAGACTCCAATCCACCATATTTTGCCCAGAGAGATTATAACTTACCCAATGTTATTCTGGTAATATGACTGTTCAAGCCTAGGTCATAGGATCATGTATCAAAGCTGAATGGAACCTCAAAGACCACCTAATGCAATCCTCTCGATTTAAAAAGAAGAAAACTGAGACCGAGGGAGGTGACATGTCCAAGGTCGCACAAATAAGTGCGAATTTAAGTGGAATTTAAACCCAGATCCTCTCACCCTAGAGCCAGGGATCTTTCCACGGTATCACCTACTGTACTTCCAAGTGTAGCGTTCCTTTTATTTTAAGCAAAATGTAAAAAATTTATTAAGTTTACATGTACCAGGAACTGTATAGGTGTTAACTCCAGAACAGATTCTATGAACTAATGTGAACAAATTCTGTGAAGTTTGATTTCAGTCAAAGGACTGCACTTGAGGACCCAGCGGGCTACATGTGGTGGCCTCAAGACCTCAGGTTCCCCACCTGGTGTAAACATTCTTCAGCAAAGGTGGTCAAATAACAAATCACTCCTACCAAAAAAATCAACCTGCACTCTCCTACAGATACATACAGAGTCCATACAGTGGGTGGGGAGGGAAGTGACATGAATTTAGAGCCCACATGGTTGTGAGTTATATATGTAGAGAAAAACATATATCCAAAGCAACTTCAGAGTCTTGATGTCCTTTCTTTTTTCCAAAGTTTTTTGTTTTGTTTTATTTTTGTCATTCAGTCATTCCAGTTTTGTTGGACTCCATGACTCAGAAGACCTCTGTCCATGGAGTTTCCTTGGCAAAGAGAGTGTAGTGGCTTGCCATTTCCTTCTCCACTAGCAAATAGTGACTAAGTGACTTGCCCAAGGTCACACAGCTAGGAAGTTTCCAAAGTTTACTTATAAGCTTAACTATGAAATGAGATTATCTGTGATATACAGGTGACTCTGCTGATCAGTAGGGCTAGTTCTTTGTAAGGCTCAACTAATAATGTTGATTTTGAATATCACCTGTGTGAGCTAGCTAGTTATTATTCTATTTCATTACCAGGAGAACATTCCAGTTTTAGGCTCATAGGGAAAATATACTAGAAAGTTTATTCACTAGTTAAATGGCTTATCTTAATATAGTAATCAGTCATAGGTTTTGCTAAGGTCACTTCATAGTGTTCATCAAAACAAAAATAACATTACCATCCATTTGTATACTGCTACCTTTCCAGCATTATACTTTGAATGTGTCCAAAGCTTCAGGTGGACTGGAGAACATAATATTTGTCATTCATGCTGTGTGTCACTGTAATCACTGGCCCTATGGCTGGCATTCCCTCACTTCTCCTCCTTGCATTTCTTCTTGTTGAAAATCTCACCTGCTTCTTCCTAAAAGCCTTTTCTGATTTCCCTTCCACTTGCACACTTTACCAAGTTGATAATGATATCCCAGCCCCTTCAATCTCACATGGCATTTTGCACATCTCTTACGTAAGGTACTGAATCTTTGTTGAAGGGTTACAGGTACTGATCATGTGTTATTCGGTAGGAGACTGACTCCATCTTCTGCAGCTCCCAGTACAGTAATCATCAACTCCTGATGACCACATACAAATCTAACAGTAAAAATGATGAGATTGTGTAGAATAAAATTGATCTGTACCATTCACCAATATCCTGATACTATTCAGTACAAAGGGTAAAGGGTGAAATGTCAAATGCATTCTCCTACTGAATGCCATTAAGTATAGTATCAACCTTCATGGAAACAACCATTGCAAACACATAGAAATACTCATTACTACGAGACTTGTCTTCTCAGAGCTGTCCCATAAAGCAACTTTCTTGGATTATAGTAAAAAAATCAGAGGTACCATTAACCCTCCAGAAAGTAACTGAGAAGACATCAGCAATTACTGAAGTATGTACCTATTCTTTCATCTCTAAAACACTCATTACAAAAAAGGTTGTATGTGAAAGATATCCTTTATGAAACTATAAAAAGAAGCCTTTGCAGGTGATTTTTTTTTTTTGCCACTTTAAGGGTTTTCATTTATTTAGTGTTCAATATTCACTTTTATAAGATTGTGAGCTCTAAATTTTCCTCCTCCCCTCTCCCCAAGACAGCTTGAAATCTGATATAGGTTATATATGTACAATCATATTAAACATTTCTACATTAGTCATGTTGTGAGAGAAGAATCAGAACATAAGTGACAAACCGAGAGACAGAGATGGGGGGAGGGCAGGATGGGGGGGGGGAAGGGTGGGGGAGAGAGAGAGACAGAGAGAGAGAGAGAGAGAATATTATGCTTCAGACTCCATAGTTCTTTCTTTGAATGTGGATAGCATTTATCCATCATGAGTCTTTTGCAATTGTCTTCGATCATTGCCTGCTGAGAAGAATTAAGTCTATCTAAGCTGGTTATTTGCACAATGTTGCTTTTACTGTATACTGTATACATACTGTATACTGTATACATCTCCTGGTTCTGCTCACTTCACTCAGCGGCAGATGATTTTCTTTCACCATAAAATAGTTTTTTGGGTTTTTTTAGGCAAACATACATTGGGCATTTGAACAACATGGCCAGCCTATTGAGGTAGGGTTTCAATGCCTGGCTGTTGGTTGAGCTTGAGAAAGGACCTCAGTTTGTAATGCCTTATCTTGCCAGGTGATCTTGAGTCTTTCTAATATAATTCAAATGGAAGAGATTCAATTTCCTGGCATGGTGCTAATATACTCTCCAGGTTCTATAGGCATACAATGAAGTCAGCCTGAAAACTCTTATTAAAAAATGTGTGTGTTTGTATGTGTGTCTATGTGAAGGTTGTCCTTTATGAAATTATAATGACTTTCTATAACCTGTCTCACCTTTAGTCGTGCAATTAACCAACAGGGATAAAGACTATAGAATTTATTGTATGTTGATTACCTCCAAAAAAGACTAAAATAGAATATAGTCCTAAAATTTCTATTCCATCTTTCATGTTCTCATTATCATCATATAATATTCTTTGATAGAGATAATTGCAGGGAAACTTTATTCTTTGATCGTCTAATGAATGAAGTGATGTACAAAACCAGAAGATGCCTTTCTCAAAGGTATAAAGCACTTCGTGGAAGATGTCCTGGGCAATGCCTCAATGGAAGAGACATTCCCTATGTAGGATGAAGCTCTCCAAAAGATTCTATTTGCCAATTACATGATGACATCAAGCCCTGGAAGAACAGAGAAACTTTTCAATGAAATCCAAGATAAACAGTAGCTACAACAATGTAAATGGAAAGAATGACACACCAAAATATCAAAAATAAATGTGACAAAATTATAAAGATCAAATGGTACTCTAGAGAAGACACCCCCAATCTACTCCTTCATGGGGGTAGGAGGTCCACAGGTGTTACCCACTGCATTTTGGTGCTTTTTCAATGTATCAATCAATTGTGCTCTTTTTTTTCTCTCTTAAAAAATACTCTTTGTCATCTGGGATATTCTTGGGGAAGGGGAGGGGGAAGAACACATAGAGTACTATTGTTATATAAAAAAAAAACCCAGACATAATAAAATGCCCATTATAAAAAAAACTAGAAAATGTCAATGAAAATATTTTTAAATGATGTGGCCTATATACCAAGCTATTATTTTGCTAAGAAGAGGTGTGGTGAATGAGCTATGTCTTTGATGCTACTTTTATAGTGTCAGTCTCAAGTGGAAAATCTCTTAATGACTTTATTTTTGTTTACTCAATAAAGCAGTGATATTCAAAGCCCTCCATAAAGTCTCCCCCAAGTCTAGCTCTCCGACCTTTTCTCCCACTACACTCCAGTGTGAATTCTTTGCTCCAAGCAGGTTGGTCTCCTTCTTGTCCCTTGTATATCTTTACTCTTTGCTTTTGTCCATGCTGTATCCCCTCATCTGAATAGTTACTTCTTCTATGAAACCTTAAGTGACCACATTGATCTTTTTCTTCTATGAATCCCCACACTCTGTACTATTCGGTTTTGTGTGTTAAGGCAGCCTGTGGTGAAGTGGCTTGAGCACTGGACCTGGAGTCAGGAGGATCTGAGTTCATACTCAGCCTCAGACATTTACCAACTATGTGACCCTGGGTAAGTCACTTAACATCTGTTTGCCTCAGTTCCTCTTCTGTAAAATGTGGATAACAATAACATTTACCTCCCAGGATTGTTGTGAGGATAAGATAATGTTTCTAAAGTGCCTTGCAAACTTAAAACACTATATAAATTCTGGTTATTTCTATGATTTAATATTTCTTGTGTATTAGTCTTGTCTGTCCAACTAAGTTTCAAATTCCTTAGATTTAGAGCATTATCTGAACATTATACAATTATTTTTACTTCAGCGCACTGAAATAAGAATAAATATTTGTTGGGCAGATAGATACATGAATGTTTTAAGCATATTAGCATGAATTATTTCATAGCAAATAAGTATATATATTATATATGTACAGCAATTGTATATATATACATATATTTGTGTATGTATATATATATTCTACACACACACACACACACACACACACACACACACATACACACACTTAGAGGCTAGACTTAGAATTTCATTGGCGTGAGCTCTGGGGAAACTCCCTTTACCAATGTAGGTCAGAACCTTCTCTACAACTTAAAGTCTTAGAGAATTGTCTGAAGTACCAAGAAGTTAAATAACTTGCCTAAGATCCAATAGTGAGTCTCCCTTCGCTAGGCCATACTGCCTCCCCTTTTTTGATTCTCTTCCTTCTCTTATTTTATCTTTTGATTTCAGATTACTCTGTAATGGATCCAGGGTAGCCTAGGAGATCCTGAAATCTTCCCTGAATAACTCAGACACTGGGAATTTCTGGATTCCTCAGAGCTGAAAATGTCAGTTTTATACCCTTAAACTCTCTGAACCTTAATTTCCTCATTTGTAAGATTCTTTTATATCCCTAAGGTAATTTTTCAGTCTTAGAGCTATGATCCTACTAACATATACTTGACTTCCTGTGTTTCTACTGAAGAATTTGCTGTCACATGTTAAGATATACATACTCATGATAATATTCTAATATTTATAAGCACTGGAACCAGAAGTCCAATTACTTTAACAAAGTAGTGGTTATTTTTCTACATTGTAAATGTAATTACAATGTGTGATTTTACAAAATGCTATCCAAATAATCTAGAGAAGTTTATGTTTTGGTTCCTATAGCAACTGATAATTAACTTCCTGACTTGTATATGTAAATTCTCAACAATATTCTCACAATTGTAGACCTAATTCTGTTAAAAATTCAGAGAGAATTTTTATATATAGAAAAGCAGCATGATGCTGTAGAAATCTTACTGCATTTGAAGTCAGAGGATTTTGCTTTAAAACTTGAATCTGTTTACTACACATGTCACTTAAACTCTCTGGGACTCAATTTTCTCAGGTATAAAATGTAGGTAGGTAAAATGTGCTAGGAATCTAAGGTTTCATGCAGCTTTAAATATGTGACTTCAGAATAGTATATGTGTGTGTTTCTATATACATATATATTTTACATACAATTTGATACACATTATACATTATACAAATGCATACCCACATGTAGTGGGGGTTAAATTGATTTACTCCACCCTCACCATGGCGTGCTGAGCCTATGCCTCTATAGAGCTTATCACCACAAAGCTCTTACTCTGAGATGACGAAGCAAAACATTTATTGGCCACTAAACAGGAAGAATAGATGACTCAAAGAGGGATCTTTCAAAGCAAATTACTTATCTTTTTCTACTTCTTCTCTTCCTGATTACAGATCATGTCAAAAATATTCAAGCCAATGCTTGGAGGGGTAGGGGAAGAAGTCCGGTGCTTTTCACCCTATCCTGGGGAGAAATATTGAATTGCAAGTACATGACAACTTAAATGCTTGTGTGAGTTTAGACAAGATTGAGTCTGGACTTTGGGCTCCTTAGCTGCCTCTTTATATTTTCTTTCTTCTGTATATTTAGATGATAGAAATGCCTGGGGTATGCTGGAGACAGCTCTAAGTATTGTTAAGTTTTCAATGTGAGCATTTACACCTCTGAACTTGGCAATGCTACAAACCAGGTTTGACTTGATATTTTCTTGTTTGTCTAGATTGGAGAAATTGATGGGGGAAATGTTCATATTGTAGATTACTGTTAAATTTGTCTTTTGGGCATGTTTACCATTTTCCCCCAGAGAAATGGTTGTTAAACATTACCAGCACACCCCTGGAACAGATGATCCCAAGATGAAAGTGTGCAGTGTTAGACAACAATGTAAATTTCAGAGATTGCATGTAGAACTTCAGTTTCTTATTTGGAGCTGACTGGACCAAGGAAAGGAGCTGACCCATGACTGTGTTTGCCAGAAGAAATGGACCTGGTGAGAGTCTTTTAGGACAGTACTGAGCCAAGGTAAAATGTAAAATTCCTACTTAGCAGTCCTTCAGATTGCATCATGTGTCAATATTTTAGTCATCAATTCCATGGGAGAGTATAATAGTTACATTACCAGTGCTGCTTATTTTAGTTTTTGTTAATGTGTCTTTCTGTATCTTTTGTGTTTGATATTTCTTTTACATGGAAATATAATGTGGCTATCCTGATCCACGTTATACATTAAGTACCTTTCTAATCCCTATTTTGAGGGGCATTGTAGAAATGATCCCTAACCTAAGATTTTAAGTAATTTTCCCTGGAGCCATGAGCTAGTCATTTTAAAAAGTATCCTGTCTTTGGAGGTCTGATCACCTGAGGTTTGAACCTCATCCACAAATGCCTTCATACTGAACTGCTAGAGGAATCTTGAGAGGGTGAGCAGATAGCGTTCCCACCCACCAGCTCCCTGTGTTCAACTGAAGTTTTTTAAGTGTTAAACTTTTCCACTGGTTAAATGTTTGCTATCTAAAACAAAAGGGCTAGGGAGCAATTGACACATTTGTCCGTATATCCCAATTATGTAAAGTTTTTTGGAAGTCCTGTTCAAACTCAAGGATTATCCTTCCAAATGCATCTACCCAGTGCCTTGCACTGAATAATCTCAAATGATCTCAAATGGCATAGTTCTTTGACAGTACTAAAAGGGACAGTCTTTAGGGAGAACCCAGGCCTAGCCTACCAGGTAGGCCTCGAGATTGCATTCTCCTCCTAAGTACAAAGTGGTGCAAATTCAACAAACCATTTGTTACAAAATTTATCAGAGGTAACTGCGGTCTTAGTCCTTAGGGCCTCCAAACCAAGCAAATAGAAAATAAGGAAATAAAAACAAACTTCCCCTCTCAGAGAAGCTGTAGTCCCAGAGGAACCCCTGGGGCTCCCCCACAGGGATTAGGGACCTAATAAGGGGACCTAATAGAAGTCTTCTCCTTACCCTCAGATGAGAAATCAAAATATCCTGGTAAAAAAAAAAAAAACTTCCACAGTTCACTGAAATATATAGGGTAAACCCATACATTTTCCCTATTTGATCCCATGACATCACTAAAGGCCATTCAGATGGTGTCTATGGAAAAAAAAATTTTTTATTGGTGTCTCTGAAACTCACAAGACACCTCACTTTTCTCCAATGGATTTCTGCAAATATATAAAATAGTCCATACTCATCTGTTGAAAGAGTAAGGAGCCTTAGTTCAAAAAGAATGTAAATACACTCAGAGGAGCCCCAGATGATGAGGAAGAGAAGGAGGAGAAGAAACATGATGATAGTGATATGACTCCAGGACTAGAGTTCTATCTAATGGACCACCTAACTACCAAAAGGTAATGAAGTTGATTGGAATCAGTCCATCTGACTAAGCCCTTAAGTAAAAGAACCACACCACTGATCGCCCTAGGGCCTTTCCTTCTCTAAGGAGTTCTTCTCAACTCTGGATTTAGTCATGGCTGGGTAGAAATCAGAGGTGCCTGTTCCCCAAAGAAGATAATCAGGCGGTTCTCATTGTTTTTGATATTTTACATCCCCTAACCTGGATTCTTGTTGAAAATCATTAAAAGATTAAGTTTAACTTATTTTTAGAGTTTCTCCAAAAGGAGCTGGAAGTGGTATCAGGTCTAGGACAACTATTTATTTCCTCTACTTCTATAAAAAAATGCTTAACATAAATGAGAAGCAATATTTATAAATACTGTTATACTTCTCAAGAGTTTGAGACTTCAACTTCAGAACATGAAGCAGTTTGCAGAACTGTTGAATAAGGATATTTCATTTTACTTTGGTTTGGCACTATCCCAAACAGTTTCCACTGGTTTTCTCTCCACTGGCAAGCCCAGCCATAGATTGAAATTCTCTCCCTTTGTCAATTCTCTCTCTCTGACCAAAGGTCCTAGGATCTCCAGACTTCTTACGTTCACAAGATTGCTTCCGAGATTGGACAAATTAATCTCACATTTGGTCACCTATACTCAGGAAAAAATAAAACAGAAATGACCTCCAGGGAATCCATGTTCAGGCTTGCCTAAACCCTCACATGCTTCAGATGCCCAGTGTTTGCCATCCACCTTCCTACTCTCATTGGATTCTTCGGGGAGACATCAAAGACTCAGGATATGCTCAGTAGATTGGAAGAGAATAGAAAAAAGGAGGGTGGGTCCACCTCTCTAAAGATCTATTGGGTCAGGAGCTTTTTCTGACAAGTAGCCCATAAGAGAATTGTTTAATCATTTTAAAATATCCAGGTCCTTCAGTTGAGTTGTTTTCCTTAAATGGTCAAGACAGAGGCACAGTACTCCATCAGAAAGGTAATCAACCTTCCAGTCAAACACAGAGAACACAGAATTATCTCTTGTGTCAAGTTTTACAAGCAGAGGTCCCTGATCCATTTGTTGGAAGATAAACAAAAAGTAATCACAGGAGCACAACATTCCTCTCAGTCAAGTTCCTCCTTTCTGAACTATACCCTGTTTCCCCTACCATTTTTCCAAATTAAATGATCCCCACATGAACAGAAGACAGTTACTCTCCTCCCCCTGACCTCAGACCTTATTTTGAATATATTTTGTAGTTGTCGACTTATAACTTATTTTCCTCCTAATAGAATGTTAGTTCCTTGAAGGCAAGAAATGTTTCATATTCTTTTTATAACCACAGATCTTTGCCCATAACAATTACCTAATAAATGCACCAAGATGTTGAATGAATGAATAAGCAACAAAAATATCTTGAGCTCAGTCTTCTACAAACTAGATAACAATGAAGAGTATAGATGTGGACCTCGGAGTATTATGAATTCTGGTTGGATCCTGCTGAGAATAACACAGCAACCTTTATTCCTCAGGACATAATTTCTTTAGCCTTTGATTCTCTACTTCTGCACCCTGAAAATCTTCAATCCAACTTAAGACCCCCATCTGATTTCCTTTTAGGAGTGAGAGAAATGGTGAGAGTACCATGTGGCAGAGTATCACAAAACTATACATGTGCCTATGGACACATTTATACGTATAGCCCCTCTACACACATACCCATGTACATTTTAGAAAGAATATCAACAAAAGCATAAACTCAACAGATTTGTGCTTGACAAAATTATAAACCATTATCCTCAGGAAGGATTTGTTAAAAGTTAAAATAGAAGCATCATTCCCTATATAATGAAACCTTACCTTTTTGGTATTATGCTGTAAGAAACATCAGGTTAGAGTTGGAATTGGAAAACTAAGTGAAGTCCTTGCCTTAGGCCCTAGTAACTTTGTGTGGTAGGGAAGTCATTTAACTTCTGAAATGCTGAATTTCCTTATGCTAAATGAATATTCTAACATTGGTACTACTTATCTGACAGGATTGTCATAAGGGATTTGTAAACCTTAAAGCATTGTAGGTAAATAAATTATTTTAGGTCATGTTTCCTAACATTTTCTTTTCTATTGATTAGCCCTACATATCAAGAAATTTTCAACAAAACCAGCAATTCCACAAGCAAACAATGGATCAATTATCCTAATATATAAACCAAGCCTAGGTTGGAGTTTAGTAAGATTAGAATGCTGAATTATCCTTCTCAGGCCATTAGAGGACTTAGTAATGCTGAACTGAAAGAGAACAAATGTATACTTGAAAGCATTATAGACTTTGACCAGACAGACCCAGTAGCCTCATGAAGTTAATGCAGTGTTTATCTACCCTCCTGAGGAAAGCGTAATGCACTTTTAAATCAGTCTCATCCCACATTTATTACCTCTTTGACTTTAATGTTTAAACAAAATGAGTTAAACAAACATAGTTTAGTCCCAACATTGTAGGCGAAAACATAACTTCCTCCCTGGAAATAGCTCACTTTAATTAATGCATCTAGGATGTTAAATGAATGAATAAGTATCAAAAGTATCTTGAGCACATTATTCTACAAGCTAGCCAGATGTGAAGAACACAGATGTGGATCTTGGAGTATTATAAATTCCAGTCAGACCCTGATATGAATTAAACAGCAACATTAATTCCTGAGGACAATTTTCTTAGCTTTAGATTTTCTATAGCACTGAGCCAGATTGAAAGGCCAAACAATACATCCAAGGAGGTTGCCTAGGCAATCTCAAGAGAGAGGGAGAGTGGTCAAGCAGAGATTATGTAGGCGATAAGAGTGATAGAGGTGACAAAAGAAGATCCTCCTCTGGCATGGACAAGAAAATAAAGGAGGGAAGGTAGAGGTCATGCAGGGTGACTGTAACGACTTAGAATTTGACCCTACAAAACTGGTCTAAGAGATAAATAAAATTTGTTTAGGACAAAAAAGCTCCCAGATGTTTAAAATAAAAATAATCTGCTTCAAATGATAATAGTGGCAATGAACATTATTATGGAAAATAAGATTCTTCCAAAATACAGTTGATTGTCCACTTTGAATTGCTTACGACTAGACTACATAGAGAAAAAGATGTGCCTCATATTTCCAAATGTTCTAAATAGTGAGCCTTAATAAATATTTACATATAAATATATGTTTATATATACACATAAGAAAGTTATATGTATGTTTACATATATGCATATATCAATATATACATATGTTGATTAATGTGTATATGTATGTATATATACATATATACACACATATGTGTATATATGTATATAATATAAAATGTCCCCAGAGTCTTAGACC
>CM053771.1:213081207-213105620 GCA_028658325.1 Potorous gilbertii | reverse complement strand
GAGAAAATACTGCAAGCAGCTAGAAAGAAACAATTCCAGTATTGTGGAAATACAATCAGGATAACACAAGATCTAGCAGCTTCTACATTAAAGGATTGAAGGGCATGGAATAGGATATTCCAGAAGTCAAAGGAACTAGGACTAAAACCAAGAATCACCTACCCAGCAAAACTGAGTATAATACTTCAGGGGAAAAATGACTTTTCAATGAAATAGAAGACTTTCAAGCATTCTTGATGAAAAGAGCAGAGCTGAAAAGAAAATTTGGCTTTCAAACACAAGAATCAAGAGAAGCATGGAAAGGTAAACAGCAAAGAGAAATCATAAAGGACTTACTAAAGTTGAACTATTTACATTTCTACATGGAAAGACAAGATTTGTAACTCTTAAAACTTTTTTTCTGTATCTGGATAGTTGGTGGGATTACACACACACACACGTGCACACACACACACATACACACACATGCACGCACGCACAGAGACAGAGAGCACAGGATGAATAGAATAGGATAAGATCATATCTTAAAGAAATGAAATTAAGTAGTGAGAGAGAAATATATTGGGAGGAAGGAGGGAGAAATGGAATGGGGCAAATTATCTCTTATAAAAGAGGCAAGTCAATGACTTGTGGAGGGAAAAAGGGGGGAAGTGAGAGAAAAAAACATGAAGCTTAGTCTCATCACATTCAACTAAAGGAAGGAATGAAATGCACACTCATTTTGGTGTGAAAACCTATTTTACAATACTGGAAAGTGGGGGAGAAGGGGAAAAGCAAGGGTAGGGATGATGGAAGGGAGGGCAGTGGGAGGAGGGAGCAGTTTGAAGTCAACACTCTTGGGGAGGGACAGGATCAAAAGAGAGACTAGCAACAATGGGGGGCAGGATAGGATAGAGGGAAATCTCTTTAGTCTTACACAACATGACTATTATGGAAGTCATTTGCAAAGCTACACAGATATGGCCTGCCTTCCCAAAGGGAATGGGTGGGGAGGGAGGTATGGGGAGAAGTTGGAACTCAAAGTTTTGGGAACAGCTGTTGAGTATTGTTCTTGCTACTAGGCAATAAGAAATACAGGTAATGAGGTATAGAAAGTTATCTTGCCCTACAGGACAAAAGAGAAGATGGGGATAAGGGAAGGGAGAGATGATAGAAGGGAGGGGAGATTGGTGATAGGGGAAATTAGAATGCTTGACTTTTTGGGGTGGGGGAAGGGGAGAAATGGGAAGAAAATTTGGAACCCAAAATTTTGTGGAAATAAATGTTGAAAACTTCAGTAAATTTAAATATAAAAAGAAAATGAAAGAAGAAAAAAAAAATATCTAATGAAAGGCCACTATTAGCCAACATCTCTTTGAGATGTAGACATAAATTCAAGAAATAAACACCTAAAAGAGAATTTTTGCTTCTCTCCTCTGAGCCATTGGAGTTTTTTTGCTTTGTTTATGCAAGTGGTTTGAGAGTTTGGATTTTTTTTTAAGGGAGATGATTGAAATATTTTTGCTTGGGGGGGGGAATTGAAGGGTAATTACTATTGGTAATATCCTACCCACAACACATCTTTTTTTTTTTGGCCTATGAATTAATCAGTGTAAGGAGTTTCCTGGTAAGGAAACTCCCTCAAGAGTTTTGCAATTTAGACTTAGAGACAAGAAAGCTGCCTGGAGTGCTAGAATATAACAAGTTGTGCTCAGAGTCATACATCTTTTATGTGCCAAAAGTAAGGCTTAAACCAAGGATCCCATCACACCAAAGCCAGCTTTTTAGTCATTACACCAAGCAAGCTCTTGATGAATTAATTTGAGTTGAATTAAGCTGAACTAAATTGAGACAGCTTAACATAGTAGAAAGAACACCTAACTTGGAGTCAGAAAACCTGCACTCAAGGCCCAGATCTGCCATTCATCTTCCTTATGATCTTGGGCAAGTGTCTTCATTCTCTGGGCCTCAGTTTCCTCACCTATAAAATGAAAATGTTACTCTAGATGATCTCTCAGCTTCTCTCCAATTCCAGCAGTCAATGAAATAATGATAGAAAATAACCTTCAAATGGATGGAAATCAAAAAGGTGTTTATTGTTTGGGATTGTATGGTGCAGGTAGGGAACTAGTAGTAACAACACTGGCTACTATGGACCACCAACAGTGCATGGAAATAGCTGTAGTTTATAAATAATATCTTTTTTATGTAACAGCATTTGCTATTACGGAGTTTTAGCAGCTGTATCACTGTCTTGAGAGTAATGAAGTCACATGGGTGCATCTATAAAAGTTACTGACAGTGACAAATTGATATTGCCCTTTTTGAAAAATAAAACAGTATCTTACATTCCTTTCTCTTTTTGTTTCAAAGATTCTGAAGCCATTAAGGGATCTTAAGTTGTTCTTTCTCAAGTTGTTATGATATGTAGCCAAGATACCTTATGTACAACTTATAGAGTGCTCATAATTTCAGCTTATATCTGGAAATACAAAGAAATTGTGAATTTGGAGAGTTACATGGTAGATGTTAGATAGTAAGTTGTGGTGTAGTAAATACAATATGTGCCTACTTTTCAAGTAATTTCTTTCATCCAAATTTTCTTCCTACTTTCAAAAAGTGTGTATTTGTCATTTCAAATTCCTGATACCTGAAATTCCCAATCATGAAACTGTTAATGGGGAGGGGAGTGTGATTTCGACTATTTGAATACATATTGAAAAATGATCTGTTGTTTCATGTTTCTATGTTTTCATTGTGTTAGTTTTGTCAAACAACTGGAAATTGAAAAGTTGAAAAGACATTTACTAAATGAGAGTATATATATATATATATATATATATATATATATATATATATATGTATATGTATATGTATATATATATATACACACTTTACAATGTGCTTAAGACAAGCCTGATAGATCATACCAACACAACATAGGAGCCACAGGCCGCTTGTGACCCATCAGAGAATTTCAGATGGCATGCAAACAATGTAGAGGGTGTAAAAGAAAGTATGTAAGGATGTAAAGATGTAAAGAGTGCTTTGTCTATGCCTTGCTTAAACTGCCTTCCTCTATTCACTATTGTACTCAAAGTGAGAATCTGATAAGACCCTAGCCTAAAATGACCAGGGTCTCACATTGCATCGTGGGCCATTTCCAGTCATCCTGATGCATATCTGGCCCCTGGACCCATATGGCTCTGGAGGAGAATGTGAGACTGGTGACCTTGCACAGCCCTCCCTCACTCAAATCAAAGTCAAGTGCAAGTCATGTCATCATCTTGATGTCATGGTCCTCTTCAAGAATGAAGGACAAACACAATAATTGCGCTCCTCATGTAACTTGGAGGGTTGATTGCCACTGTGCATGCACTCCTGTTTGTCACATGACCCACAGCAACCAACTATTATAGGTCTGTTCCTAGTCTTAGAGGAGTGAGAATTGTATCTTTCTGATGTTTTCATTTGTTACTGATACTGAACAGGGACAAAGTGAGTGCAGTCATGTGCCAAAACAGATGATACCTGCTATGCTGTGAGTGGCAACAATGCAAGGACATCCTCCCCTTCCTCACTGTGTGGCCTCCCTCTATGTTCATTTCATGAGTATCTGGCGCTTTCTCAAAGCTTAGACACTCAGTTCAATATTTCTTTGCATGTGAGCAGCTGCTGTGGAAATTTTTTGGTTCTAACATTAAAGTTTTGGGGTGACTTTGTAAAATGGTTGATAAAAAGAAATGGAAAATTGAATCAGAACATAGAGTGTTTACTCTGGAGTGGACAAATAGATACTTATTAGTTTTCAGATTTCTAAATAAATCAGTTTCAAACATGATTCTGGAGTATAATAAACTGATTGCTGACAAGAAGTGTAATGTGTCCCATTAACTAAAAATAAACCGTAACAAAACCTGAAAAATGTATTAAAACTTTTACCATTTACAAAGTGATTTTTAAAAAACATTTGTGTGATTTCATGATGAATAAAAATCTTAAGTAATAATTAACTAATACTAACATTAATTAATATTAATTGAAATTTCTTTTTTATATGGTTTCTTTGCAAAATGGTTTAATTATTGAAAAGTGTACCTCTAAAAACCTGTCTTCAACCTGAAGAAGTTTAGCCTGTTTTAATTTTGGCCCCTACCTACTACCAAGTTGTGCAGGTCTGAGATAGATCATTTACATAAGTAGTTTCTTCTGAGTATTCCCTCAGCTAATCTCTCCTGCTGCAGAAGAAACAGCTCACTTACCCCTTTTGGCCATAAGATACTTTCAGTCCATTGAACAGTGGCAAATAACAGTACTTTGCACCACCTCAGAGTTAAAACAAACAAAATACCCTCATATGAAAAATGAACAAGCCAAACTAGAAGCCACAGGCTTTTATATATTGCATTCATTATGCCACAATTTGATATCTAACAGCTACCATATAATTCTCTAAATTTTCAGTCAAGTTTTATTGAATTTCAATCAGTTTCTTTCAAGAGGGAATCAAAATCAGATTCTCACTTTCCCTTAAAGTTCTCTCCCCATGCCTCCAAAATCAGTAAGTATGCCTGTGCTGTGGACATTTTTGTCCTTAACATTTGTTTGCTGACATTTTGTGGTAAACCAACAGGGAGAAAAAAGCTTTATAAAAGAAAACATTGATGTTTATTCTCTTAAATGAATTGACTTTTTTCTCTATAGGTCAGTAAGAAAGTCAGTTGAAAGAGCCCTAGATTTAGAGATGGAGAACCTGCGTTAAAATCCCAACTCTGCTATTTACCACCAGTGTGACTGACCAGCTCTTCTAGGCCTGTTCCCTTAATTATAGAATAAGGAGACTGGACTCTATAGTCCCTTCAAACTCTTCATTTTATAAGTTTAGTGAACAGTGAAGAGAAACGTTTCTAAAGAGAAGTCATTGTCTCAAAAAGACCATGAAAGATATAAAATATCTTTTTTTTCTGTTTCCAAAGAGAAGGAAAGAACTTAAAGAAGAGAGAAAAAAGAAAAAGAGAAAAAACATTTGGATAAAACCTACTATGTTCCAGGCACCTTGCTAAGTGCTTTATAAATATTATCTCATTTGATCCTTAGGATAACCCTGGACAAGGTCATAAGTTTAACTTCTCTGAGCTTGGTTCCTCATCTATAAAGTGGGAGAAAGAATCACAGCTAACTCAGAGGGGCTTCTTTGATGATATGATGCATGTAAAGTAATTATAAAATCTTCAAGTCGCTATATAAGTATCTGCTCTTATTATGGGTTTTGCTTTGTTGACATGTTAGAAAATAGATATCTAGAGTGGCAGAGAAAGAAGATTAAGGCCCTCAGTGTTGTCACAGGCTCTAGTTTACCAAGGCACAGACTAGGCTGGAAAATGTAGGACAAAACAGAGGCAGGAGATAGATCCAAGTAGACAAAGATAAGACAAAGAGTTCCAAATAGAAATAGAGAATATTGAAGAAAAAAAATCTGCCCAAAATAAGACACGTTTTTATTAGAAGGGAAAGTATTTGGAAAAACAAGTAATTAAGGAAGTGGAAAGAAAAATAAAAGGACACCAGGTAAGGAAAAAATTGGAAAAACAAATAATGAAGACAGGATAAGGCTAGAAGAAAAAAAAGTGTTGTCAATGATCAAAGTATAATGCCGTTAAATAGAGAGGGTGGGAGAGAGTAGAACTTCCTTATAAACACTACTTGCCTCACCCTAATTTAATAGCAACCAAGCAGTTTATTCAAATCCACATAAATCCCAAACCAAATTCTCCCCAGCATCCAGGAAAGCACACTTTGGTTGTTATTGAGAGTCCTCATAGGGAGAAAAGATGATTATTAAAGACATTACACTAGACTAAGAAGAGATGAGTTTCTTTTCCTCTTTACATCACATACCTTGACCATAGCCAAGTCTCACCAAAGAAGAATATAAATTCTGGTCATCTTCTAGTCAAGCTGATAGGGATCTGGATTTGTTTTCCCACTGGAGATCATTTAAAAATAGTACTCTTACAGAAAGTTGGGGAATATAGTTTATAACATTTACAATAATAATAGGTTTGAAAATTGGATGTTTAAAACTTGAACACCCACCTCCTTACTCACATAATAGGGTTAGGTACCTGTGATTTCACTTGTGGAATGAACTACTGGGTGACAAAACTCTCTACCAGTTCACAGTCATATCTTTTCAGAAAATTATAGTCTTAGAGAGATTCCTAGAGCACTTTTAAATGACTTGCTCAGGGTCACACTGCCAGTATGTGTCAGAGGGAATACCTTGGTCTTCTTAGCTTCGAGGGCAGCTCTCTATTCATTATGCCATTTTCCTTCTCATGCCATCTTCACTTAATAAGTATAATTTTATAGGTGAGAAAATTTAAGAAAATACAACCATCCTTATGACTTTTAAAATGGCAGCATCTTCACTGACATCCATACTTTAACAATGCCTATTCAGATTAAAAAAAACCTCAAGCACAACCCTTTGTCTCCCAGACAGACGATAACTAACATGAAAGCATTTCTCAGTAATCTGAGAACTTTCCTTCTTTGATAGAATTTATTCTGTCTGTCTTTAATCCATCAGACAAGTAATTACCCAGTTATTGAAAGGATGATGAAAAATGACCTGTCTTCTCATTACTAACCCCCAGTAAAAAAAAAAAAAAAAAAAACCTTGCCATAAGAAACAAAGTTTAGACCATTAAGGAAAGGTAAATGAGTAGGAGATCCGAGTATGCCCCCAGGCTTCTTAACGTGTCTCATTTTAGGGGGATATAATACCAAAAATGGATATGTGGCTACACCCTAAACTGTCTAGACTGATTGACTCTAATGGTCTTAAGTATTCAGCCCAGACAGTAACGACTTTGTGACTTCCGGTAAACTGGACTGGTGATTCATCCCACCAGCAGAGTCATGGGAAGTTTACTTGCTGACTCAGGAGAAAAAAAACTTGCCTAACATGTTCTTCAGCCTAAACCAAAACAGAAGGAAAGTACAGACACACACACACACACACACACACACACACACACACACACACACACACCAACCATACCAAAGAGAATTTGAAGTAGGACAAAAGACATTACGTACTATAATTTGAAGCAGCTAGGTAAATGTAAGTGCTCTTGATCTCACTTTACTGATTTAAAGAAGGAGGCGCCCTCCTTTTGTGAGATCTTTTTCTGCTTCTCAGCGCTGACTCAGCTCTTTAAGCACAGCTCATAGGATTCTTTCCAAATAAACATTTAAATAGGTTTTTGAACCCTAAGATGTTTAATATAGTTTCTAAAGATAGTGGTTAATACTTGGAGCAGAGAGTTGGGTGTGGACTGGATTTCTGCCCTAAGTGTCACTGACTGACTCACTGTACAACCTTAGACAAAACTAGTATCTAAGTTCTCCAGTATGAACTGATATTTCTGTTTTTAAGAGACTAGTGAGATATTTGACTGAAATATTTGAAGCTGAATTAATATTGTATTCTGGGTCCGATTATCCATTTTTTATAGATTATCTGACTTCTTTCCATGAATGCACTATCATAGTTTAGCAGCTCCACAAAACAGTAAAATAAGCCTGGCAAGGGATTTTAATTCTGAGATCTGTTTAATAGTTTTTTAGAATGATTTGGTGCAAAAGAAAATATAGGAGTTGAAAATAGTGATTAAAATTAAGTTTGGGAAGTTTTAAGTTTTGTGGATTTCAAATTTCTAGTATTTATCTCATCCATTTACTTAGATAAGTTGAAAACTTCATGATTTCTAGGGTAGATACTGGATCCACTGATATAGGTCATATGCCCATTCTTTGTGAGATTCTCATTCTTGTTTTCCTATCAATCTTCCACAGAACTAATGTGCTGTAGGTTTTTCTTCTCTTCCTTTAATATCTTGGGCAAAGAAGGAGTACAACTTGGGCTGTTAATTTGTTGACTTTCATTCCTGAGTCTGCCTTCTTTTCTAGTCATGGATGTCATAATAGGATGATGGGAATGAAAAAAATGAAGGGACCATCTATCCAAGACCTTCATTATACAGATGAGGAAACTATCACCCAGAGAATTAGGTGACTTGTCCAAGGTTGAATAGGAAAGCAAATTGTTACTACCCTGGTATGTGAACCCAGATCCCCTGAATTCATTTCCAGTGGTTTTTCCACTATGCCTTCACATTAATGGCTTTTATTAAACATCTCAATTGAAAAGCACATCCCTGACCATTTAGCCCAAGTTATGTTGGAACAAGAATCCCTGAGAGTGTGTGTGTGTGTGTGTGTGTGTGTGTGTGTGTGTGTGTGTATACCTAGCAAGTAGTCATCAGTCTTTGAATGAAAACCTCCAATGAAGGGGAACCTACTATTAACTGATCAAGCCCCACTCTAGTTTGGGATAGCTATAGGTATTAAAAATCTTTTTTTTCCTTTTCGGCAGGCCTAAATATGTCTCTGCAACTTCTATCTAAGTCTCCTAGTTAAGCTGTCACTAGGCAAGTAGAAATTGAATCTCTCTTCCCGTCACAGCTGTTCACATGTTCATAGAGAGCTCTCATATTCATCCTAAACCATTTTTCTCTGCTAGACATTTTTAATTTCTTCAACCAGTCTGCAATAGCATGATAGCAAGGACCTTCCCATCCTCATTGCTCTTTTTCTGCATGTTCTCTAATTTATCATTGTCCTTCCTAAAATATGGCACCAAGACACAATAGTCCAGACTAAGACAGACTGCAGAATGGATGATTATCTCCCTTGCCCTGGAGACCATGCCTCTGTTAATGCAGACTAATGCAGAATGAGATTATAATCAACCTAAGAGTAGGTTTTTTTTTTTGGTGTCTATAGTGCATTGTTGACTAATTTGAACTTGCAATAATTAGTGTCCATAAGTAAATGAAAAGATAATTTACTTTCATAAAAATGTTTTACTTCCATACTAATAAATAATTTCTATTAAATACATAAGGCCTTATATAAAAAAACAAAAGATCATAATTCAGAACTATTCACCAAAGTACATCTGACTAATGAATTTGCTGATTATCTACCCCTTCTCCTTATATAAGACATACACCAAAATATTCAACAGTTTGACAGTGTTTTTAAGGTAGGTTTCCAATCAAGCCTATAACTTTGTTTGCTCCCTTTGTGGACGGAGATGTGACTTCTAACTAGAAGAAAGAATTTGAGGTTATAAACTTGTGTGAGATAAAATTGTTACAAGAGCTTCTTGGGGAAGTTCTATATGTAGTTCCAGATAGTCATGGAGAGACGCATGTGGAGAGGTAAAGATTTTGGAAGCTGCAGACATGTAAGGGAAATTGGGTTCCTTAACATGTTCCTGATTTCCTGCTTCCTCTCTGAGACACTTTGGAGACAGTCCCTTTGTATAAGACTAGTATTTCTCTTTTGAACTGGGATAGCTTGTTCCCAGCTGAAGATCTCATTCACATTTGTGTATTTTCTAATATATCCTTGTAATCCAGCTTCAATGCTGAAATATTTGCATTAATCCTCATTAATAGAGAGAATAATGGCACATGCTAGCTTTCTCCTATATGTCTTCTTTCCAAGATTAATCTGTATAACTTCTCCAATTTCAGTTTGCTTAGATAAATGAATTTGCTTACCATTTGCAATGTCTGATGGCCTTTTACATGAACATTTGGTGAGAAGAGACCAAGTCAATGGGTATAAGCTTGAGGCTAATTATCCTCATTTAGAGAAATAAGGGAAATGATTTTCTTTTTGAACTAGACTCCTATCACCAGATGAACAATAGACAAAATTCCAGTTTGACACCATTCCTGAAGATAGTTAAGGGATCAAATTTCATACCCCTTTTCCTGCTTTTCTCAAGGCAGAAATCATAGTCTCCCTTGGAAAGGGATGAGTCAGATTACAGAAATACCTGTTCATGCCACTTTTCAGCTCCATCTATGCACTTAGGCAACACATATGGACATGTTCACTTGTGTCTGATTCTTTGGGATCCCATTTGGGCTTTTCTTGGCAAAGACAGTGGAATGGTTTGCTATTTCTTTTCCTATCTCATTTTACAGATGAGGAAATAGAGGTAAACAAGGTTAAACGACTTGCTCAAGGTCACACAACTATTAAGTATCTGGGGCTGAATTTGAACTCAGGAAGAAGTCTTCCTGATCCCAAGTCCAAAGCTCTATCCACTGTGCCACCTAGCTGCCTCATATTTTTTTAAATACATTTTTATTGTTTTCTTTCATTTTTTCAATACTTAGATTTTCTGCTATACACTTTCACTCCTCCTACCAGAGAGAGAAATCCCTTATAACAAAAAATATTTTTCAAGTGAAAGGAAAAAAAGAGGATGGAGAGGAAAAAATTCAGTAAAACACATTGAAAAAAATAGGACATTATAATTAATGCTTTGGTACTAGGAGCCTAAATATTTGCAAAGGAATAGGAAGAAATGTTTTTTCATAGCTCTTCTTTGAGGACAAGCTTGTTCTTTATATTTTCACAACACTTAGTTTCAATTTTTTATTGCTGTTCTTTCAATTTAAATCATTGTAATTCTTATTTATATTGTTTTCCTGGCTCTGCTTATTTCACTATACATTAGTTCATCTAAGTCTTTGTATGATTCTCCATTTCCATCATTCTTTTCATTTTGTATAATAACAAAACATTTGCGAGCCACAATTTGGCAACTCCCCAATTAATAGGCATCTACTTTGCTTCCAGTTCTTTGTTAGCACACACACACACACACACACACACACACACACACGCAAATATTTTGGTGTATATGAAGCCTTGCTTTCTTGAAACTGACATCCTTATTTCCCAAGTATATTTACTTTTATTCTGTAAGCCTTTTTTTGATAGGAGACCTATAATCATTAACATTTAGTGTTATAAATAATAAATTTGTTTTTTAAAAATAATTTTCAGCTTATTTTTATTGGTGGTATCTAGAAGGAATGCAGTTTTTAATCTATAACTAGATCATGTATCCATTTGGCCTAATAAAAGAAAGGGATCATATTTCTTCCCCCCCTCAAAAAGATTCTTTTTCTAAAATAACTTAATTTTGATGCTTCATTGATGTTTAAGTCCTTTTATACTTTTGTCTTCTAAATAGAGGAACTTTGCCTTTGGAATTGCCAGCCCATTTCCATTTCTCTCCTTCTTTTATTGTCACTATTGTTGCCAAATGTGTTAAAATCTATTTAATAAGTACATCTGGAGATTTTTGGTGCTTTTGAAAAATTCTTTTGTGAGGATCATAAGATATACATGTATATATATATATACATGCATGCCTACATACCAAACTGTAATTTTGTTATTTGTGTAATAATTTGTTACATCTATGTTTCAATTAAATTTTAACTATATGTAATAGTAGGCATTATGTGTATTGCTTGTCATAGTTTCTTCATGTTTAGTCAGTTTGACTTGCCTCTTGCGTTGCTTGTAATCAGCTCTTTAAATGTGGATTTTTGTTAATAAATTATTCTAGGTCTAGTTTGTCTTTGAAATAAATTGTTTTGTTATCTGACAATATGGTTACAGAATATATTATTTTGACAGTCAATCCAGTTTCTAAAGATTTTTTGTATATGTTGACATTTTCTTTCCTTGTTTTTGACGTCTTATATTACGCTGGCATTTCTTTAAATGTAACATCTATTTATGTCTTTATATTTGGAAAAAAATGTTTTCAGTCATGTGCATTAGTGAATCAACATTTCTTCCCACTGATATTCTATGTATTTCTCTACAACGTGTTGCCTGATCTTATCCATTATGGAAACTTTGCTAATTTATGACATTTACTTCTTTTTCAGTACTCCAATTAATCTAATATAGTACTTTTTGTTTTGCCTTCCAAACCCATTATGTTGTCTTGCATATACACTACTTGCCTTTTCAATTTTGTTACTTCCTAGGTTTGTTTAATTTAATGTTTATTATCTATTGATCTTTGCTTGATTTATTTTGTTCTAATATTAAATGCTTCCATATATGCTTTTAGACCTTGAATAAAATTTCCACTAGTAAATTGTTTCAACCCTTGTGTTTTTTAACTGTGTCAATATTTTACTTTACTAATATTTTTATTATCCAATTTAACTTTTCCATTGGTACCAATTCCATATTAACCACTGATGCTTATTTTTAAGGTCTATACATTGCAGAAATTGTTTATTGAGTTGCAGATTTTTCTGGTTGAATTTTCTCTATCAGGTTGACTTTGGTCATTCTAGAGGATGTGACAAATAATCTGTGTTGTGACTGGTAGAGAGATGAAAGAAGTAGGAATTCTCTTCAGCACTGAGTGCTGTGTGTGACCAGAGAAGGAATTAATTTTTAGCTTCAGGAGCTCCTTTTTCTGGAATACTTCAGTTGCTCCCTTTTGGTATGATATAGCTTTTTTTGCTGGACCCTTTGTAGAGCCTTTAAGTTTTGTCTCCAATCTATCTTTGTCTCCTAGTGTCAAACATCCATTACTTACATGGTCACACACCCATTACATATATTTAAATTATTGATAAGCCCAGAAAGATTCAACAACAGGTGCTGACCATATGTTAGCATACTACCTAGAACCTGAGACAAGCAATTTAGAGATATTTGCAATTGACTGAGGGACCCTTTTATTTACTAGCTATTGAGGGGTATAGGGATGACTAAGAAAGGAATTGTTCATTTATTAAGTGACTTAGAGACATGTTGCCCATTTTATCAAAAGTACTTCCCCTAAGGAAGACAGACAATGGGAAGCTTATGGCAATTGGAATGACAGCATCACTGGCCATGTCAGTGACAATAGCAAAACAGCAAAGTCACATTGAAACAATACTAAGCAATAAATAGGTTCAAGTCCTAGAAGGAACACTAGTGGAACATCAAAGCAACAGAGTGGCACAGAGGAAAGAGAGAGGTGAGCATGGTAGAAAACTATGACTCCAAGGACCAGAGGGAAAATATGCCTTGAGACACAGAGGTGCGAAGCCACGTTGTGAAAGAATAAAGTCAAATCTCACTCTTCTCTAACATGGTGACTCATAGAGATTATGTGCAATTCAATGTGAGTCAATATTTGATACATCATGGCCACCAAAAAAGCTCATGTGATTTTAGACTATATTTAAAAAGACAAATGTCCAGAAACAGAATGGTGATAGTCCTATGCATTGTTCTGGCTGGATCACATCTGGGCTATTATGTTTAGGTCTGGGTGACAAATTTTAGGAAAAACATAGATAGTTGGAAAGAATTTGAAGGAGAAAAAGCCAGATGGTATAAGGCTTCTAAATCATGCATATGAGGCTATCATGAAGGAATTTGAATGTGAAGTCTAGGGAAGATAAAACTCATGAGAGATGTCATATCTCTGTTCAAATATTTGAAGGGATGTCATATGAAAGAGGAAATAGACTTGCTCTTATTGACTCAAGAATTATGAGCAATGGGTAGACGTTGAAAAGAGGTTAACTTACATTTAAGGAAAAGCTTTTTGCAAATTAGGGTTACAAAAGTGGAATGAGCTTCTTCAGGAGGTAATTTTCTAGACTTTCTACTCATCATTAAAAATCTAGCAAAGGTTAGATGATCACTTGTCAAGTATGTAGTAGAGAGAATTTTTGTTTGAATGTGAGCTGTATTAAGTAACCTGTGAGGTCACTCACAACTGTAAGAATATAGAACTTTGGAAATGTCCAGTGATAGAGAAATGACTGAACAAACTATGGTACCTAATAATTAAATAGTGTAAAGGCCCCCGCACTGCCATACCAGAATGGCTCCTAACACAGATTCTTAGATCTGCTTTACCAGGAAACATAGCTGTTTAAGGGGTCAACAATCTTTTTTAATTACATTCACTAGTTCAAGGGAAAAGTCAGCATCCTGAACTTTAGAGAAAATACAGAGTAAATACAGAGATAATATAAGCATAGAAACAAAGCTCAACAGACAAGGTTCTACTGCCTGATTCAAAACAACATTGCTATAACCTTTACATACATTCCCTGGATTGAGAGAGCCTTTGCATATGAGCAGTTGTTGAATTCCAGAAGGCATCACAATACACATGACACAGTGCCTAATTAGAAATTAGCAAAAAGTATAAAAGTCTTCCTTCAAGCAAGCTTCCCTTAATGGACTCCATTTGAGGCCTATTAATTGATGGGGAAGATCTAAAATTCCATTAACATTACAAATAGTCATTTATTAAGTATTAATTCCTTGTCCTCAAAAAGGTCACAATCTAAATGAGAAGATAACGTAAAAAACCAGGTACGAAAAAGATATCTATATATATATAGGATAAATAGGGGATAGTCTCAGAGGAAAGATATAGCATTAAGGGGGCCTAGAAAGTGCTTCTGGATGATGGAATTTTAGCTGATATTTAAAGGAAAGCAGAGGTGCCAGGAAGGGGAGATGAGGAGAAAGACAAGTATGGGAGACAGACATTAAGAAAAGCAAATATTAAGAATTTAAAGAAATGTTGAAAAACATCCAAAAGAGTGTGAAGTGAAAACTAGAATCTGCTAAAATATGACAATTCATAGTCATGCATTTGACTGTACTGACTCTGGCAAGTTTTACACCACATTTTATGATGCCCAAGTTTCTCTCTAACACAAAGGGCCATCTTTTTAAAAAAACACCAGGAATATTCTTATGATGCTGTATGGTACTGAGTCATGGAATATCCTAATCATTAATGAATTATGGTTGTAGATATTTTTTAAAAAGGTAACAGGGAGTTTCATATGGGCATAAGCAGATTCTAACTTATTACCAACAAATAATTGGACAAGTGTGTAAATAGTGTTCATTTTCACTACTGACAACTTAAATTTTTTGTTAGCATATTTCTTTTCCAAGAAAAAAAAGATACATATTTTTGTCTTTGAAACTTCATTGGAAAAGATTTTATTTTTTTTAAACATTGTCATTTATAAGTTTGTAAATTCTCTATGTAAAGTATAAAATAAAAAGCAGGCTTGGATCATAGCCAAAATTAATCATTTCTAAATTTACACCAAATGATAACTAGTAGGAAAGTATTACAGACCATATATCAAATGTTGGAAATATTTTAAATTGTTCCATGTGACTGTTTAAAAGATTCATGACATATATAGAAAATATTGCAATGAAAAATCCCTCCTAGCTAGTTGTTCAATTAGTAGTTATTTTTAGCAGTTTATGGTTACTAAGCCTAGATATACCACAAGCATTTGGCTATTTAAAAGTCTCTAATTTAACCTTTTATAGACAGAATTCATGTATATATATACCATTTCTCTCCTCCTAATCCCTTTTCTTTTTTTATGCATAAGTACTGTACTGAAAAATATGGTCAATTTGTTAGCAGACATTAGAGACATTACTGCTTCAAGTCTTTAACCCCAAATTAAAGGTCTCTATGTAGCTTGAAAGACTACTTTGCTTTGAGGATAAAGAAACATTTTACATGAATCTCCTTTTATGTTCTGACGGAATTCTAAGATTTTCTTGTTATTAGATTTATAAAGGTTAAATGTTAAAAATTGAATTTCTATCTTCAATAAAAAAGTAATTTGTAACTGTGTTTCATGGACACTCTGGACTTTCTGAAGACATTTTGTGCTCGATGTAACTTATGCATGCTCCATCATTTACAGACAAGTCCCAACTAACCCTATACCAGATAAAGAAAAATCTCAAAAAGCTTTCAAATACTGCTCAAGAGAAGGTGGTGTTCATTTCTTGACTACTATATAAATGAATCTTCTGTCTTTTTTAACTTCTCAACCTCCATTCTCAGAGTGGGAAAACATTATTAATGCAGAGAGTGATATAACATTAATTCATCCATCTGATCATTCATAAAAAATAATTGATTTCTAAATGTTAGACATTGTTCATGTGTTGAGTAATTGATCATTTAGGAAGTTTTTACTTAAATTATTAAAATATAATCAGAACTATATTAGAAGCTATGGGGAAAATGATAAGATAATGTGACAGTTTTACAATCAAGGAATTTATAATCTAATAGTGGGGTTAAGTCTAGCATATGTTAGTGAATAAAAGAGATGATTAATATTTATATAGGATTCTACAAATGTTAACTGGGATTCAAGCCTACATCTAACTCTCCTAACTGGCAGAAAGAATGATTATTTCACACTGCTTCTATGTAAGGGGTAGAGTTGGTCAGTTCTGACTTCTGGTTTCAAAAGAGGACACACATATTCTAGGATCCTTTTATGGGATGGGCCCTGAGGTATAGAAAAATTTGGGGAAGTCTCCACTAAGCAGAGGAGTCAATGCCTCAATCATATTATTATTTCCAGTTTAAGAATTAGAGACTTCAGGGAATTTATCCTTGGGTGAGATGGGGGACCTTGACTGAGGTGAGATATCTCTCTCCAGTGGGAGGACTCTCATTCATTTGTTTTCTCATATATTCTAATCTGTTCAATTTCTCTTATTTCTATTTGTAATTTGCTTTTTAAAATTAAATTTTATTTTATTAACAGAAATCTATTTTCTCTCCTTCCTATTCTCACTCATTGGAAAAAAGAAAAAAATAAAATTCTTACAAAAATGTATTCCCTGATTGTTTGTGTCTAATAGCTTTGATAAATTCCTTCATTTACTGCTCAATATTTGTGATGGTCTTTATGTAAGCATTTGGTGAGGAGTAAAATGGTTTACATTGAGAAAAAAAGTTATTTTCCCCTAGACTTGAAATATTTAAGGAATAGATATAATTAGAGTCTAATATTCCTTTTTGTCAGAGGCTAATCAGAAATATCTAATTAGACTAAATGAGTGGCAGGGCCCCATAGTATATCAAGAAAATACATAAATTCATGCAAAGTCTTTCATGTTATACCTGAAATATGATATCAGGTTCTGGATGCTGTATTTTAGAAGGGGCTTTGACAAACTGATTGTGGCCAGTCTAGGGTGGCTTATATAGAAAGAGTCATATAATCCTGCTAGAAGAGAGTTGGTTGAAGGAAAAGGGGGAATTCTTAAGCTGGAAAATAGAAGATTTGGGGGCAATATAATCACATAAAATGGTACTGACTGTTTGGGAGTAAGTTATCTATCACTGGAGACCTTCAAATAGAATGTGGATAGATACTTGTTGGGGACACTGTGAACAGGATTCATGCCTCAGGTATGGTTTGGACTACATAAATTTCAATTCTCTTCCCCCTCAATTCTATAACTCAATGTGTTTGTGATTTTAAAACTGTGCTTTTAAAAGTTATATTAAAATGTATAAGATAAATTCTTTTGGAAAGTAGGATGGATAAAAAGTTGAATTAATCAATATGTACACTTAAATAAATAAAAAACTTTTTCTGCAAAGGCCAGCTAAAGTAACACTTTATTAGGCTTTTGCAGAATACTTCAATTTTAGTATAATCTTTTCCTTATCTCAGTACCTAACTTTAAAAGGCAATTTGATTCCATTCAATTAGTGTCAGGCACTGAACTAGGCACAAGGTATATAAAGACAAAAATTAAATTGTCTATGCCCTCAAGGAACTTACATTATATTGGATGGAAATAACGTAACCAGATGAGAAAATAGAAAATAAATACAAAATAATTTTATTTTGTGAAGAACATTAACAACCGAGGGAATCAGGGAATTCTTTTTGTAGGAAGTGAATTGTACCCTGAAAAGAGGTAGTGATCCCAGGAGGCAAAAGGAAAAGATTAGTCAAATGCTCAAAGATGGAAGTTACAGTGTCATGTTTGGGGAGCAGCTAGAAGGCCAATTTGGCTTAAACATAGAGTACATCAGGGGGAGTAATGTCAAATAAATCTAGAACAGGCCTGGGCAACATATAGCCTGTGGGTTGCTTATGGCAGGCCAAAGGATTTCAGATGGTCAATGAAAAATGTAGAGGAAATAAAATAAAGTAAAGATGTAACAAGTGCTTTCTCCATGCCCTGCTTAATTTCGCCTTCCATTAGTCACTGTTTTGTTCGTCATGTAACTTGGTAGGTGGGTTGTTATTGCACACTCTCTTCCGTTTGTCATGCGATCCATGGCAGCCACCCATCATCAGTTTATCTCTAGTCTGAGAGGAACGAGAATTGTATATTTTTGCTCTGTTTTCAGTCATTCCTGGCATTGAACAGGGACAAAGTGAGTTAAGCCTCACGCCAACACAGCTGACACCTGCTATGTGATGAATGGCAATAATGCGAGGGCATCTTCCCCTCCCTCACTGTGTGACTGTCCTGCAGTTACATGAGCGTTTGGTGCTGTCTCCAAGGTCAGGCACTCAGTTCAGTATTTCTTTGTATGTGAGCAGTTGCTGTGAAGATTGGGGGGGTGGTAACTTTCTAAAATGGGTGATAATAAGAAACAGAAGATCAAATCAGAACATTGAATGTTTAATCTGGAGTGGACAAATAGATACTTGCTTACTTACATAAGAAACAAAATATTGTGCCTCATTTCCTGAGAAGTAATAGCCATTCTGCAGGAATATGATCTTCAACTATTTCAAATCAAAACATCTTGGTTTAAGTAAATTGGACAACACTGAAAAACAAGTATCCAATTTGTTGGAAAATCTCAGTGGGGAACAACGGTTTTTCAAGAAAGTAAACTCATAAAATGAGGCAGGTTAGTTTTCAGGTTTCTAAAGAAGTTGCTGCTGCTAGGAAGCCTTTCACTGAAGGTGACTTCATAAAGAAGTATTTGCTGATTACAGTTTCTGGATTATGTCCCAATTTAAAAAAAGTGTTTTTGAGAAATAGTTTAATCAATTAATTATAGCTTTGCCTGGAAAGTAAGCTACTAAAATCCTCTCTGTAACCCGAAGACATTTAGCCTGTTTTAATTTTGGCCCTTACCTGCTGCCAAGTTGTGTAGGTCTGATCTAGAAAGATAGGTTGGATCTGGACTGTAAAGGACTTTAAAGGAGAAAAAAAATGACTGCATTTCATCTCAGAGGATACCATCAAATCTTACAGGGATGGGAACCTGTAGCCTCAAGGCCATATGTGGCCCTCTATGTCCTCAAGTGCAGTCCTTTGACTGAATCCAAACTTCACAGAACAAATCCTCTTAATAGGATTTGTTCTGTAAAACTTGGACTCAGTCAAAAGGCTGCACCCAAGGACCTAGAAGGCCATATGTGGCCTGGAAGTCTCAGGTTCCTCAACCCTGTTAACGGAACAAATGAATGACATGGCAAGACAAATAGAGATGCCCCAGATGGAAACTATGCTAAATAAAGACTGGTTAAGCAGTGGGGATAATGATTATCAACATTCTCAGAGTTCTTTAAGGGTTCTAAAATGCTCTTCATACAATACCCATTTATTTATCATGACACATGTATGGGATAGGGACTAAATGGATCATTGCCCTCATTTTACAGATACAGAAACATAGGTTAGACAAATTAATTTGCCCAAGATCACACAGGTAGGACAACTCAAAGACAAGATTCAAACTCAGCGCTCCCCTGACTCTCTGTTCAGCAATGACAATACCTCTCCTAGGATCTTGAAAGAACCCAAATCTGTAGACTCCAGAAGTAGCTCTACAAACAGCATACACAAAAGTCTGAAGCTTGGAGCAATGCCCCACCATCCCTCAAGGTGAACAGAGTCCAACTTTTATATAAAATTCAAATTCAATAAATAAACTGGGAAAATGAGCAAACAACACAACAAAAAGAACCTGATCACAAAAATCTACCGTGGTGACAGGGAAGATCAAGTCACAAATTCAAAAGAAGACAACAACAGGAAAACAATTACAAGCAAAGCCTTAAAGAAAAATTGCAGAGTGGACACAGCCTCAACAAGAATTCATGGAAGAGTAAAAGATAGGGCAAAAAAAATTTTTTTTAATCAAATAAAAGTGATAGAGGAAAAATTCAGAAAATAAATATGAGTGATGCAAGTAAATTATGAAAAGTGAGTTAACAGCTTAGTATGACAGGCCCAAAAATACTAAAGAAAATAATAATTTTAAAAAGCAGAATTTGTCAAATGGTAGAGAGGCACAAAATTTCATGGAAGAAAATAACTCCTTAAAAAGCAGAATTGGTCAAATAGTGAAAGATGTACAAAACTTCACTGAAGGAAATAATTCTTTAAAATTAGTTACACAAATGAAAGCTAATGACTTTAAAGAAACAATAAAACAAAGCCAAAGAAGTAAAAACAAAAAAAAGAAAAATGTGGAGGAATTTACCAGAAAAACAACTAACCTAGAAAATAGTCCGAGGAGAGATAATTTAAGAATTATTGGACTAAGGAAAACCATGATAAAAAAAAGAGTCCAGACATCCCATTTCAAGAAATTACAAAAGATTGCCCAATATCTTAGAATCAGAGGACAAAATAAAAATTGAAAGATTATGTTGATCATCCCCTGAAAGAAATCTTAAAATGAAAACTCCTAGGAATATTACAGCCAAATTCCAGAAGTCCTTGGTCAAGGAGAAAACACTGAATACATTCATAAGAAAAAAAAAACTTTCAAATACTGTAGAGCCATAAACAGGATTACACAAAATTAAATAACTACCATGAGTAAAAAAGGAACATAAGACTTGACATATGATATTCTTACAACCAAGAATCACCTATTCGGTAGAACTGAGATGATATATGTAACATTAAAGAACTTTATCATCATTAGGGTAGTTAGAAGGAGTCTATATAAAGGGCACAGGTGTGAGTTATGTATGTTGGGATGATCTCAAAAAACTGGAGAAACAGGTGAGAAAGAGGGATTGACTTAGAGAAAGGGGAAGGAAGAGGTAGAATGGGGAAAATTATCTCATGCAAGGAAGAGTTTTTATAATGGAGGGGAAAATAGTGAAGGGGGCATGGTTAACACTTGAATCTCAGTCTTCTCCAAAATAGTTCAAATAGAGAAGAATGTTTATACACACTCACTTGAGTATGAAAATCTATCTTACCTAACAGGGAAGTAGAAGGGGAGGTGGAAAAGATAAAGGGAGAAGGTGATAAAAAGGAAAGCAGAATAAGGGAGGCAGTGGTTGGAAGTAAAACAGACTTTTAAGGAAAGACACAATAAAAGGTGAGAGAGAAAGAAGGATAGAGGGCAAATAGGATGGAGGGAGTTACATGGTTAGTAATCATAACTGTGAAAGTGAATGGGATGAACTCATCCATAAAGCAGAAGCAGATAGCAAAGTGGATTTAAAACCAGACTTTTAAAATGTTTTGTTTTGCTTAAAGGACACACACACACACACACACACACACACACACACACGCACGCACACACACACACACACACACACACAGAGTAAAAGGTAAAGGGATGAAGTAGACCCTACTATACTTCAGCTGAAGCAAAAAAGTTATTGGCAACAATTATGATCTCAGACAAAACAAAAGCAGGAATAGACAATTAAAATAAATTATTAGGGAAACTACATTTTGCTGAAAGGTACCATAGAGAATGAAATAGTACCAATACTAAACATGTATGTACCAAATGGCATAGCATCCAAATTCTTAAAGGAAAAGTTAAATGACTTATAGGAGGAAATAAACAGTAAAACTATGTTAGTGGGAGACTTCAATTTTCCCCTCAGAACTAGATAATTCTAACCATAAAAATAAACAAGAACATAAGGAGATGAGTAGAATTTTATGAAAGTTAGCTATGATAAACCTTTGAAGAAAATTGAATGAGAATAGAAGAGAGTATGTGTTTTTTCCTCTTAAATGCCGTTGCCCTTCCACAAAATTGACTCTATATGAGAGCATAAAACCTCATAATGAAATGCAGAAAATCAGAAATATGAAATACAACCTTTTTTGACCATAATACAATAAAAATTGCATTCAATAAAGGGCTTGGGAGCACAGATTAATAATTGATTGTAAACTAAATAATCTAATCCTAAAGAATGAATGGGTCAAAGAATAAATAATAAAAATAGTTAATAATTTCACTAATGTTAATTGCAACAATGAAACAACATATCAAAATTTGTGGGACACGACCAAAACAATACTTAGGGGAAATTTTATATCTCTAAATGTGTACATCAATAAAAGAGAGAAAGAACAAATCAATGAATCATGTATGCAACTAAAAACACTAGAAAAATAGGAAACTTATCATCCCTAATTAAACACAAAACAGAAATCCTAAAAATCAAAGGAGAGATTAATAAAATTAAAAGTAAGAAAAAAGCAACCTTGAACTAATAAATTAAACTAAACTATTGACTAATTTGCTTTAAAAAAAAAAAAAGATGGAAGAAAACTACATTGCCAGTACAAAAATGAAAAAAATTGAATGAACCAGCAATGAAGTTGAAAATATTCCTAACTATTGAAGATATCTCAAAGTGGAATGGCTGTTTTAGGAGGTACTATGTTTCTCCTTACTAAAGGTCCTTATGTGAAAGCTAGATGATTACTTCTCAGCTATACTGTAGGGAGAATTCTTGGTCAGGTTTGGATGGCTTCTGAGGTCTCTTTCAAATTTCAGCTTCTATGCAAAGAAATAGTACTTAATACTTTAAAATTGTGCAAAGAAATGCAGTTAAATAGTACATTCTTTTTTGTTTCTTTTCTTCCTTCCTTTTTTAAAAAAAAACTACTTCTTTTGTAGCTTTTAGAAATTATTTACGTTCATATTTTTAAAATGAGGTTCAGTGAATTAGTTATCTGTGTAGTGTCCTTTCAGTGCTTACGTTGGTTGGCCCAGTGTCATATTTTCCCCTAACATTTAGTTTAAACTTTTTTATGCTTGCTATTCAGGCTTCTAGGAACATGGGAGGAATTTCCCATCTTCTAATAGCACATGATCAACCACTATTGTGAAAGTATAAATTACTTTACCTAGTATGATAATTAATAATATTCCCTCAGTTCATTCCTTAATTTTTTTATTGGCTTCAGTTTTTATCATGATAAGCAGTGAACAATAATCAACAACAGATAACTGTTGATAATTCAGCCTGGTGGAGTAGAAAGAATATTGGAATAGGAGTCAGTCCTGGTTTTGTCATTATCCTCTCTCTCTGCATTTCAGTTTCCCTATCTGTAGAGATAGTAATAGTAGCCTTGGCGGTGGGGGGGTTCAAATGATTCTTTTAGTGGTATAAAGTACTGTGCAAATTAACTTATTGCTCTCCGATAGATGATTACTTAGTAGTTGATTCTCTAGGCTCTTTGTTTTTCTTCATCTGCTTTTCAGAATTTGACCAGACATTAGTATCATTGTAAAAGAGAAAGGAAAGATGAAACTCAAAATAGTTCTTTTGTTTTCTTGTTAGTAGATTGATCAAAAATTATAATGCAATGACTACACATGTATAATCTATATCAAACTGCTTGCTTTCTTAATGGGATTGGAGTAGGAAAGGGAGGGAGAAAGGGAGAGATTTTGGAACTCAAAATGTTAAAAATGAATGTTAAAAATGGTTTTTACATGAAACTGGAGGAAAATAAAATATTAAACAAAAGTTAAAAAATATAATGCAAGTAATATTTTCAAGAAAGGATAGTGGTTCCCTGGAAGCAATGAAAATGATGGTTAGAGCATAGAGAAAGGTGACTGACTAGTGAAGAATCATGGGAAAGGAGAAGACAATGCTGACACATAAGCAACATGTTGAGATTTTCTCAATAGGAAGCGATTTATTTCTTCTCAAAATATTAATTTTTTCAGCAGGTATGCCAAAGCAAAACTTAAGGTAAATACACAAAATGTAAATTGTAGATTCTGATTTTTGTAGAAAGGAACAATTGAAGCAAAAAATTCACTTGATCATGTTCTCAGTATTTCCCCTGTCTTTAAGGTATTTTTCAGTCATGTACCACATCCTTATTCCACTTGATCACAACCTCGTGTTTATGACATTAATGTTACCAAAGAAAAACCTGATTCATCAGTTCAGCACTGTGACTTGAGTACGTGATCAAACACCGAGTGGAAGGAGTGAATTTAGCTGAAAAGTTCATGTGTATTAGAAAAATAGACAGACAATAGGAAACATTTTTGTAGCTGTACAGAGAACACATTGGATAGGGGAAAGATTGGAATCAGGGAGATCAAATAGGGGGCCATTGCAACAGTGTAGGTGAGAGGTGGTGAGGACTTATGTTAAGGTAGAGGCTATATAACAAAAGAAAAAGGGATGAGTGAGAGAGCTGTTATGGGGATGAGGGTGTGTGAAATCACCAAAATTTGCTTATTGATTGAATGAGGTAAAAGAGAAGGAAGGGTCAAGGATGACTCCTAGTTATTAATTAATTAATTAATAATAGTTATTCTTGTTATAGCTAATAATAATGACAGCTCACATGTAGCTGGTGCTTTAAGATTTACAGAGTATTTTACATGTTTATTTGTTGCCAGCAATAACCCTGAGTAGGGAGGTGCTGGCATTATC
>CM053771.1:213002347-213080707 GCA_028658325.1 Potorous gilbertii | reverse complement strand
GAAAGTCATTGACCTCCATCTGTTCCATTCTAATTTTGAGAGAACTATTTTCTTCAGTGAGCTTTTGCACCTCTTTTTCCACTTGGATAATTCTGCTTTTGATAGCATTCTCTTCTTCATTGACTTTTTGAACCTCTTTTGCCAATTGAGTTAGCCTATTTTTCAAGGTGTTATTTTTTTTAGCATTTTTTTGGGTCTCTTTTAGCAAGGTGTTGACCCACTTTTCATGCTTTTCTTGCATCTCTCTCATTTCTCTTCCCAATTTTTCCTCCACCTCTCTTACTTGATTTTCAAAATCCTTTTTGAGCTCTTCCATGGCCTGAGCCCATTGAATATTTATTTTGGATGTTTGGGATACAGAAGCCTTGACTTTTATGTCTTTCCCTGATGGTAAGCATCGTTATTCCTCAGCAGAAAGGATGGGAAGAGATGTCTGTTCACCAAGAAAGTAACTTTCTATAGTCTTATTTTTTCCCCCTTTTTGGGCATTTTCCCAACCAATTACTTGACTTTTGGGTCCTTTGTCAAGAGTAGGGTATACTATGGGAATCTGTAAGGTCTCAGTTCCTCCAAGGTGGCACAATCAAGTGTGTACACTGTTCTGGGAGCCAGAAGAGATTTTTGTGCACAGAATCTTAGCAGTTACCTCTCCAAAGGCACCTGGCCTCCAGTTCCACCAAGTCAGTGCTAGGGGTTGATTTTCAGATAAGCTGTAGGGGCAGGGCCATCATTCAGTGTGAGATAAAGAGCAGCTCCCTCAGGGCATCTACACAGGGCTGAGGCAAGAATCAGCTCCTCAGTGCCCCCAGGGATTTTACACTCCAACAATGGATAAGGCTGCAGTAGGGGCTGCAGTAGGAACTGCTGCTGCCTGCCAATATGGCCTCTGCAGCAGGCAGATACCTAAGGCCGGAGCTATGGGGAGGCCCTTCTCCCTTCCAGCTGAAAACACCTCATCACTGACCTTTGGTGCCTGTGGGTTGAGATATCTGTGAACCTGCTGCTGCTGGGACTAGGGATTCTTCAACTGGAGATTCCACCCACAAGGGCTGTTCGTGGTGCACGAAGCCAAGGCTGGACTGGGTTCTGCTCCACATCCGGTGCAACAGACATTTCCCATGGGCCTTTCAGGTCACCCTGGGCTGGAAATCTCCTCCACTCTGTTGTTCTCCACTTCTGCTGCTCCAAAATTTGTTGAGAGGCCCTCTCCACAGGTATTTTATGGGCTGTGTGGGGAGAGCCTGCCTTTGTGTGTCTTTCTACTCCACTATCTTGGCTCCACCCCCTTTTTCTTCTTTTTAATAGTATTTTAGTTTTTCCAATTTCATGTAAAGATAATTTTTAACATTGATTTTTTAAAAGATTGACTTCAAAATTTCCTCCCTCACTCACCTCCCCCTCCTAAGATGGTAAGCAATTTGATGTAGGTTATATATGTACAATCATGTAAAATATATTTCCATATTAGTCATGTTGTGAAAGAAAAAACAGACCAAAAGGAAAAAAAAACCATGAAAATATAAAGAAAGTGAAAATAGAAATGCTTTGATCTATATTCAGACACTATACGATCAGCTCTTTCTCTGAATGAGGATAGCATTTTTCATCATGAATCTTTTAGGATGGTTTTCAGATCATTGGATTGCTGAGAAGAACTGTTATTTATAGTTGATCATCATACAAAATTGTTGTTACTATGTGCACAGTTCTCCTGGTTCTGCTCACTTCACTTTACATCAGTTCATGTAAGTCTTCATGTTTTTCTGAAATCCACATGCTTGTCATTTCTTATAGCACTATATATTATATACTAATATACTACAACTTGTTCAGTCATTCTCCAATTTCTATTCCTTGCATCACAAAAAGAGCTTGCTATACTTTTGTATATATACTTTCTTTTCTCTTTTTTATGATCTCTTTGGGATATAGACCTAATAGTTGTATTGCTGAATCAAAGGGCAAATACAGTTTTATATCCCTTTGAGCATAGTTCCAAATTGCTCTCTAGAATGGTTGGATTAGTTCACAACTCCACCAAGAGTGAAGCAGTGTCTCAGTTTTCTTACATCCTCTTCAACATTTATCATTTTCCTTTTCTGTCATATTAATCAATCTGACAGGTGTGAGGTGGTACCTCAGAGTTGTTTTAATTAGCATTTCTCTGATCAATAGTGATTTAGAACATGTTTTCATATGACTATAGACAGTTTTGATTTCTCCATCTGAAAGCTGCCTGTTCATATCCTTTGACTATTTTTCAGATGAGGAATGACATGTATTCTCACAAATTTGACTCATTTCTCTATGTTTAAGATCATCACATACTTTTTAAAAGGAATGAAGGTGGTAGAGTTTGCACATCCTTCTTTATCCCTAATAGATTTATACACCTTAAAAAAAATCTTTGTAATTCATATATTCTCATATTCATATATCATAGGATGCTGGAGGTTAGATTCCTTCTGGTTTCAGGTTGAAATTTCCTTCTTTCTGTCCTCAAGGAGGGTTTTCCCTGACTCTTGGACTGGTGGACCCTAACTTTAATAGGCACAGTGCCTGTCACATAGCAGGCATTTAGTAAATGTTTCCTAATCACATCCATCCTAAGATATTCTGGGGAGGTAGAACTGAGAAACTACTTGGGAGGTGAAGACATAGAGGCTAAACAGAGTCAAATTGGAGGAAGGGGATAGCCAATGTGAAGGACATTTGAGGGACTCTTGAGATCCAGGTGATATTGCAGAATATTATACAGATTTTACAGAATATGACAAAGAGAAGGTCTGCTGAAGCTGATGATTCTTTATTTCCACTCTGTCTTCTTTTCCATTTTCTTCTTAGATGAGTCTCACCAAAGATAGGGGTTAATGCTTTCTTCTTAGTAGTCAGTTTACCTTTCAGTGTTAAAATGCTATTCACTATTTTTTGAGCTGCAATCAGGAAACACAAATCATATACCAGGCTATGAGGAAGGAAAAACCTTTAAAATATTGATATTTTTGCAAGACTAAGTTCTCTGACTAGGAGCTCAGGTCACCCAAAATATTGTTTCAATTTTACAATCTCTCAAGGCAGAGAGAACACTTATATTAGTGGTTCCCCTAGGCAATTAGTCATTGCTGTCTACAGGTGACTAATGGATCAGGCTGACATTGAGGTGGGGCATTCATCTTCCAGGGCTTAGTTTAAGAGGAAGCCACTCCAAGGAGAGAATTACCAAGTGGCTAGAGAGAAAGACAAGCCCAAGGGAAAGAATAGCCTGAGCCATAAAAGGATATACTTGGAAGGATATATAAAAATAATGATGGCTCACCCTGCTGCTCCAGCTCAGCATTGCACCAGCACTGCTCAATAGATTTAGAATTGGAAGGAATCTCAAAGATTACCTACATCGGTAGAGACATGATTCAACTGCATTTGATCTTGAACTCCCATCAATTAGGAATGTAATTTCTAGAACTAAAATAATCAACAAGTATTTACTAATATTTTATTGTGTATAAGGTACTGTATTAGGTTCTAGTGATACATTGACAAAAAATGTCCTTGCCCACAAGAAGTTTATATTCTGTTAATATGTTCTTTATAAACAGATTTCACTTAAACAAGACTTTGACTGCCCTATGGCATTCATTGGAATGGAATTTACCATAAATCAAACTTTTCTGTGATGTTATAGGGCAAGGACCTTGAATTCTTCATCTTTGCATTATCTCCTCCAGCATTTACCAACTTGAGTTGAGCACCAGGGATCCTAAATGTTCAAGTGAAAAGGAGAAAAGTTTGGGGGCATAGAAAATAGCCTGGGCAAAGGCACAAACAAAGATAGGAGATAAAATTTCAAATATTGAATACAAAAATGGCAAAAAGACTAGGTAGGAAAGAATTCAAGTCTAACTCAATAAGTTCTTATTAATTACCAACTATGTGAAATATATTGTGTTAAATACTATAGAATATATACATTTATGCACATATTGTAAAAAACAATATCTTTGTGCACTGTAAGCTTGTTCCATCCTCCTTTTTGGAATATGAACTAGCATTTTACATGTAAAATCCCAAATAAAAAACTATTAAGTACTTCTATGTTGTTTTGGATTCTTCTTGAGAAGATAACCTAAGTCTTCTTGGGGCACTTTGAAGATAATTGGCATTTATTCTTTAAATGTTAATTGTCCCTTTTTTGTTGTTTCTACTCCTAAAGTCAGGGTATAAAATCTCCCCTTTTCCCAATAATATTTTCATAGATAAGCTTTAATTTGTTTCTAGATGACTCCATGGCATCTAAACATAGATCTAGAAGCAGAAGTATCAGGTAATAACTTGCTCCCCATCAGTCACCATCCTGGAATCCCCCAGAAAGAAGGAGCATCTCTATCATATCAATGAAAGTTTTATTCCTTATCCCCAAAAGGAAAGTTGGAAAGTTATTTTTGAAACTGGCACACAATCTTATTCTGGTGACCTGCCATACCACTTCCTCAGTATTCAGGCAGATTGGAAGGCCCTAAACATGCCACTCCTATCTCTAGTTACTTATAAAGAATCTCTTTTGATAAATCTATTTTGGACTTGTAAATCCTATGCACGAGTTTCCTTTTCCCCTTCCCCATTTATTCTGAAATGAAAGAGCTAAAATATGTATAAGAAATTGATCAATTTTCTTCCTCATTTTAAAACTTCTGAAAGTCAGGGAGCCCTGTGCCAAATGCTGTAGTGAGAGGTCCTAATTTACCCTGTGGCTTCTGGAACAACCATCTGTTGTCTTTGATATTCAAGGATGCCAGATGCCTTTAATCTGTTTCTCATTCTTAAAATTAGCTTGGAGATTTTATTTGAGCCATGGCTTTCTTTGTGGGAAGCTTTGTTTCCCACAGCCTAAATAAACATTTATTAAGTGCCTACTATGTGCACTGTACTAGGTACTGGGAATACAAAGACAAAAATCAAACAAAAGTTTCCCCAAGAAACTTCTATTCTACTTTGTGAAAGCAACATATACAGAAATAAAGAAAGACAAAATATATACAAAGTAACTTGGTTTGGGTTGGGACAGAAGTATTGACAACTAAGGGGATCAGGGGAGACCTTGATTAGGAAGTGGCACTTCAACTGCATCTTCAAGACACTGATTCTCTCTTTACAATATCTATGCTCTTGTTGACCTGCATATTCTCTCAGCTCAGATCACAACCCTTCCATGCTTTCTTCTTTCCTTGTATGATTCTTGTCCATATTTTCTCCTATGTCCACCAGGAAGAATTTACCCTAAATGCCAAGATTTCTCCTTTAAGTTAAGTCTCTTTATATTTTGTGGGTATCTGTGCAAGCACTGAGGCTGTCCATCCCTTGCTCTTATTACATGAGTAACCCATCATCTCCACTCTACTCCTTAGCAGCCACTCTTAACCACCTCTCCAGCTTCACGTACTGTTCTCAGGTTTACCTTCCCTCTGGAATTGAAACAAACTTGGAGTTAATAGGGAATCTGCCTTTCTACTGAGGGTTTGGGAACTCAGGGACACTTGCCAGTCTTCCACTTCCCGCAGCTGTTGTCATTTCTTGGACCTAAAGTCTCTACTATTGCCACTCCATTGCTACTATCTTTAGCTGAAGTAAGATTAAGCAGAAAGGAATATGCAGAATGCTAGACTTCATTCCTCCAGGAAGCCTGATCTACTTTAAGGTCCCTGACCTCTTTGGATCTCCTTCTCCAAATGTCCAGCTGATCTCTGGGGGATCTCCTTGCGCTAGTATTTATATTCCAAGTTCAAAGGTGTGGCTCAAAATTAGGGGTATGCTAGAGGCAGAAGAGCCATTGGTAAATTTTCAGGGTGAGTATTTGCATCTTAGAAACTGACAAATGCTGTTTCCTGCATTGTTTACAGTGGAGACTTAAGAAAGTGTTAATTATACAGATCAAACTTAGAAATATGTCTTCTGTTTTTAGAGAACTGTTTGGAAAAAGTTTATGAGCATATTCTTGGCTCAAATTCACAACAGCCTGAGCAATCAAACCACTTCCAATTCTGAGATTCAATCACTCCACAGGAATGGACAGGCACATCAAGTAGGCGTAATCAGTCTTTTATACACCTATTCAATCGACTAATGGGGATGAGGATGTATGACTTAGTGACTCCAAGGGAATTTTCCAACTTACCCAGGATACAAAGTCCTTTGTATATAATCAAAGTCCCAAACAATGAACTCATGTTTTCATCCTTATCAAGTTGATCCTAAAGTGAGAAAAATGTCTTCTTGTGTACAAGTAAACAACCACTTGAAATAGCTCTGCATTTGATTTTGTATTCTACCCAGATACACACACACATATACACACATATCTATAGATGTAGATAACTTTATCTATAGATAGATATGTATGTAGCTTACATAGATATATGCAATTGACTAAAATACACACACACATATACATGTGCATATATTTTGTTTTGCTTTCTGATAGTCTGGATATAGAACTGGGAAAGACATTTTTCCACTTTGTCTTTATGGCACAGAGAATTGAACGCATTAGATCCTGAATTCTACATTGCCAAGCTAAGTACTAAGCTCCTTCTAAAGCTTAGCATTTACAAAGGCTTTGTGGGGCAAGATGTGAAGACCCTAATAGATCAGACCAAAAGTTTCTTATAAGTACATACAATGTCTATACAATAGATATCTGAAGGTGGTGATTAAGAAGACTAAAACATTCGGAAAAAGCACTTAACCTCAATTTCTTCAACTAGAAAATGATAAAAATTGGACTAGATGGTCTCTAATGTCTTTTCCAGCTCTGAATCTATACTCCTAAATTCATTTCAGGCTTGATTTTCTCAATCTAACATTTAAAATATACACACACATAAAAATAGAGGACTGGAAAATGTTATTGCTTTGTTAAGAAAGCTACAGTTGTTTTTACTGGTTGTTTTAACTTCCTGGATCAATTAATGATTGAAGCTGAGTGACAGATATGAAAATGGAAATACGAATGTTGTGTAAATTCCACAAGGATATTTCTTTATGCATGGAATTGATGGCTTTGTATTAGACTAAGCCCTGGGTTTAGGGACTTAATTTAGTTGAGCAACAAAGATAAATAAAACAGCCTTTGCCTTCTAGGAACTAAAAATGAAGTAGCAAAGATAAAACTTGTACATAAGTAACAGAAAAATTAGCTCTTATGTAATGCTTTAATACTTTTCACATCATCTTCCCAGGGATTTTATAGAAAAAGAAATAGACTCAGAGATTAAAGAACTTGAGGCAGCTAGGTGATACAATGTCCTGAACGCTGGGCCTGGAGCTTGGAAGACCTAAGTTCAAATCTAGCCTCAGACAATCTAATCTCAGAAATTTATTAACCGTCTGATCCTGGGAAACTCACTTCACCTCTTTTTGCCTCAGCTTCCTCAACTGTAAAACTGGACTAATAATGGCACTTGCCTGTAGGATTGTGAGTCTCAAATGATGTAATCTTTGTAAAGCACTTAGCAGTGCCTGGCATAAGTAGGTGCTATATAAATGCTTATACCTCACAATTCCTAGCTATGTGAGCCTAAGCAAATCCCCCAACCTCTGCCTGTCTGCCTTTCCTCTACTGTGAAATGGAGGCAATAATAACACCTATACCTACCTACCTCACAGAGTGCTTGTGAGGATAAAATGAAATATTTGTAAAATCCTTAGTTATTGCTGTTCATCCTTCATTCTCTAAGAGGACCAGTGCCGTCAAGTGATGTCTTGACTCACAAGTGAATTGGATTTAAGTGAGGCAGAGATGCACAAAGCCATCAGCCTCACTCTCTCCTCAAGAATTGTCGGTGTCCAATGGCAAGGCTGTAGGTCAGAACATCTGACAAAGGACCCGGAGGCAGTGGGAGACCTTGACCTGTTTAAGCTAACCCCTTTCCCAGGTCTGTCTGAGGCAACACCTATTCAGTAATTAAAGGCTAGGTAAGAATTGAGGCAAAAGATGACCTTAGTTTGCCTTCTCAGAAGCATCAGTCTCCTGGTCCGTAAACATTGACAAATGTTTATTCTCCCTTCTTCCTCTTCTTCTTTTCCATTTCCCCTTTATTTATTATTTTATCCCCATTCAGTGTAAGCTACTTGATGGCAGAGATGGTCTTGTTTGCCTTTATTTGTATCCCCAGGGCTTAGCACAGGGCCTGGCATAGTAAGCATAAAATAAATGCTCTATCTATACCTCTATACCTCCTCCATTGTGAGAATTTGAAGCTGTTTTTTTATAATCCAAAGACATGCCTTTCCATGTCTCCTTATTGAATTTCATCCTGTTTGATTGAATTCAGGGATTTGCATCTATTATCCACCATATAAGCCATCGCTCCCATCTATGTGTCATCCACAAATTTGAAAAGCAAATCATGTATGCCTTTAACCAAATCACTGATTTTATAAAAAATGTTAAATAACAAAGAGTCAAGTACAGATCCTTGGAGGAACTTTACTAAAGATCTCCTGCCAAACTGAAGTTGAATTCTTAACATATACTCTGAGTCGAGCCATTCAATCAAGTCAGAATATTATCTAACTATAATATTATCCAGTCCATATTGTTTCTTTTCCATTAAAAAAAGATATTTAAACGATATCTTAAGCATTCCACTGGTGTGCCTATTTAATAACTCAATTAAAAAAGAAAGTACTAGCTGAAAAATAGAAGTTTAAATTAAAAAGATACTGTCCTATTAAAGCTTTTTTTTCTGTTTTTTAATTGATATTTTCTGTTACTTATATCATCATAGTATGCTGAATACTCCCTTCTTTGACAGCCATTCTATATGACAGGGTTTTTTTTTTTCTTTTTTAAATGAAGGGGAAAAAGTTACCACAACTGATGGATACATTGAAAAAAAGTCTGAAAACATGCACAATATATAGCACCTGTAGATTTCCCATCTCCACGTAGAGATAGGTTGGGGTTATTTTCCCACATAACTACACCTGAGTCTTATTTAATCTTTATGATTTTGTTACATTTAATTTTGATTTTTTTGGTGTACTCTTCTTTCTGTCTGTATTGTTGTAGTTTCTGCATGTATTGATTTCTTGATTCTGCTTACTCTACTCAGCTTCAATTTGTATAGATCTCCTGACACTATTTTTAACTGTCCTTTTGGCACTTAAATTTATCCTCTTTTACTTGCTCTTGCTTTCATCTTTCCTTTATATATATTTTACTATGTTTTTTTGATGAGTTCCCTGAAGTGAATTTCCAGATCCTTCTCATTTTTCCTCAAAAATTGCTTCCAGATGTGTATGTAGAATTTTACTTTTGAGTTTCCTATCCTTCTTGGGATGGCTTCCCTCATAGGCTTGTAGTCCATACCGTCCTAGATCTGTCGGGACCATTGAAAATTTTGCTCTTCTCAGATCTAGGCTACACATCAGACTATGCTCCATTTTTCTTTCCTTCTTTATCACAAACTCTAGGATGGTCTTGCCTCCTGGAGATTATCATTATTTTCACCCCAGCTATTGGGTGAAATAGAATTTCCCCTTGTTGGAGCCTTTACCTTTTGAAGTAACTACTTTACAAAATATCTAGCTTGATGAAAACAAACAAGCTGTTTTCTTCCCCTCCTATTCATTTTTTTCTTAAAGGCCTTTTGATTATATTTGTGATTATACTAGGCAAATATAGTCTAACTAGCTCTTTGTTAGGGATGTTACATTGCTGACATTTTATATTTAAAATGTAGTATAAGTCCAAATCCCACTCTTAGACACTATCTTCTCAGTCAGCTATTCTTTTTCCACATTTTGTCTACTGTATACATTGCTATCAATGGATAGCAACAAACAAAATAAAATCTATTCCCCTATGGTCTTCAGCTCTTTGCTCAAGACTTCATAATCATTGGAGTCTATTCCTTTTTCTTCTAACAGTATCATGTGTGCCCAATTAAATAACCGGAAGTGCATAGTAGTGATATATTTTAGTAAGTCCAGTCCTTTCCCATCCTATCCCTACTTTTTTTTTTTTAACTAATAAGGAAGCTAAGGCCCAAAAGGTTTACATAAGTAACAAAGGATTCACAACTAGTTTGGGAGCAGAGCTACTGGGATTTGAATACAAGTCTTCCGACCCAAACAGTTGCTAGAAATGTTTATAGGGATGGAATTAGATCAGGGAATTCATTGGTATGGGGAACTCTCAACTAAGTTAAATCCTTTTAGGGTAGGTTAATACCTTCTCTGCCATTTGAAGTTTTAGAGAGTTGCCTGGGAGCACAGAGAAAAGATACAATGGGTTCAGTCACATAGATTAACTTATGTCAGAAACTGGCCTTGAAGGCAGATCTTCCTACTTTAAGGTTTACTTTCTATCCACTAATGATATCTCTCAAGAATTCTTATATTTGGGGCAAATTGATTGAGCCCCAAAGTTGGAAGTAGGATGGGATTGTCATAGTAATACAGGAAATAGTCTAATTGTGGATGCAGTCATGTCAAGAGAAGAGATAGACCAACCTTATGCCCTTGGGCTTTAGTAGAGGTGGATAAGATAAGCCCCAAGAGAGGAGTATCATTACAAGTGGACCCTGGGGTGAAGACATAACACCGAGGATCATATTATTAATTAGTTTTCATATGAAATAGCATTGAACGAAGAGCAACAGATATCATATTGATTCTGGATCCTTACAGACCACTAAAGGCAGTTAATTACAAATGTTTATATAGGACTCCATGTTTATCAAACTACTTTACATATATACATAATAACACAGTTGAGCCCCACAACAAACCTTGTTAGACTGGGAGTATAAAAATATTCTTTTCCTATCCCCGTTTTGTGGATGAGGATATTGGAACTCAGAGAGGATATGTTTATTGTTCAAGTAATGTCCAATGGATGCCAGGATAAAGACAGTGTAATGAAAGAATGAAAGACTGCATTTGAATTCTTTAGAAATTCTCCAAAGTGTCCTAAAAGTCTTAGACGTTCGTGATGACCACAAACAAAACATTTTCAGTGTTTGGAACCAAAGTTCCTTCCTGTGAAAAATGGGGTAAAAATCCTTATAGTACTTTCTTCCTGGGGCTGTGGTGAGAATGAAATGTGACAGTATTTTTAATGTGCAATAAATGTCAATTATAATGATGTTTATCAGTTGAGAGTCACCTGAGTTGACTCTTGAAGAATATGCTTCTGAGGGGCAGAAATGAGGAAGAAAAACCTTCAAAGATGGCAGATAGCCTATGTGACAGAATGCTAAGTTTACAGCAGGGGTGAGAAACCTGCAGCCTCAAGGCCACATGTGGTCCTTTAGGTACTCAAGTGCATCCCTTTAACAGAATCCAAACTTCATAGAACAAATCCCCTTAATAAAAGGATTTCTTCTGTAAAACTTGGACTCAGTCAAAAGGCGGTATCTACAGACCTAGAAAGCAACATGTGACCCTGAAGCTGCAGGTTCCCCATCCCTGGTAGGGACTAGTTAATAGTTCAGTTTTCATGGAACATAGAGAGTGTAAAGCCCAGGAATAAAAAGTAAATTTGGAAAGGTAAATTGGAGCCAGGTTATGGAAAATTTAAACACCAGACAAAAGAATGAGAATTTCAAAGGAGAGCCCCTAAAGCTCCCTGCAGAGGAGAAACCTGTCTTGGGAAGATTATTTTGGCAGATATATGGTGGACAGAATGCAGAACAGAGTAACTAGTGACAGAGAGACCCTTCAAATGACGATTGTGATGGTCCAGACAACAGGGAGAGGCAATGTGCTGTAGCAGAGAGTCTTGGGTCCACAGACTTTAAACATCGGTGTCTGCAACATGTAAAGTGCTTTGTAGGCATTAAAACACCAGGTGAATGGTATCATGGACATAAAGAAACAAGACTAAAGGAAACAGAAACCCTAACTGAAATCTATAGACTCAATGACTCAGCAACTACTGGAATTGTCTTTCAAGAGAAAACACTTTTAAGAATATGGAAATCATTTTGTAGTCAAGAAGCATTGCATGTGAGATTCTTAAAACTTTATCAAGGACTTTATCAAGTTAGTTGAATGGTTTCAAAATTCAAAAGCAAAAGTCTCCTGAGGGTGAATTGATCTTAAGGGAAGGAGAAACTGCCACCCCTTCTCTCCTTCCCCAGCTCCTATACCCCACTGAACATGAATTTTGGGAGCAATAGTGGCTGACAGCAGTATCTGGACTGGGAGTTGAGAGACTCACAAAGGACAAACTCAATACATTAGGTCAGCTTTGAGACTTCACCAGGGCCATGATCCTTGGAGCCCAATAGAGAGTTAAATGTAATGGAAATTTCATGAGGACTTCATGAATGGAGGAAAAAGGCTTCTAGAAAACTAGAGATTAGAGCTAACCATTTATTTGATCACATTGTTTTTGTTTGCCCTTCATTTTCAGAGGACCAGTGACATCACAGGTAATGTCTTGACTTGTTCATAAACTGAATTTAAGTGAAGTAGGGCTGCTCAGTTATCAGACTCACTCTCTCTTCCTGAGTCATCAAAGTTCAGTGGCAAGACAAAAGTCAAGATGACCGGTAATGACCATGAGGGCAGTGGTTGGCTTTCCATGTCTAGCCGAGCTCTAAGCACTCCACAGTGTCTGCTTCAACCCTTTTCTTGACTGTTGGAACAAATTGTTCTCATCTGCCCCTTTCGCTAGGGCAAGTCTTCACATGCTTGGGGTAGTCATTCCCATAATTCATCTATGATTTGAGGTCTGTCAATTACTTTCAACCTGGTTTAGACTACATGCCAAAATGGCTGACTTGTGGCTCCAGCTTCTTTGGAGCCACAAGTGGAAGTTGGATGAATTAGGTGGACACTAAAGGTGGATAAGCAGCCCTGAAAAGGACTTGCCAAACCCTCCCACCAGAGTTGCTAGTCCTTTTGAACATCCCACAAACCCCATTTGATCATATATGCTTTCTAAGTTTGAGTTCATTCTTCTTAAGGACTTACTGTGTACAAGGGGATGATGTGTCCCCATTTTGAGGGAATATTTGTGAGTTAACTATCCTTGCTATACCCACTTAACAAATACTCTTTCTAAAAGTCCACTTTTGTTGTTGTGTCATTTTTTAAGTCTTGTCCAAACCTCCATGACCCCATCTGACAGGTATCTTTTTTTCTAGATCATTTTATAGATGAAGAAACTGAAGCAAACAGGATTGTTACTTGCCCAGGATCACCCAGCTAGTAAATGTATGAGGCTGGATTTGAACTTACGAAGATGAGTCTTTCTTGTTCCAAGCCCAGTGTTCTAACCAGTGTACCACTTAGCTGTCCTCCCCTTGCCCCAAGTCTATTAACTCTGGCTAACAGTCACTGGGAACATAATATCATTAGTAATAATAAAAAACCCTAGCCCCTTAGCATTTCCTTTCTTCCTTTACCTGTCTTTATCTCACAGTCATTTCTCAACCACCCCTTATTAAGCCCTATCTCCTGGCAAATAAATATAATTAAGCAAAAAAAAATATGATAGAGTATCCAACAATGAATGTAATATTATGTTCTAGTAGTCTGCTAGATTTAATTATCTATGATCTCTTCCTTTCCATTATTGTAGCCATTGTGTATATTGTTCTCTGGTTGTACTTACTTTAGCCCATCTCAGTTCATACGGATCTTCTCACACTTCTCTCAATTCCTCCTATTGGTCATTTCTTACTACACAATAACATTCTATGACATTCATTCACCATAGCGTAATGATAATGCATTTTTGCTTATTGTTAATGTAATTTTGCTTCTTAATGGAGAGATCTTTCCCATCCATTAATAGGCCTATGTGACTTGCTCAAGTCATATGGAATCCTGAGTCACAAGAGTCATAACATGGAACAGAAAGGGGTGGAGCAGGAAGGGTGGAACAGGAAGAGGTGGAGTTAGAGCAGAGCTCAGAGGAAATTAGAGAGCAATCAGAGCTGGGATAGGCAGCAAATAGGGTGAGTGGGAGAGCTTGTTTGTGATTTAAGGGAACCTGTTTATGATTTGTTTAAAGGAGTTGGTTTGTGGGAAGTCTAACAGAGGGAAGGCTTGGGGATGGTGTTGCCCCCTACATTGTTGTTGTGTATAGGTTTCTTTGTTGCTATGATGGATTTGACTTTTTGGTATTTGAATAAATGTTTTGCTTCTGACTTTCAAGAGGACAGTCTGTGGTATTTGCAACTCAGAATTGCGCTGTGATATTCATGGCTGTTGTAGGCACCATGAGTATCACGTTGGCACTACACATAGTTTTTTCAGTCATCCTCAAATAAGCTGGTGTGTACTTTGTTTCTGGTTCTTTGTTATCAAAAAGACTGTGACCTAGAACATTTAGATATATGTTGAAACTTTGTCTCTGTCTGTGGCTCCCTTGAAGCATATACCCAACATCAACCCTTTGTCAAAGGGCATGAGTAGTCTGGTCATGTGCACCTCTCCTGGACTGTGCCCTGAGGCAGCTACTTCACTGAAGCAATACTTCAGATTTAGGGAAGTATGTCTTTGTATTGTGGTTCCCTTTTTATGAAGTGAACAAGCACTGATTAAAAGATTATTATGCACCAGCCCGTGTGAAGAAGAAAATGACAAATTAGCTCTGCTAGTTCTTATAGAGTCAGAATCAGAGCTCTAGACCTAGAATGGACTTCTGAGGTCATTCAATCCAATTTATCTATCCCAATTTTGCAGATAAGGAAACTGGAGTACAGGATGATTAAGTGACATGTGCATGGTTGTACAGATAATAAGCCTTAGAGGCAGGATTCAAGGTCAGGTTCTCTGATTCTAGGACCAGTGCTCTTTCCATGGCATCCTCATACCATGCTGCCCCCTCTCAGACAACAACCAGCAACAACATTTATTAAGTACTTACTATATGCCAGGTACTGTGCTGAGCACCACCGACACAAATATAAGCAAAGAGAGAGATGGTCCTTACTTCCAGGAGCTACAGAAAGAAAACTCAGAAAAGGAATTTGAAAAGTGGGATGGGGAAAGGGGAAGAGAAGGTAGTGAAGGGGGAATAGTGGCAAAGCTGTGGGAGTCAGAAGCACAGCTAGGAGGCAAAAGAACATGGCTGACTTGGGCTTATCCCCAAAATAAAGCCCTAGAAGGATCTCATCAATGGGAAAACTGGAGCTGTTCAAGGTAGAGGCATATTCCAGAATAAGCAGGCCCCAAGTCATGAAGGAAATTTCAGGGTGAAAAGGCTGTTGAATCAACGTGAAGATGTCTGGAGAGCCAGAAGCACAGCTGGCAAAGGAATGAAGCATGACTGGCCTTGGCCCATCCCTAAAATGTGAGATCCCTGAAGGTACTCATCAACTTTTATGGTTAGAAGGAAGTTCCAGGCTCTAAGAGAAGATTGTGAGAAAATACACTACAATGTTTCTAAAGCACTTTGCACAACTTCAACAGAGCCCCTGGCCATGAAACTCATAGTGAGTCTGAGTTATATGTGGTAGAGGAACAAGTTAAGCTTTAATCTGACAGGGCTGACTTAAAGGTCCAGGTTTGTATTATTTCTGCCCTTGTGAACTTAGTTATAAAACATATGATGGCTCATGATTATGCCCCTAACATGCTCTCTAACAAGGAGAAGGAGGATAAAGGTAGAATCCCAGCTCTATTCTAGGAAAAATCACTCTTTCCCCCATGACTCCCTTGGGCCCTCATGCTGCAAACCAGTAGTCACAAGGAAATATATATCTGGCCTGATTACATGTTGTTGAGGAATAACTAATTTAGGAAAACAGTACATTGTAAGATGAGAAACAGGTTCCAGTCAAACTCAGTTTGCCATCAGTCACTGTCCAAAAGAACACTCTACAACACTTTGATCATTCCCCTCTTTCCCTTTCCTGTGGCCTAGAAAAGAAGCAAACGCAGCTCAGGATGCTGTTCATACAGCCACAGATAGAGGAGAGGGGGCAGGGAGTCCTCCTTTTCTGCTTCATCCTGCCCCTGGGCTTCTCCAGAAAGCTCCCTGTCCTCTTGCTATACTCTCCTCTCTTCTTCCCTGCCAAGCTCTCCTTTTAATATCAAACTATGTTATATTTCTTTGCCTCAGGAATTAAATCTCAGCAGTCTATGTAGTTCCAGTCCATTCTTCTCTCCTCTAGATGTATTAGGTATTTTTATGTTCTGTTTTGGTCAAGACCTTTGATTTCATTGGAGTGGGGAACTCTCAGTGATGAAGTAGTACATATGGGCAACCATTGTACAACTTAGGAGCTTAGAGTACACCGAAAGCTTAAGAGATTTGTTCAGTGTCACATGATCAATATGTATCAGGGCTCCAGTTTCCTCAATTGTAGGACAGGGGTAGGGAAGATTATACTAAATGGCTTCAGAGATTCCTTCTAGGGCTAAAGTTTTGAACCTATAACTTTAGTGATACTAAACAAGAGCTAACGGATGTTATTCCCTTCTTAACATACAGAGAAATGAAACACAAAGAGATGACTTGCTCTAAATTTAAGGTATTACTACACAGGGCACAATTCAGGAAAGACTAGCTCTGTGTCCACTATTCTACAGCTTCTCATTATTCTTTTAATTATGACTGTCACTAATATAAAACTAATAATAAAGTGCTCCAGTGGAGAGGGTATGGGGAAAGGACTGTATTTCTTTAACTCTTTTCTTTTGGGACTGCTTTTACGGTGCACCAAGAACAACAGTCTGGGTTGGAGTTTCAATGTGTCCGTTGTAGATATGCCCCTTTTGTTAGGTCAATGAAGTCACAAATTCAAGTGGTTAAAGAGTTCTTTCAGACAAGAAATGTCAAGGGTGGTCATGTGTAGCTGCCTTCTCATTATTGGACCACTGGATGCCAACAAAGAAGGGCTTAAACTGTCATAATTTATAATCCTATGAAAACACTATGATGTTATCATCTGTGCTTCTAAAGGACTAGATGTGGCTCCAGAGTAACACAGTATCTTTTCCCCTTTCTGGAAGCCTTCCTATGACAGGAAAGGATGTGGCTTCATCTACAAATAGAACAGTTGACCTCATACTCATTCACCAAATGTATTCAAGTTTAATATCTAGGATTATAGGAAGTTTAAAAGCTTCTGGAGATTGCTTCTCCATGGACGTATGCTATCGAATGGTATATGAAATGATGGTTTGCCCATTAGTACATTCTGGTTATAAACAGATCATATTCAAAGCACTATAAATTGAGGAAAGACAATTTACTTTTTGTCTGAGAAACAGAATAAGTTACAGAAGAACTAATTATTTCATAATAGCTAAATTTTTTATTAAATGCTTTTCATGCTCAGAACAGGGCAAGGTATTATGTACGAAGCAACTGTGATGTATTCACTTCAGTCCAATGACCCAGAAATCCTGTTGTCATGTATCCTGAGGGCTCCTGGCTTCTGAACTACAAAGGCTATTTAGGATTAGCTGAACCACAGCCTGATAAAAATGTTTATATTCACCAGTTCACCTCTGTAGGGCAGTAAATGTCAGGTTTTTTTTGATTCATTGTATAACCAAACTATTTAGTTCTTTAAATATTTACTTTTGAATTCATCTCTCTAGCTTTTTTTATTGTTTTTCCAAGTATTTATTCCAAATTCATTACTTGTACTGCACAAATAAGTTCTCTTAGCAATCTATATGTTTCAATAATTCAATTGTATGAAATAAAAGTCATTATCCTGCCTTTCTGTTCGATAACTCATCTCTGAAGGACAAATGATTAACTCTCTAGACATTGGTTATGCATTTAGCTAGTTATCATTGTAGATCTTTTTTTTCCTATTTCCCTTTTTCTTCATTTTTATTCCCTCCTATTTCCCTTTTATCCCTACCTCCTGGCCCTCCCTAGGTCATTCTTTTTGTTTTATGATTATGGCTGCTCATGGTAACGTGCAAATGGCTTATTCTAGAAATGGTTCATCTCACTTTTCTGTTCTTCTAGGAATTTTAAAAACACATCTATTTCTAAATGGGGACTTGAATATTGTCATTCTTATCTTGAATGCTATGTTAGGCATTGGTAATGTAGCCAGAAGTCCTGTTTGCACTGGTATTTTGTCTTGTAAATTTCCAGTGCAAACTATACCCTTATTCTCAGTACAAGATGCATTGGCAAAGCATATTAAGTGTTATGGAGAGGAGGTAGGGCTCCTTAGCACAGAGTAGATGTGCTAAAGCATGATACATGTTGAGAGGATAATAAACATTAAGGAACCATCCATACTTCCTGATTTTATTTCTCTTCCTCCCCTGCTATATAATTGGGTACACTCGTTTTCCCCCAGTTTGCAGTCTAGGAGGAGAAAAGACATTATTTTTACGTATTTCATTTTTTCTACAAATGTGAGAAACCAGAATATATTTCTGGTAACACATCTCACTCAAATTAATGAAGAGAATTGAGCTCTGTGGGCCTAGGCTTCTAGATGACTCCATGCATGTTGGACTTGGAGTCAGGAAGACATGAGTTTGAATCCAACCTCAGATACTTTACTAGCTCAATTGTAAAATGGGGATGATGATAGAACCTACCTCCCAGGGTTGTTGTGAAGATGAAATGAGAGAGTATTTGTAAGTGTGTAACAATGCCTGGCACCCAGGTGCTTTATAAATGTTAGTTATTATTTCTATTGTTACACAGTAGGCCTTAACAAATGCTTGTTGATTGATGATTCCTTTATAAAGTATGAACCCCTTTCTCTGCTGGAATTTAAGGGAGCCTGGATAGTGAATGAGAAAAGAAATTTGCCAAGGCCCTAAGGGCCTTAAATAGCTAAGCTTGGACACGAAAGTATTTGGAGACAGTCCAGGCGAGGTGTAATCTGTGGAGAAGACCTCTGCATGCCTTGGGAAGATGGAACATTTTCTCCTCACTCCTATTGACTATGGCATCTAGCAGTGGAGTTGCTCACCCAGGAGATCCTACTTGCAGCATTTGCAGTCAGTTTAAGGTCAAAGCACCACCAGTCGATTGAGCAGAGACAGAGGATCCCAAAAAGATGCTGACACAGAACTGCCAGCAGTAGCTTTGATAAGTGGGGACCTCCAGCGGCAAAAGAAGAAAGCTAGTTATAAAGAACTAACTGGCAAACAAGAGCAGAACTTCTATTCTATTCTACATTAGATAGCACTGGGTCTGGGGCTGCGAAGATCCAAGTTAAAATCTGGTTTCCAGTACTTAATAGCTGTGTGACCCTGGGTAAATCACTTAACCTGTTTGCCTCACTTTTCTCAATTGGGATATTCGTAAAAAGACTTTGACATAGTGCCTGGCACACACTAGGCACTACAAATGCTAATTCACTTCCCCTCCCCTTTCCCCTGTACTGGATCTGTCACTAGGGTTGGGTGAATTCAGTGATCTAAGGCATATATGGGGGTGTGAGTATGTGGGGAGTTGAACTCAGTCGTTGCAACAAGGAAACTTTGATAGAAAAGCAGTGTTTTCAATGTCAAACTCTACCACAGAGAAAGCTCAAAATTCAAGCTTGGCAAGTCAGGTTGAAAGCAAGACTTGCTGACTACAGTTGAGGGGAATAGATTTATACTGCAGACATCTGTTGTTTTGTTTTGTTTCTCTCAGAAGAATTTAACCTTGTTGGGAAGTGTTTTTTTTTTCCTCTTAATTACTTTATTTCTGGTTTTGAAGGAGAAAGTGTGAGAGTTCAGCTGAGAAACACTCTCACTCTGACATCCTTATTCCTTTTGTCAATAAAATGGGTTTACTGAAGGCATTTTAGTGACTATATTGGTATTGGAAGTGTCAGGTAAAGATGACAGGCAGCTTTATAGCATCTGACATTTTGAATTTCATCAGATTATTATCTTACCCTGAGTCATTCTGAGAACCTAAAATGGGTTCATTCGCAGCTGGAAATGCAGCCTCTTTCTCGGATCTTACATTTGGTGGGTTTTCATTTGCATTTTTAGTTAGAAGCTATTTTTAGAATGGAAATGATTATTTTTGTCTTTTGAGCAAACAGTTGTGTTACTACTATGATATTATTTAATAGAAGAGGGAGGATGAGCACAACAGTCAAGAAAAAAGCAAATCTTCCCCAGTGGATAAATGGTCAAAGGATACGAACAGGCAGTTTTCTGAGGAAGAAGTTAAAGATATCTATAGTCACATGAAAAAATGCTCTAAATCACTTTTGATTAGAGAGATGCAAATCAAAGCAACTCTGAGGTACCACATCACATCTATCAGATTGGCAAAAATGGAATTACAGGAAGATGATAAATACTGGAGAGGATGTGGGAGAGTTGGAACACTAATTCATTGTTGGTGGAGCTGTGAGCTGATCCAACCATGCTGGAGAGTAGTTTGGAACTATGCCCAAAGGACTACAAAAATGTGCATCCCCTTTGACCCAGCAATATTGCTTCTAGGACTGTATCCCCAACAGAACATAAAAATAGGAAAGGAGCCCACATGTACAAAAATATTTATAGCAGCACTCTGTGGTGGTCAAAAAACTGGAAATGGAATGCCCATCAATTGGGGAATGGCTGAATAAATTATGGTATATGAATGTAATGGAATACTATTGTGCTGTAAGAAATGATGAACAGGAAGATTTCAGAGAGGCCTGGAAAGACTTATATGATCTGATGCTGAGCAAAAGGAGCAGAACCAGAACTCCGTGCACAGCCATAACCAGAGTGTGCGAGAGCTTTTTCTGGTAGACTTGGAACTTCATTGTAATGCAAAGACTTAAAAAAAAATTCTCAGTGGTCTATGCCTTCCACATCCAGAGAAAGAACTATGGAATTCAATCTCAGAATGCAGCATATCATTTTCTTTTATATTACATTTTGTTTTGTTATGATTTCTATTCATTTTAATTCTTCTACATGGCATGATTATGCCATCTTGGGGAAGGAGGGGGAAGTTAGGGAGGAGGGAGGGGAAAAAAAATCTAAGTTTATGTGGTTAGTGATTGTAGAACACTGAAAATAAATAAATAAAAAATAAAATAAAAAGGAGTTGCCAAAACAAAAAAGGAAGAAAAGAGCAAATGATTTTTCTTATCCTATTCTTATTTTTACAAACATTTCTGAGTTTCGGTCATTTTCTCTCAGGTGATAATGTAGATTGCAAGTTTTTTAGATAAAAAATGGATAGTATCTCATATTCTTGTTCAGTCATTTCATTTGTATCCAACTCTTCATGACCCCGTTTGAAGTTTTCTTGGCAAAGATAACGGTCATGTTAGGCATTTTTTTCTCCAGTTAATTTTACAAATGAGGAAACTGAGGCAAAGAGGGTTAAGCAACTGGAGTCGGTAATAAGTTTCTGAAGTCATACTCAAATTCAGGTCTTCCTGACTCCCAGCCCACTGCTCAATCCATTGCTTCACCTTGCTGCCTCTTGAGTTCTTTGTAATTCTTTCTAATTCCCTTAAGAAGCCTGTGTTCAAGAGATGTCACTGATGATATAGGGATAATGACCTATAGTTATAAATAAGCTATTTTCATGCCAGTGATTTATTTTTTGTTATCAATGTACTCCAAGCTTGACAATCTTAGTAAGTGCTTATACCTAGTGCTTACTTTCTATTTTAGTACAACTTAGATGTGAAAGGCATTAGATGACATTACAGACATGTTCTAGGTACTCATTAGCATTGATAAATATACACAAATTTTAAAAATTTTAAAAATGTTTGGCATGCAAAAGATACAATGGTATAATCAAAATCTACTTGTCTGCTTTAGTTAATGAAAATACAAGGAATATTTGTTAATTTTACTTTCTATTTTACAGGACAAATTAACATTTTTCTCCTTAAAATGAATATTCTCATGAAAACACTTCATTTATAAATAGCTATTCAACTGTCACTGGCAAGGAAACTCAAATTATACTACAGGATGAGTAAATATTTAAGCCTGACTTTTATTTTGGTGCCTCAGCAGACATAATTTAATTTTATTATAATTCTAATTACAGAACTATACTTCCTTTCTTTTACAAAGTCATCCCAATGGAAAAAAAGACTACTGAAAAGAGACTACATGTTTTCCTATGTAATTTTCAAAGACAAATGACTCAGTCTACTGGGATTATATATGATTTAAAGGGAAAGAAAATGAATCATGGAATAACTTGTTGCAAGCAACTTCAGTATATACAAAACCATAAATAATAATGTCAAAGAGCAAGTACAGCAAGTTAGCTATAGCTCACCACTGAAAAATGTGTTTTTAATATTTGGCTTAGGAGAAAATGTATCTAGTGACAATTTCAGACCCCATGCCAAAATTATGGAAGATGAATTTACTTCAGGCATTAATGGTGATCTGTAATATATGCAGTTGATCACTAATGAATTCATCAGCTTTCATATCCTATAACTTTTTTTCTAGAATAAATTTTTATTGATGTCTTTTATTTTTACATCACTTACATTTTGCACTCTATGCAAATTTCCCCATCCCCTTCCAGAAAGTCAACCTTGATAATAAAGAATTTAAAGAGGAAGGAAATAAAACTCAGCAAAATTAATTTACATATTGAAAGTCTGATGATATATGCAGTGCTCCATATCTATGGCTTGGAAAGAGAGGGAAAAATCTTTTCCTATCTTGTCTTTGGGGCCAAGCATGGTCATTATAATTTTGCAGAATTAAGTTTTGGTTTGCTGTTCTTTCAATTTACATTATTGTAGTCATTGTGTATGTTGTTTTCCTGGTTCTGTTTACTTTGCTTTGCTTCTCTTCATGTAAGTTGGAAAGAACCATTTCTGATGTGAAATCAAATCTTTTTACCCTGCCAACATAAGAAAGCTAGTCTTTGGTTTGAAGTGACTTCAATGTACTGTACAGAAAGCTTACAAAAAGGGTCGGGTCTTTATGGCATACAGAGTAGGAAGGTATATGGCATTTTGTAGTGGTTCCTTTTTTTTCATCTTTTTTTTCTTGTATGGGGCTTGAGATGTAGCATGGATATATATAATCAATAAAAGATTCAGGAAGTTCTGCCTCTGAAAAATATTGGCTATATGCTATTAGGAAGTTACTTAATGTCTAAAGGGCCCAGATGATTCTTGGTGACTCTGTTATAAACAAGTTGCCAGGCTACATTAAGTGAGGGAATTTCCAATGACTAGACCAAAAAGGTGGAACAAAGTAGGCTGGATTGCATTTGGGAAGTTGTGTAGCAATGACTTCAACTTTCTATTTGGAATAAAAACTCATTTTTTTAAGCACCAATTTTCTTCCAATGACACAATAAAGCTCTGCACTATGGACTTTAATCTCTGAATAATCAAAACTGTGACAAACCACAAAGGGTAACTAACGGTGAGACATATAGGAACAAAGACTGCAGAAATTACCAGGACAGAAATAACATAAACGATATATTCTGAGAAATGCTACTTAACTATATACCATGCTATCTTTCATGTGCATTTATGCCAATGATGAACTTAAAAACGTTAAGCTTCTTTAAATCACAGATTCTTTAAAAATTTGGAAATTATCTGGTATTACAGTTACTGTGGTTACAAAATCCTTGGGAAAGAAGAGGAAATTTTTATTCTGGGTCTGTTACCCTTCATGTTCTTTAAAATATATCAGTCATTCTTACGGTAAAACTAAAGGATCAGTGTGCTGTGATAAGATTAGTTATCCCTATCCTAAAAAACAAATATCTTGATTTAAACATTTTGATTTTGCTCTGAAGCCCATGACATTTATATCATAGCTAGTGTGTTACCACAATTTTCCTGATCACATTATTTTAACTGTTTTCATCTTATTGCAATATTAAAACATAAAAACCAAATCTCACTCAAAATGTGTCAGCGAGGAAAAAATGTTGCTTATCAAACAACTTTAAGATCAAGAAACATCAATACTTCTTCATACTTACATACAATATATTTTTAGGCTGTCTTAAATTTTTCATACGGAATGTGGACTACATACATCATGAAAAGCTTTGATTGTCAGGACATGCGAGTATTGATTGAGTTACTGGGGTCATTTGCTTTGGAAAAAAGATTTAGGGAAAATATGATAGCCCCATTTTAAATATCCAAAGGACTGTTACATGGAAGGGTAGTTAGGTATGCTCTACTTGGTTCTGATGAGGTTCCTGGGCCCCAGTTTTAAAATCACATTTCTCTCTAGCCTCAAAACACTATTCCAGGCAGTTTCTCCCCAGTCCAAGGACACAGCCTGCCCCAACAACAATGGTTATCTCCCTTCCTGCTACAGCAGCCAACTATACAACCTACAGAACTTATTAGTCTGAACCACCTATGTAATGGCTAAACTGACTGTGCACTGTGTCACTACAACATTTACTACTCACTGACCAATCATTTTATCCTAGACTTAGACATATACTCCCTTACATTTATCTTGTCTAACAAGACATTGATGAAAGCAGCCTGGTATTTCTGAGCCATGCCTGACTGTTAGTGATGTTTCAGGCCTAAACCACACCTCCAGGTAGCCTCCCTCCTTTGGGCTATTTCCTGATGAATTTTGGGTAAAATACCTGCACAGTAGATATCCAGAGTGCATGTTCCTTTAAGAACTAACCACTCCTTAACCACTCTCTAGTCCCATCCCAAAACACCTAGTTAGCATACTTGGCACAATACCACAGAGTATCCTATATAAACATTTACCTGTACCTCTCTAAAGTTTCAAGTTCCCTAAGAACTCCTGTCTGCTGAAAAGCATAATAAATCTTTACCTTGACCTCAACAATGCTTGAGTCCACGAATTCATTCCAGGCAACCTGCCCCTGGCACCCCAATCTCTGTGGGGGTCTCGCCCTCCCCATTCCAGCCCTCATCAGTTCCAGAAGCACAGAATTAGGTGCCATGGGAAGAAGGTGCAGAAGTTAGGCTTGATGTAAAGAAAAATTTTTTAACAACTGGAGCTATTGAAAAGGCTTTGGTGGGCTGCTTTGGATGGTGCTGGGTTCCTTATCACTGGAGATCTTTAAATAAAGGCTCAGTGACCATTTGTTGGGAACACTGCAGAGGGAATTTTTGTTCAGGTACCAGTTAAACTAGATGGCTCTGAGGTTCCTCTCCAGCATTGAGCTTTTGTGAGTACTTCCAAAATTAGCCAAGCTCTTTTAGTTATATGCCTCATCATATAATTTGACTAGAGACCATATATGTAAGTCCCCTGAGAAGACAGTATATTGTAGAAAGACTCACACAGGATTTTTGACATACTGGAAAATTCCCCAAACTTCTACAGGGAAATAAGTGACCAGTAGGACTCCTTCAGGTATTTCCTAAAAATGTTCCTGTTAATGCACATGTGCCTCAGTACAAACCCCTAACTGATCGCTACTTAAAAATATTCTGAGAATATTTGTAGTTAATAGTTGAAAAGTATAAAGTTCTCTAAAAAGCCATTTTGAGTTACCTCACAAATTAATAACTAGTATTTCCAAACCCTAAAATTTATTCCATTTTTGACTTTAAAATCTGTAAATCACTTTTCTGCAAAAATCTATAAATGATTTCGTATTTCATTTTTGAAACAGAAAACTTTATTTGAGGAACATCGTAGAGCTTCATCATGTAAGAACATCTGTACATTCAAAGTAAATATTGTTAAAATTGTTTTTCTTTACAATGTCTCACAGCTGTGCTCCCTTTAATCTTTGATATAACTATCATGTCTTTTGTTTAAGTAGTATATCATACAACATTCAATAAATAAGAAAATACCAGTACAAGAAAAACCTGTCAGCAATCCTGTTGTCAAGAAATGCTACTGGCTCGTATCCATCAATATGCTTTGAATTGTCTGCTTCAGGACAAGTTCTGACAGTTCATGCCTGCCTTCAGTTTTCTGATGTTCTATTTTATCAAGGGAAAACGAAGATGAAAAAGATTTTGGATTAGCCAACACCTTAAAGTCTTCAGAACACATTCAGAAGTCATGCTTTTAAGCTTTTTTTCATTTGTCTTATTATCATTTGTAAGTCAGTAAGTTGTGGTCAAAGCACTATGCCTGTGTTTTGTCCACAGCTACCAATGAAGTGGTAACTAAATCTGAAATATTGACTTTGAATCCTAGGTAGCTTACTCAGAGTGTATCTTTACACCAAAGTCTGTTACTTGCAAGAAAAAAAGTTAAAGATTGATAAAACGAAATTACAAAAGATATAATGAAAACTAGTCACAATATTACCTGAAGTTTGAAGATTTTGGTTAAATGTACACAAAAGACATTAGGTAAATTGGGGAAAGAAAATTTTTGTTGAATACTTATTTCTTCCCTGTTATATATACTGCAATGATTTCACTTTAAGGGTTTTGAAGCTTAAAATTACAGAAATGATCTGAATGTTCTGTGTAGATACAAAACCTAAGAAATCTACTTAAAGTCTTGATTAAGAAAGTAGTAGTATTCTGATAGTATAATGAATGGATTACATGATTTGCATAATATTAAAGTTTTTAATGAATAATTAGAGATTGTTAAGACCATAAAGCATGTTGGTAAAATTAACTATATAATGCAATTAAAAAAAATTTAACCACTTCCAACGTTTCCAAAATAACAACAGAAGTCTGTCAGCAGGCGATTCTTAATAGGAAATATCTTAGCTGGCTTCTTGTCGCATTTTTAAGGTTTATGCTATATATTCAAAAGGAAAAAGTAACAAGGGTGGGTAGGTATGACATATCTCATCAGGATATTAGCCCAGGCCTTTCAACCTGAAGAGCTATCTTGAATCCTATACTATCTATTTTTTCCCGCTATTCAATAAAGGAAGGGTTATTGATTCAGTTATCAGTTGGGTCTTGTAAATAATAAACCTTTATAGAGGGTGTTTTTTGTCACTGAAAAAATAGCATCATGGTGGAAATGTTTAATGTGATTCTCCATAGCTACATTTCCTGCTGGCATGGATGCACTGAAGGACTAATCACAGTATGGTGGTAAGGGGACTTTATTCTCAGATATGATTCAAATTTTTCTTTCCTTTGAAAATAGCAGTTCTTGAATTTCAAAATCTAGGTGAGGAATTTACAAGAAAATGGAATTCAACATGCTTTTCAATCAATAAGCAAACCAGAATTTATTCATTGCCCAGGGCCACACAACTAGTTAAGTGTCTGGGACTGGATCTGAACTCAGGTCTTCCTGACTCCAAGTCAGGCACTCAATCACCTGTGCCACCTAGTTGCCCTCAGCAAGTCGCTTAACCTCTTGTCTTCCTCAGTTAACCCAACTGTAAAACAAGAATAATAATTAACACCTGCTTTTCAGCATTGTTGTGAGGATTAAGTGAGATAAAATTGTAAGCACCTGGCACCTCTTAGGAATTCATTAAATACTTGGTCCATTCCTTACTCCATTTTTGAGAAGAAAAGGTTTCGAACAGTGGGACAGAGAAACAAGGAAGAGTAAAAGGATTTCCTTGACAGCAGATACCTCAGTTAAGACTGGGTAATAAAACTGTAGTGGGCCGTCAGCAGTTACACGAATTCTTCTAGTTCAGTTTAGTGGCATGTGATATTGGTGGGCATAATTCAAAGTTGGGATTGAGCAAGGCATGAACTGAGTGAGATAGGACCAGAGACCAAAGGATTCAAGAACAGAGCATAGTATAGGGTTGAGCTGTTTCACCAATATGTGGAGAAGAGTGTGGTTGGAGTATGTGTGATGGTGACCTGACAAAAGCAGTGAGGGGTAGACATCATAGGATACAGTGAAAACAAATAGACTTGGGAAGAGCAAAGTAGAGAGAGATGAAATTAGAGGGCATGGGAATTTAAATTCTTAATCTGGGGAGTGGAAGATCAAGGGTATGACTGCTCGTGTGTAGCTGTGGTGGAGTGAGTAGTTTATGGAAACTAAGCTGACCAAGGAACTGGCAGGTTAGGGCATTTGAGGAAAAATTACGTTGAAGCATCCCAGTATGAGGGCAGGAGAGGGAGTTCGACCAGGCGGTGCATTCGCTGAGAAAAGAGGGAGGATATGCTGGGGTAGGGCAGGGTTTGGAGGATAATGACCATGAGGAATTGTTTCCAGTGATAAATGTGGATAGACTCAAAGGAGCAGACTGCTGAATGACAGAAATAATGGGGAAATCTGGGATTGGATCGAGGAATAGCTCAACTCTAGTTCTGTAACCAGTAAATTGTGGGGTATCAGAAATGCTGCAAACCAGTACTAGAAAGGCCCAGGACTGTTTCAGTGAAAGCCAGAGGATAGAAAGTGCATGAGAGGAAAAAGCCTAAAAGAAAGTTGTGAATTATAAATTGAGAATTTCAAAGGTATAGTGAAAAGATACAATCCCAGTGAAGTGGATGGAGATGAGAAAGGAGGCATGAGAGGGTAGAGAAGGGGTTTTGCTCTTTTTTCTCTGTATTTGAATTACAACTATTGAGTTTTCCAGTGCTCCTTCTCAGTCTCCTTTTCCTGAGACCAAACACCTCCATTCCCTTAACTGATCCTATTATGTTTAGCCCCTTTACTGCCCTAGTTATCCTCCCCTCCCCTACACCTACCATTGAAATAGAGAATATTTTGCTCATTTTTCAACGACACAAAATTTGAATTTTCACTCACAACAAATTTATAGAGCATAATCTCAGCTGTTACTCAATAATGCTACTTATAGTAGACTCCCTACCACATTTCTAACAACGATTGCTCCTGATTTTGTCCTTTTTCCTAAAGCTCCCAATCTCATTCCAAAGTCCAAGATTTATAACAGATAATTTAGCTTATTTCACAGAATGGAACCATCTGATTGGTGAGCATCCTCAATTTTCCTCGTTATTCAAAATTTCTCAGCATTATCACCCAATCTATTCTGTTGTTCTGTTCACAGAGGAGATATCCCCATTGTTAATTAAATAGTAATGATAATAGTTTTTATTTAGTGCTTTCTATGCAACAGGAACTGGGCTAAACATTTTGCAATTATCTCATTTGATCCTCACAACAACGCTGGAAGATAAGCGCTAATATCACTTCCATTTTACAGATGAGGAAGTTGAGTCAAAGAGAGGTTAAATGATTGCCTAGTGTCTGAGGCTGGATTTGAATTCTGGGTTTTCTGATTACATTTTGCCACTTGGCTGCTGACTCTCCCCTCAATCTCACTTCAACTGACTCAACTGGTATCTCAAGTCTCTTCTCTAATCCCATTTGCCGCACTGATGTTACCAAAGTACAGGTCTGATCACCTGCCCAAGAAGCTTCAGAGACTCCCAACTGTCTCTAGGATAAAATACAAGTTTTCTAGACTGGTATTTAAAGCCTTCTGTAATTTGGCTATCTCCCTTTCCAGTCATTTCATATATGGTTATAAGCTTAACTACTGGAGGACCAGAGGGCCCCATGTTTGTGGTATTTGAAAGAAGCTAGGAAATCCAAAGGGTAGAGCTAAGGAGGACGAGTTTCACGTATGGAGAGAGCTTGTACAAAGGCTGTCCATCTGATGGAATGTGTTCTATAAGGAAAGCTGATAAGTCAGTTTACCAAAATGAAATGATACTGGAAAGGCAATTGGGACCCAGACTGTGAAGGGCTTTAAGTCTAAGACTATTTTATTCTAGAGACAACAGAAAGCCACTGAAAATTTCTCATCTGGTGATGCAGTTAGATATGTGCTTCAGGAATATCCATTTGTCTACTAATGCAACAGTCTAAAAGGTCTTTCTCTTTGCTCTGCATTCTCCACTCTCCCATCTCCTAGCTCCTTGACTGTTACAAGGGTTAATTATGCTTTTAGTGTGATTTATTTTTTGCCCTTACAGGCAATGAGGTTCAGTTGACTATTAGCCATCTATCACTCCCCTTCCTCTCATCAGCTCTCATGTAAACCCCACCCTTAGTACCTACAAGTTTTATTCTCTCAGTCTTTATTTTGCCTCTTCTTAGCTTTCATGGAGAAATAGTATCTTTATCTAAGTATATCTAAGTCACATAAGTGAAAGTTTTCTTTCCCTGGAACAAACTGATCTCCCGTAACATGCCTGTTGTAATCTTCAGCTCTTCCCACTTCAATTATTCAATTCAAAGACTTTCTTGGGGATAGGGAACAGGTTATTCCTAGGGACAAAATTGTCAGAACTTTGCAAATTTAGGAAGGCTAGAGGTCAGTAAAATTAAAGTGTAAATTGCAGTATTTTATTTTTCTTCTATTTAAAACAAAGTTCAGCCACAAACTGACAATGACAACACTGATAAATGAAGTAAGGTCTCTGGTATTATCACAAAGAAGCCATTTCAAACTTCTGAAAGATTATACTCTCAATTCAAGCTTGATAGGCTCACCTTGAATATACAATTACACATTTGGTTTTTTGGCTAAACAGTAAGGAAACTAACAATTTACTTGTTAGTTTCCATTTAGTAGCAGATAATCTACTGGAGAAGGGAAACAGCAGATTAATGGTGCTGAGAAGTTACTTGGGTACATGGTATAATTTGGCCTTAATGTATCTGATTGGCTAATTAAGGCACAAATAACTCAATTTGCCACAAATATTGTGTTCATTTATGCATAACTCTACCATGAGCTGACCTTTCAAATTTGTTAAGCAATTACCAAACCACTTAGTCATGATACAACATTATATACAATTATCTACAATTTTCATCCTGTCCATTCGCTACATAGATGAAGTCTCTTCCTAATATGCACAAATATTCTGCTTGTCTTGTACTCAAATGGCTTTGCAGAATGAATCTCATCTATGAAAAGTATTTTATTAACAAAATATTCATTTACAATCATTCACAACCTGAAAATAAGCTTCAACTGAGGGTACTCAAAATCTTTACAAACTGATTATTCGGACAACTTAAAGTATAGTAAATGCAGGTAACATCATTAAAAGTTTTAAGCTATTCACATACCTGGAAATTCACAAGTTTCTTTAGGATATGGCTCATAGATATACATGACCAAAATATAGAGAATAAGGATTATTAAGGTAAAGAACTGCTATCCAAATCATATACAACTATAATGGAATTACTCAAAGTTCACTGTACTGCTCCAACATAAAATGAAGAATTAATAGTCTTGATTGGAGAGCTAGTTTAGTTTTATGCTGCTTAGGTTGTACAGAGATGGAAAGAAACAGCTGAAAAAAGAAAAAGAAATACTGAATGGAAATGACATATATAGCTAGCAAAGTGATTATCAAAATTGGAATGTTTTAAAGGTGAATTAATTGGGTCAATGGCAGTAATTACTATTTTAGAGAGTTTAGAAATGAAAAACACCTATGAAAATAGTGAAAAATAAACAAAACAATTGTAGTATGTACTCAAATTTCACACAAGCTAGATTTGGAGAAAATGTGTAGTTCCCATTTGGAAGAGTACAGCATTAATTAAAATTGTCATTCAGAGCCAATTAGTTATAGGACAAGGCTAAGACCAAGGTGGTAGATTCAATCCAATGAGGGATAGTTATCTTCATGGAGAAAAAAAACCCCACCACTGGACAAATAACATAATTTGTAAGGCCTGCTATTAGGTCATTAGTTTTCTTTTGTTTTTTTTTCAAATTAAGGATGATGCACTAAAGAGTATAAAATGAACCATAATTTTTTATCTAAATGTCTATCAACAACCTAATTCATTATTTCTACCTTGATACCTATAATTTTGTATTTCTTTTCAATTCAATCTTTTCAATTCAATTGAATTGGGGTTCCATAAGCATTAGGTTCTATAAAGATATGATACAGACCTTATGATCTAAAAGGGAAAGAGGACAATGAGAACATAACAAGCATAAACCATGATAAAAATGGTCAGAGAAATAAAGGAGAGGCTCAGGAAAAATACTGAGAAATTTGGGGAAATGTGTAACTTGCAAAGTGTAACTTTCAGTTTTGATTGCTGGAGGAAAAGTTATTGTGAAAGAATAGATTCATGTACATGAATGGGAGTAACATGAGAAGTATTAGAGATACAGACTAGAGTCATACTGTGAAAGTCTTTGAATGCCGGATCAGGATTACATATATACTTTAGCAGTGGGAAACTAAGGAAGGTTTTGAATAGAAGAGTGACAGAATTGGAAAGATCAGAAAGACTGAAAAGACTTGAAAACTGACTTGATAAAGGGATGAGGGGGAAAGTAACTCAGAGATGGTTTTGGGGTTGAGAATCTGGATGATGTGGAAGATGGGCAGCAATATCACAAGAAATCGAAAAGCCAGGGGAGAGCCAGGCTTGGGGAAGAAACAGAAGAATTATTCAACTTTGGATCAAGTCTTCTAATATTAAATTATTCAACTGGAAAAAGGAAAGTGGAGTTGAGGGGAAAGCCTGAGGATAGATATTTGACAGTTATGTGATAGGTGATAAGGTTCTTTGAAATCTTGGGCATAGATGAGATTAAGAGAAAACAGAGAGATGAATATAAAGAGTAGGGTAAAATTAAGAAAAGGAACCTGCAAAAAATTCAGTGAAAAAAGGATGGAAAGAGACCAAGGAAGAGCAATGGAAGGTTATGGGAGAAGAGAAGAGCATACTAATTAGGAGAGGGTAGTCAACAGAGTCAAATATTTATTAAGGAAGATACTATTTTGTCACTGAAAAAGATCCCCCAATTATCCCTCTTAATAGTGGTGAGAGGTACGTACTGTGCAACCATACTTCACCTACCCTCACATATATTTGTTGAGAAGATTACTAGGTACAAAGTGTTGAACTAAGTAAAAAAGGATGGAAGAAAAAAAAGAAAAAGGAAAGCTAAGGTCCTACCTTAACTCATGAGCCACAAATTGGACAGTCTGTTTTCCTGTGTGCAATTAATCGGCTTGAAGAGTAACCAAAGCCACTAAGGTCACTAACTAGCCATCAAATGACTGTGGACAAGTCACTTAACTTATTCTTTCTGAAGCTGCTTCCAGCTACAAATGCTTAAATTTCATTCAACTTATTAGCACCATACTTTAAATTAGAAGCATCAAACACATGGCACAGTGTGGGCTCAACTAAATTAAAATGTAATTGGTAAATATTTAATAATATAAATGAAAATACAATAAAAATAGATTACATTGCAAAACTAAGGCAATATGTGACATAAGGAACTTTAGATATGGATTAAGATACCCCATTTCTATCTAAATTTCACACTACTGCTCTATATCATTAACAACAGATAGAATAAATTTAGGCTGACAAATCCAATGACCAAAAAATTAAGTTGAAACAATTGCGTATACATATTATTGGTGAGCCAGATACTACTACTTGCTTTCTGATAGTGGTGAATTAACTACATCTGCAAAGATAGAATAAAATCCACAATATAACTATTTTGAAACACCTCGCTTTCTCATAAGTAGTTTACCAAAAACCGACAAAATAATCCACAAAACCTGTTGTAGAGAACAGTAACTTTACAACAAATAGAGGTCAAATACAGAGTATAAGATTGATGTAAGTCTATACTAAGTGTTTTCAAACTTTTGAAAAAAAAAAAAAGACTGCATCTTACATAAACATAAGAAACCAACTGCCAAGAAAGTTTCCACACTATATATAGTTCTAGTCTTATTTTACAGTAAGAAGCCTAAAGATAAAGACTGAGTTTTTTGCATGTCTAAATCAACAATTTTTAAAAAAAATATAAACCAAGTTAATGACTGAATTCAGATCAAAGGCAGTTTCTCCTTTTTCAAGAGTGAAAAAGGTGTAACCTACAGCACTATATTAAACATCTTGGAAGCAAGAAAAAATTAGTTAGCTTTAAGGTGACCTGGAAGAGTTTTGAAAAGTAGTATTAACTCACAATTATCTGACTAAATGGAAGATAAACCATGGAGTGGATAATCCAAAAGTAATTTTTCTCTGGTTTTAACACGTATCACAGTAATACTTCAGAAAACCCTTTCATTTTCTTCTGGTTAATATTAAAATGGGAAAGGGAACAGAAGAGAATAGACATTACAGTGTCTACTATGTACCAGATCCTGCGCTAAACATTTTTTATGAACGACTCCTACCTCATCTGATGCTCACAACTCTGTGAAGGAGGCACTCTTATTATCCCCATTTTACAACTGAGGAAAGTGAGGCAAGCAGCCTTGCTCAGGTCACAGAGTTAGTTAAGTGTCTGAGGGAAAATTCAAACTTAGGTCTGACTCCAGACTATTGACTGTGCTGACAGCTGCCTGAGTAAAATGATTTTGCATTTCTCATGTACACAACTCCTGTAGATGGAAGCAACACAGAAGTACTGTGGGTGAAATAAATTAGTTTGCTGCAGGGAACTTACGATTAGGTACAAGTGGATAAATTTTTAATCCTAATATTTCCCCTTTATTTTACTCAGGTATTTCAGAGGTGTCTGTCCAAAATATCCCAAAAATTCTTTAATACTATAGTCATCTATTAGTAGTTATTTGGTGATTTTAAAAATCATACATTGTTTTTTAAGGCACTAATACTTTTTCTTTGACCATAAACTAAACTTGAGTTAAGCCATCAAAATAGATATTTGTCACCTTATTTTGGTATTCAGAGGCCTATATTAATGCAGCAAAAATCAAAACCCAAAGTCCATGTAATCTTTCACTTTTCTTGATTTGACATATGAAAGATCTTTCATTTACAAAATGAGGATAAAGGATAGGAAAAAAACCACTTGACGTCTTCTTACCCACACTGAATAAATTCTTAAATAATTTTGAAAATAACTGTTAAAAATTCAATGTTACTTAATAATATATGTTAGCAACAAACGTTTTTAAAAAGCTATCAGGGTCCTGGATAAAGAAAAGTTAAGGCATAATTCCTACATAAAAATTTTAGAAAGATTGCTTCTCCATATGAAGAACTTTAGTTAAAACATACTTTTTCATTGTGGTGAGAAGAAATGAATTCAGTCCTTATAAGCATGGTCCATGGTGTCACAAAGTTTCACAAATTCCAATGATAGCACTTTTTAGACAGAAGCAACTTTTGGGTGGATTAACATCTTTACCAACTTGGAATCTGATGTGCAGTGATGAAAAAGACCTTAAGAGATTAATCTAGTACATCTCCTATGTTCAACAGAAAATGAACTTAAGAGAAACGGTCTGCTTAAGATTGCATGGCTAGTTAGTAGCGAAGCAGAGATTAGAATCCAAATGTTGTTCATAGGATCATAGATTTAGAGGTGGAAAATCCTCAGAGGTCATGCAAACCCAATTCTCTCCTTTTACAGATGAGGAAAACGAGCACCACAGAATCTAAGTGACTTGCCCAAGGTCACACAGGTATGTGTCAGAGGTAGGATTTTAACTTAATCTAGGACCAGTGTTCTTTCCACCATACTTGTTATCTTTTTATTACATTTCTTTCAACTATACCCACTTTGAATCATTAACAATGATAATTTGTGGTAGTTTCATTTGAAGTACTGTCTTAATTTTAAACATTCTGTACTAGGGTTGTCTGTACCACCATAATGTTTACGGATATTTAAAACCACTCACTGAGAAACATTGATGATGGTTTTACATTTCCCTATTGACTAAGAGTCTGGCTTTAGTTTTATGAGTTTAAAAACTTTCAGAGATGACCCTAGGACTTCTGAGGTCCTAGAGTGACGACCAGGGTGTTTTGCAAGGAATTAAGCTATTTCCTTACCACCACCACCCTTTAAAAAGAAGACAGCTATTGTCGTTTCATCTCATCCTCAAATTCTTTTATGATGATGTGGATATAACTCTTACTATTTCATTTGTTAATTAGGTATACAGTTACAAGTTTTATGGTTTTGGTATCTGTCATGCATAATTAGATCATGTACTTTTATAGTGTCAAAAGCCACAACTTCTTTTAAAAGAAAAAATTAGTGGCTTTATTTCTGACACGCTAAGTTTTGAAGCCAAAAGTGAGAATAGAATGTAAATGTCAACCACTGTTAAGCTTCAACATCAATTAGTAAATAGTCCTTAACTATTCCAATTGTGCACTACTGTAAGATTTAACTAAGACATAAACTGATAGTATGGGAATTGATGTTTGAAGAATTGAAACACTTTGAGAGATCCTTTGTATATGGTATTACTTTTACTTTAGGTTAGGCAGCAAACGGATATCTTGGAGGCTACTGTTAATAGATTATTTAGTACAACAGAATTATTTATGTTTAAACCTGCATACTAGATGAACAGAATAGTCCTGAGGGTCTATATTTGCTGAGGTGAGCTACTAATCATTGTCAACCTATTTAGAAGAAATTAAATTTCCAAAATGGAACTAAGATAAAAATTTTCATACATATCTACAGTATGGCCAACATAATGAAATATATAAAATCATAAAAAATAAAAAGCCCATGTTGTGATTTTAGCGTTTGATGGTCTTTATTTACAACTTCGTTGGCAAAAAAGGCAGAGGGAAAATTTAAAATGGTTTACAGAGGGCATTCCAGATGATGCTGTCAGTTTAAAGAACTTGCATCTTTAATGTCCATCTCATTAATTATCCAAAGAAACCCAACACTGAATCTGCATAAGTAGTCTATTTATGAAATACAGTGCTCTTATTTTAGGAAGTCTCTTTGTTTTTTTAATATATAAATACAAAGGAAATCAAATCACTCATTAAAAAGATGCAGCTTAAATGAGGGATATTTTCAATATGTATGTTGTACTTGGTAATAACACATGCCCAATGAAACTCACAAGTTGGAAAAAAGCAGTTATACTTCCTACTTCCATTATTTACAAAATCTTTTCCATAATGATCCTTATATTTCAGATTACTTATGACTTACTCTGAGGTGCAGTCAAGGTCAGAATAGAGGTGAAAAGGGTGAATATTCCTTTCTTTTTTTTTTTTGAAGGAATAGGTGCCCTCCCAAAATCAGTGTGAGAAAGCATAAACATCCTGTTTAAGAATTCTAGACAGGAGAAAAAAATTAACATAGTCAATTTCAATTTATGTTGAGCTGACAATTTTTTTCATCTGACTTGCTTGTTGTCATTCTTCTAAGTCAAGTGTGTTTAATTCTTCTTCTAGTTCATCCAAATCCTCTCCAGTAAAAAGGTTTTCATCAACAGGAACAGCACCAATAACTCCATTTTCCTGTTCTTCATTGTTTTCTTCCAAATCACTTTGTTCTCCATTTTCAGCCCCACCTCCTGAAGCTTCACTCAATTTATTGTCTGAAAATAAATTTAATAAATCTGAAAACAGAATACCCATTCCAGTACTTAGCTGAAAATCTAAAGCTATGTAATAGGCTTGTTATGTCCCATCCCACCCATATTCTTTTTCCCATTTAAGAATTGCTTTATTGCATTAGTATTTATTTCACACTGCCGTGTATTATAGAGATTATTGAGAATGTAACATGTCTGTCTCCCCAGCAGCAAAGTTCTTTGAAAGAAGAGATCTGTCTTACTCATTTTTAAACCTTCTTAAGGATGTAGTACACTGGTTTGTACAAAGCAGTTGTCAGTTACTACTCACTGAATTAGAAATTTTTTTTTTTAAAGAAAAGCTGATATGGTGAAGGTCTGTATTAGATGTGACACAACCTTGAAGGTACTGAAGAAATGATTCTCAAGACATCTGAAAGAGGATTTCAGTGGTTTGCAGAAATAAACCAGCAAACCAATGACTGTATTACTATCAAAAACAGATGACCCAGGGATTATCAGTAATTATCAACCAACAGGCCTACTTTCGCACCTCTGTAATAGCTTTATGAAGAAATAGAAACAAGGAGAAGTGATTTTCTCAGGTTCACACAGCTAGTGTCTGAAATGAGATTCAGATTTGGGTCTTCCTGACTCCAAGTCCAGCATTCTACCCATTGTGCCACCTAGCTATCCTAAAAAAAAAATTCTGTTTGGGGTTTTTTTGATTGCATATTAAAAAAAAAAAGATTATTCGCCAGAGCAAAATTCTTCCTTCAAGGTTTTCCTCTAAAAGGTATGTACAATGCATGAAAAAATTATGTAACTGACATGAAACAGCCTCTCCAAAAAAATTAGGGTGTCAGATCATTGAAAGAGCAAGGACAAAGCAGATGGGGCTGTAAAGGAGAAACATTGCAAAGAATGTCAAACATGGGACTGAATATGGAAGTGGGGACAACAAAATAAGAACAAGGGATAATTCAAGGACAGGTGGTATGATCCACTGGTATACAAGTTACAGGACTCCAGAGGAAGGTACCACCAGCACTTTTGGTGGATCTCTTGAGAATAATGTGGACAAGATTCAGACAGGAGGAGGAGACAGATGGATGGGGTGCAATCTGTACAATGGAGAGTTTACAGTGATAAGATCTAAGATCCATCATACCATTCAAGTATTACTTTCATTAAAACGTTGTATTTTAGCATAGGGTCAAACTAGCAAGTTCATTACAAATTATATGTGAATTGAGAAATATTGTTCTAATTATCTACTAACAAAAAAACAATGCAACTATAATCCTATTACTGCCAGGGTAGAAGTGACTAATAAGCTAGAGATAGTCCTTTTTTCCAATTATAAGGAAACTAAGATTTCTGCAAAACAAACAATTCATCTAGCAGTTTCAACACACTGAGGCAATTTGAAGTTTGTGGACCTAGGTTCCAGCTCTGTAACTTACAATCTTCTCACCATTCCTGTGTGGTCCCTGATCTTATCTGGAAAGCCAAGGGGTTGCTGCTAAGGTCTGTGTGGTCCAGCTTTAAATCTAGGATCCTCAAGTTCTCTCCTTCATACTATTGTGGTACTAAGAATAGGACTGGGCTTATTTTTCACTACTCTCTGCACCACCATCTCCTTTGCTTTTTGTACTTCTCTCTTATAATATTCCTTTCCCAATTCTAGTCCATTTTTTTCTCTCTATTCCCATTTAAAAAATGCTGAGAAAATCTTATTTAACAAAAGGAAAAAACTTGAAATGATATTCTACCTTCTACCTCCTGCAGTGCAACCGCCCACAACATTTCACTGATATGTATGCCAGTTTTAGCACAAAATCTAATGTCTTCTGAACATAACCCCAGTACTCTTTTTTTCTACTGTGGTTTCCTTATTTTGTCTACTACTGTGTTAATATTTTACACCTGAGTTATGATAAAAAAAGAAATCAATGACACTATCCTTGGAAAATCACTGGGTAGGTTTGGTTCATTTTTAAACTTCTCTAATTAAAGAATGATTAATCTCAACAATGTTTCTTTTCACTGTCTTCTACTAATTATCTCACACCCAAAGTCTCATGTCTGGGTTAAGATGCTCAGGCTCAGTTATCAATTAGTTATCAATTAATTATCAATTAACTATGATGTGCCACACATTGTCTGATGTTAGAGATACCTAGATAAAAATGCAATTATCTAACCCAAGAAATTTAGTCTACTATAGAAGACAATTTGTGGCAACAGTAGCTGGGGGATCTAGAGGACATTAAGAAAGGCTTCATTTAGGACAGATGTTCCCAACCTTATTTGGCCTATTGTGCCCTTTTCAAAAACCAAAGAAAAGTATTCACTGCAACCCCTGGAAATCTTTAACTTTTAAACAATTAAAAAAATTGCACAATTTCAAAAAAAGATGCATATTTCATTCAATAATTTATGGTAAATTTGTAGGGCTTTTTCCTGCATTGAAATTTTGATGAGGCAATATTGCAGCATGTAACCATACAGTATGCGTGTATGTATGTGTGTGTGTGTGTGTGTGTGTGTGTATATACGTATGTATATATGTGTATAGGATGTAAACTAGTCATTACATGAACACTTCTGCTAAGGCACGCTGGACTTCCTAACAATGCACTAAATGCTCGCCTGCCAATACTTCGTTGTTAAGATCTGCTGGTGGACTTGACCACTGATCAGTTATAACTTGCATGTTGTGTGTTTATTTGGAAAATAATGTAATCACTACAACTTTAATGCTGTCACATATATGATGAAACAAGTACAAATGGTTTTTCAAAATTTTCTTCTCTTCTTTTCCTATGCTTCCACTGACCCCTTATTTTTAGTCAACACCCGCCCCTGCAATTGCTCCAGAAGCTACTACCCCCCCCCCCCCAAATTGTTGTAATACCCTCCAGGAGGGAGGTTATCGCCCACTTTGGGAACCTCTGATAGGAAGTGGCACCTGAGTTAACTTTCAAATGAGCTAAGGATTCTAAGAGACAGATATCAGGGAAAAACATACTTCAGGCATGAAATTCTGTCAACAAAGGCCAGTTTGGGTTGTACTAAGGCATATATGATGTGAACTAATGTATAAACATTGGAAACCTGGTTATGAAGGGCTTTAAATGCCAAACAGAGTAATTTGCATTTGACATGACAGGTAATGCAGAGCCTGGGAGTCTACCTATATTTCAGGATTATCACTTTGGCAGCTAAGATGAGAATGATCTGGAGGGTGAGGAGGGCTGGAGTAAAGAAGATCTGAGATAGGGAGTCTATTATAACAGTCCAGGTAAGAAATGAAGAAAAAAAAGCTTGAAGTAGGTTGGTGGCTATTCTTAGAAAGGTTGTGATTTCATCAGTTAAAATACATTTCATTTTCTTTATAGAACTTCATCTCCATTCAGATACAGAGGAGTAAAACATTAAGAGTACAGAATCACTGGTACTGCCTTATGGGATACTACGTTGGGAAGACAGATAAAAATGCTACCACAAGATACACTTATTTAAACATAACCACAAACAAATATAATAATGCCGTGGTAGTGGGATAATTAAGGAAAGGGCTGTCTAAGAAATGAGCAATTTAATAGTCAAGTAAGAAACCTCTCTGGCTCCAAGTGCCACCTGGAGGTATTAAACAATGTTTGTTTGTGGATGAAACTAAGAATCCAGACCAACCGTCATATGCAACTGGAGTTCTCTTTAGTTTCTACTTCTTTTTTCATTGCTCAGACTTTACCAACTAGCAATGTAAAACTATTGAGATGATATTTCAATACTGTTGCCACCAATTCTTGCCTAACCTAAACATGGATGTTTACTTTCTTTTCCTTCTATCACCTGAAAAAAAAAGTGTGATTAAAAAGATTCTGCTTGCATTCAAGAGGTGAGAAGGGGGTAAACTGAAACAAGTTTACAGAGAACAGAACTGTCAAACTACAGCATATTAATGATGCTGATATTTAAACCCCCAAATACCCTGTCATTTAGACATAAACTGTTAGTTGCCTCAGCATATCTGGAACCTGCTTCTTCTAGCTATGCCTCTAAACCAATTCCGATTCCTTGAGATTTTTAACTGATAACTCTTCTTTAAGTGCCATTAGTCCTCCATACATCAGCAAAACTTTACCCAGACTGATAAGTCATATACTCATCTACAACAGAAATGTGAATCTTAAATGTCCCACAAATTTCCAATAGCCAATGTACACTACATATAGTCATTACTACATACATTTCCAACATTAAGAAGGGTTTTTAAACAAAAAGAAGAAAGAAATTGAGAAAGATGGCAGTATGAAAAAGGAATGAAAGAGCAGCAGAAAGAAGACAAAGGGCACAAGGTCAGGGTTTTCTCTAATGCTCTTTAATCTACCACCATAGCTTCCCTCTGCTCCCCTCCCAACAAAGAAAAGGCAAAAACAAATTCTCCCTTTCCCCAATTAGGTAAAAGAAAAACATTACACTGTCCTGAGAACATCAGAGGAGCTAGGATAAGGATGGGGACAAATTATATAAGCTAATATCGAGGATTTGAAGGTCCAGGGGCAAATAGGTCAAAAAAGCTTAGAAAGTGTAAGTATTTAGGGTAAGAAAAGAACTGTCTCTTGAACTTTTCTGCCTCACAAATAATCCCACCATTTTAGACAGCCCTGTAAGCAGGTGAGATGTATTACCTGGAGGTGGGTAGTCAAACATAAAAAATGGAAAATCCAAGCAGTAGTAATACTACCCAGTGCCACTCAGCTGCTAAGGGGATCATTTGTATGTAAAGGCCACATGCAATTTAGGTGTGCTTAAGTTATTGACTTCCTATAAGAAAATTATTTGCATAACATCATTTGCTTCCCACCTTTGCTTTACCATTTTCTTTTCCCTGATCATGGCAAAAATGAATGGGTGTTTAAGGATACCTCTTTAACTCATTTAAGAAATACCAGTATAGAAACTTCAGATATTTACTTAAAACTTAATCGAGTTTGACGTATTTGAACAAAAAATGTTCCAAACTGTGTTACTGGCTAATTTTAACAATTGCCAAATGGATTATTCATCCCTTGGATTTGTATGCAGAAGCTTAATAAACATCTTATGATGTAAGATGTTTATTAAGTACTGTTTGGAACAGGGCTTTAAAATATAATGCATTATGTTTACTTACCTTCTAGCAATTATCTATGTTGATTGTTTGCCTAATTTTAAAAATGGTGAAACTATTTTGAAACTATGAAACTTAAAACTATTGTAGTATAATTATTAAAAAGGGTCAAAGTCTATTCCAAAATTAAAAGAACACTGAAAAATAAAGTGCTATAGCATGTTATCTAAGATATAAAGAAAACATACTTTAGCTTCCAAGGGTTAGTTATAAAGCAAGAGATATACATGCAGTGGTTGTCTTTTACTATTATATTCATTTCTTAACTATCACAAGTAGAGATATTTCACAAAAACATATATCTCTTCTGTGATTCCTAACTCTTGAGAAACTTTTTAAAAAATATATAATGACTTGATTCAATTGTCTACTTCTTGGAAATATAGATAAATTAGCTTACTTACCATCCTTCTCTATTGAAGTATATGTACTGAATCTTTCAAGACTGGCCACAGTAATACCAGTCTCATCCACATCCTTTGGGATATACTGGCTCAAATCTATATCATTTACTCTTACTAGATCTTCAACCTTCAAAGAAAAAAGCACAAAAATAAAAATTCTGTTATAAATATGAATAGATATTATGGAGTAAAATATCTGACATCTATAATAAATTTATCACTCATGCATTTTTTTGGGGGGGGGAGGGAACATTCCTCATATAAGTGTCCAAAAATCAACGCTCAAATCAACCAATGTTATGACGCCAAGGTGAAAATGCTCAACTCTAAAGGACAATCCAAGCAATTTATGCTTAAATTTTCTTTTTAAACTCTTGGGTATACAACTTACTGGTCAAATAGGCATTCCCTGAAACATTATTTCATACTTACTACCCATTTCCAGGAAAGGAATTCAGTCAGTCTATTTGTTATCACTGCCTAGTGTACTCATAATCACTTGACCATGACTATTTTGCTGACCCTACTCTCCCCATTACTCCTTTTACCCTTTTCTACTAATTCTGCTCTGCTACTGATTTTATATAGTTCTCTACAAAAAGTGAAGGGGACTGGTTTCTAAAGTCAGAGGCCCTAGAACTGGTCACAGTTTTGCTATTTACGAGCGTGATGTTGGGAAACTTACTTCGACCCTGAGAGCTTCACCTCCCTCCTCTGTTAAATAAGGGGACTGGATTAAGACCTTAATATTCCACTTTATCAATAACCCTTTAACAATAATTAAGACATAAGTGGTTATCATAATCATCCTTTTACCTCATCACCACCGGTTCCTTGAGTGTACCGGGTATCATCTGCTTCTTCATCATCATCATCAACCAGCTCAGGACGAAATTCAAATACTTCACGGCCACTGATCTACTCATGTACACAATACATTATTAAATACTCAATGTTAGAATTTCTGAATTAAAGAACAATGAAGAATTGTCTACTGCAGGTTTCTTGTTTAACCTGCCATATAGTTACTAGTCTAACATTCCATTTAGTTACCATCTTTAGTACTGACAAAATAATTAAGAACCTACCACCAGTGCTTTTCCTGCCTTAAAGTCTGCTTTCCTTCTTTCCATATCTTGTTCAAGCTTATCAATCTTTTCTTGTCTTTTCCTTTTCTTCCATGCAAGGAAAGACTCTAAAGTGATTTTGGTAACATTTGGTCCTAAAGCAGAACGCTGGAGAGATTAAAAAAAAGTTAATAACCCTTTTAAGAAAGCCATGTTTCCAATATTACATCAAAAGAACAGCTTTTTTTTACAATGGCCCGCTTCCAAGAATTATTCTGAAGATTCTACAGTAGCAAAATGAGGCAACATTTAATTTTCTCCCACAAACATCAGAGGCCAATAATTCTTAAAAATGAGGCTCAACTTTTACTTAATGTATTATAGCTTAATTATACCACATTTCAAACAGTCAAAAGTTTTTACAATATTAGAAGCAATATGGAAGTGCTTCATAGAACTATATTCCCAAGAGCTAAATAATTAAACCTTTACTACCACCTAGGAAAATGATGATGAGAAATAACGAAATAAAAATTTTATTTCATTTTTTTCCTTGCTTAAATTAATAATTAATAAGGCAAATGCATAATGAAAATGTTAACTGAAGATTGTGAATCATGATGTAATCTGTTAGTCTAGGAAATAAGAGTGGTGAACCCTAGTAATATAAATCACATTACGTACATAACTTTACCCTACTGTAGATTATCCATGCTGAGACAGAAGTAACAAACTTTGAAATACACGAACAATCCACCTTTAGTTTTGGCCAAGTTTTAAGAAGTCCTATTCTTCCCTCTTTGGCTGGGCTACCGGACTGCTGAGAGGGCTTAAATGAGATGGCCATCAACAGATCCAAACTTCTAATGAAATGTGAGGACCATCGGGCTCTGTATACCTTACTAGTGCCTGCTAAATATGCTGCAGGCCAAGGAATTGTAACCTGAAGTTCAAGAATTCTAAAGAAATACACACAGCCTCAGTTTCAATATGATTGGTTTCCTTTATAATCCTATGTATTTCACTTTGTAAACTTAAGATGTTACTCTGAGAAAGGATCCTTAGGTTTCCCTAGGCTGCCAGAGAAGTCCATGAAACAAAAGCTTAAGAACCTCAGTGCCAACTAAACTATGTATTTAGCAACCAAGGATGGGAGGGCCTTGCCATCCACTCTGGACGTAAACTTCCTTTTGTGTTCTCTATCTCCCCCATTTAGACTATATGAGGTCCTTGAGAGTAGGGTCTGTTTTTATTTTTCTATTTGTATTCCTGGCACTTAACACAGTGCTTGATACACAGCAAATACTTAATATTTTAAAGTTAATTTTAAGTTAATTCCTTTCTGATAAATCTCTCACTAGAATTAAAGTTGCAAAAGAAAAAGATTCTGATTCCATCTTGAGATTTTTTCTTTCTTCCCATATCTTGTTGTTCAGTCATTACAGTCACATCTGACTGTCTGAGACCCCACACAGGGTTTTGTTGGAAAAGATATTGGAATGGTCTGCCATTTCCTTCACCAGTGGATCAAGGCAAACAAAGGTTAAGTAACTTCCCCAGGGTCTTCTTCTATTTTTTAAACATTAGTTAGTCTTTATTACGACTGGGTACCAAATTCATCCACCCATCATCTATCCATGCATCCATCCATCCCATCCCATCATCAATGCCTTCCTCAGGCCTGTGCCTGGCACTGGGAGCTGCTTCTGGGGCAACACTGTTGGGAGAGGGGAGCTCAGGAGAGCAAATACAGGGTCAACAGCTTCTAGTGAGTCTGGGGGCCAAAGGTACCATGTGGTGCTCCACGTGTTTGAGGGGGTATTTGCACACTTTGCATGTAGGTTCCTGTTGCAAATAGAAGGTGAAGGGGGCTCCCTGTGCTAGACCCAGCAGTCCTGGGGTAGTTTGTTGGGCCGGAGATGTTGCAGCTGCCTCAGCAGAGCCCACACTCTGTCCAGGCACAGGTCAGTCCAGAGCTCCCTGGGGACTCCCCCAGGGAAACAGGCCTGGCACCATGTGGTGCCTCAGGAGTCCTGGAAGAAGTTACCGCAGATCGGGAAGACCAGCTTCTTCTCCATGGACTTGATCATTAGAGCGATGTCCATGGCTTCTAGGCAGTAACACAGAAGCTGGTAGGGATTAGGGAGAGGGTCTGGTCTGCTCAGGTCTTTTTGACTCGACTTGCATCATTCTATGACTAAACCATTTAGTTATCTCACAGCTACTCACATCTACATACACATAAATTCCTTCAAACCAGTTTCTGAAAAAGCATAATTTTATATTAGTGGACGAAAGCTGAAAGCTAAATAAAACATATATAAGCTTGATATCAGAACAAGAAAATCTTTACAATTAAACTGCTATATCAATCACATTTTTCAAACAAAACAGTCCTGTTGCCCCCAAGTGGTAAACATTAAAAATTCACAATAAAGGGTGGTTTCTTTAGGGCTGGAAAAAACCGAAGCCCCCTCCAAAAAAAGAACGAAACGCCCAAAACAAAAACACATCCCCAAACAAAAAATCCTGTTATAGTTACCTCTCTTTCTATTAGATCTTCTAATGAGATTTCATCTTCTTTTTCTTCTTTCTTTTTATCTTTTTTTAATACAAAACCAGGAGGAAGAGCATGCCGATACATGCAATTATCACCACCTCCAGGGCAAACCCAAAACCAGCCATATTTGTTGTTTTCAATAGCATCAAGAAAATGCTTGCACACCTATAAAGAAACAATAATTTTCACTGATAACTGCTCTTCTCCTTAAACATTTTTGTGGTAATATTGAGAACATAGAAAAGATATATTTTTGTCCATAAACACAAAATTGCAGCTTAAAAAAACAATAACTTTACAAGGGAACAAAAATGCAAAGAAAAACTTTGGCACCACTGTATTATAAAATAAAGCAATGGTCAACTAATAGTTACACTTATACACACACAAATGATAGAATCAGTTGAATCTTTAAAGAAATGCTTTTATGTAATTCAATGCTAACATTTATAAAGCTCATGTTAATAGTCATTAAGAAATTAATGAAATTAACGAAAATAATAAAATATCCTGTTTTTATAAAATTTTATAATTTTATAAAATACAAGTTTACTAATCTAAGATAATCATGTAGATATTGGTAGTCTTTGGTGACAATTATTAAGGCACAAGGGACAAAGGATAGCGACTAAAGAATTATAGATAAATACAAATAGCTAAGTGAAAAGGTCTGAGAAATAGGGCAGATCATATGAACTTTAATAACTATCAACTTTTTGGGACACTAAAGTTATTTCATGTCTAAAATGCATCATTTCCCCAAATGGAAAATTGTTTTCCTCCAGTTTTAGTAATTAAAAATGATACCGAGATCTTTAATTCCAAAGACCACTTAGTCCAATGTTCATAGATAAGGAAAAGAAGAAAAAAAAAAGGGATTGCTATCTCTTCCAATAATCATGATCATTTAAGGTTCTTAAAAAGTAGTAAAATCAAAAAAAAGACAAATGGTAGAAATTTATCACTTGTTTTCAAAACAAAATCAGAAGAAAAAAGGAAATGACAACAAAACGCAAGAATGGCTTACAGATTCTATAAGCAGCCAAAGAGTTGGTTTCAGTGTAATCCCAAAGGAAATATTTCACAAATTACCAATGGTCCTTTACTCGCCACATTTAAAGGTCATTTCTTAAATTTTATTCTCAAACCTCTCTGCAGTTTCTGTCACTACTAATCAGGGCTCTCTCTTCTCTCTAGGGTTTCACGAAACTTCCAGTTCTACTCCTAATGTCTCACCACTCATCTGATTTCCTAGCTTCCTTTGCTTAATGTTCCTGTAAGTCTTGTATCCTCCAAAGATCTGTTCCCGGGCCTTTTTATCTCTCTATATACCATTTTTCTTGATCTGACCAGCAACCATACATTCAATTTTATCACATCTATGGTAGATGATTCTCAAATTTATTTATCTAGCCCTAACCATCTCCCAACTTTCAGTCTCTCATCTCAAATTGCCTATTGTATGTTACCCAATAGACATCTTAAACTAAGCATGTCCAGAAAACCTCATTGTTTCCCTCCAAAACTCACCCTCCTTCTCTATTGCAAATTTCCCTCATCCTTAACTCATCACTCTAATATGTCCCCCTCCCCATTCAGTAAGTATCATCCACTCTACCTTTCAAACATCTCTTGAATATGTCTCTTTCTTCTCTGACACTACCTTGTTACGTAGCCTTATCAATTAATTTTTAGACTATTGCCAGAACTTTTTAATTGGTTTCTCTGCCTCAAATTTCTCTCCAGGCCATCCTATCCTTCATTTTGCCTCTCTTCATCATTCAATAAAATCCAGGGACTTCCTATTATGTTCAGGATAAAATATAACATCTTCTCTTTGGCTTTTAAAGCCCTTCATAGTGTGGTCTCTTCCTACTTTTCCACTGTTATACTTTACTCCCCTTTCCACATACTCTGCTATTTGGCAGTTCAATGACATTGGCTTCCTTCCTGCCCTTTTCACATGACACTCAATAACCCAAGTACATTTCTGCTGGCTGTCTCCTCCCCTCCCCCCACCCCAAACCTCTCCTTCCTCTATCTTTTGGCATCCTTCAGATTCTAGATATCAGGTATCTTACCTTTTGCAAGAAGTCTTTCCCAATTTTCCTTAATGCTAGTGCCTTTCATCTAAGATTATCTCTAAACGATCTTGTATATATATTTTGTGCAGTTGTTTGCATATTGTCTTTCTCATAAAACAGTGAGCTCCTTAAGAGCAGGTACTGTTTTTCTCTTTCACTGAAGTCTCATCATGTAGCACTGTATGGCACACAGTAGGTATTTAAAAATGTTTTTCTTAGCTGATCAGACATGGTTTATTTGATCATATTGTTTGGTAGATTTATGATGACTTTGAACATAAATAACATCACGAAGAAAGTTGATGTTCATGTACCAGCTTCAAGATGAAGAGGCATAGAAATCTGATGAGCTGAATGGACAAATAGAGGTGTTGGGACATATAGATCAATAGTAGGAACTGTTTCTACTCACTGGAAGGAGCAATAAAATTGGGAGTCACAGGACTTGAGTTCCAACCCTAGCTCTTTACCCATGTGCTACTATACTCTAAACCTGAATAAATCACTAAACTTCTTTGGACTTCAGTTTTACTGGAAGGACTAGAATACTTCCAATGTCCCTTTCAAGGCCTAAATTTATGATCATATGAAGACAAAAGTGATTAAAATGTCATGGATAAGAAGATCATGACCGTGAAAAGCAAAGAAGGTTATATTAAGTTGACAAAAAGCTTGACCTGAAACCCAATTAAGCTTTATCATGCCAAGAATACATATACAGGAAGACAACAAGCTAACAATAATACAACAAAATTATGGAAAACTGAACGAATATGTAAGCATTTCTTTAAGAATCCACTTTCATCAATCATTAGGGGAACTATTATGTTGACATTAACACTTAAAGCTTTTAAGGGAAATAAAATCCAGGATACAGGAGAGGCAGTGGTAATGGTGGAAGCGTGACAACACCTCCAGCCTCGTTGGCCAAACATCTCTATAGACATTCTGATGCCTTCATGCAGGAACTCTTAAAAATCAGCCTAACAATCTACAGGAGCTAAATGAATGAAAAATGTCTGGTGTTCTGACTATGCTATGCATTTGAAAGACCAGTTGGTCTAGGTAACATATCAATATATTTACCTTGGACAGATATTTTATATAAGCAATGCATTAGGCCCAGAAGTGAGTAGGAGGAGTAGAACATGTTTAACCATATTTACAGGTCTACATGTGGTTTCAATGATCCAAAACTACTCTCTAGAACAAAGCTCCACTTTCTAAATACAAATGTTCTCCCAGTAACATTATATGATGATAAACCTCACACACCAGAATCAAGTGAAAGGTCACTGGAGGGATGCATGGTGGATATAGGCTGTTAACAAAATTATTTCCAGGGGTAACCTACACAGAGGAGGTGGTGTACATTATATTTAGTTCGGGAAAAGGAAGGGGAGGAGAGGGTATGACAAAAATAAGAGATAACAACAGATGGGCATGATGAGTTTTTGCTAGCACTCATAAAACATAAAATGACCTAAAGTAAGGTTAGGACATCAGGGAAATCTATGGTAGAATATGGAAAATAACAACATGGGATGGAATTCTGCAGGACTGTAATTTGCATCAGTGGCTGGATAGTCAAATCAATGAAATAACAGACACATTAAAATAAAAGGCCTATCAAATATTCTAAAATCTGTTTTAAAGACTAAAACCTCATTCTCCCAAAACCCATACTTATACTTAACATAAACTGTAATTGTTTTTGATTTTAAGGTACGACCTATTAAAAAAAGTCAAATACCTTCTTTCCATATTAATTTCTCCCTAATGATAAAAAATACTGCAAACTCAATTCAAGAAAAGGACATACTATTTGAGTTTTTGGTTTTTTCTTTTCCGCCTCACCATGCTTCTTGTTCACCACTTCTTCCAGCTTTTTCTCATCCCAATTATCCATGGTATCTAGATGTGAAAGATGGGAAAATTAATATAATTATAGCTTTCCCCCCATTACATAATATTCTTTCTAAGGAAAATCTGGATACTTTATTAAAGGCACATAATATCACAAAAATATTGCTGGTGTAGTTAACTGTTCTTTACACGTTTTAATTTAATACATAAAGAATTATGATTTTACAAGTCAGAAAAAAGTGATAACCTTTAGGCAAGCAATTCCAATTATGTTTATGAAAATTCTCTAAGCTTCTGAACACCACTACCAACAAACTAAAAACTGATATTCAGAATAAAAAAATCTATACATACCCTTTTCAAGTTCTTCATCTCTTGCATCTATATAAACACTTCGTTTTTCACATTTTCTTTCCAGAGATAAATCATGGGAGAACTTACATTTGTCTCCTTTAGTACATTGCCCTTGCTTGAAGAATGCACATACCACTGATTTGGGATCTGCACCTGTGACAAAAAAAATTAAAATTTGGCATTATAACCTTGTACCGATCCCGTTTGGAAGTACGCAGAGTGTAGACTCCAAATATGTGAATCAGGTATTATCATCATCAGAATCACGAGGAACTGTTTCAATACGGAGCACAATTAGCTTTGGTATAAACCTATGTTCAAGGCTGATAAAAAGACTGAGCTATAATCACATGTAAATAATGCTATTTTTTTATTTGAAAAAAATTTAGATCTGTGATATGTAGGTTAAGTAATTTCCATTGTGGAAACTCCTTCACAGAAGAATATTAGCAACTCATCCATAACTTAAAGTATAAGAGTTATCCAGGGCATTGAGAGCTTAAGACATTTGCCTATGATCACAACTTTAATACACATCAAGCCTTCCTGATGACTGCAAGACTACTTCATGATGACCAACTTGTTTATTTCTTTACTTTTCAATCCAATTCAACAAATCTTTTACCTATCACATGATAAGCATGGTACTTACATACAAGCATTAGATACAAATACAAAACCACCCATGCCCTCAAGGAACTTGGAGAAAAATAAAATGTACACAGAAAGGTAATACAAAACATGTATACACAATGTAATTTGCATTGCAGACAGTTTTATAGTACAAAGTGGCACTTAAAGGAGCTTTGAAGAAAGCTGAGGATTCTTTAAAACAAGGGTGAATAGACAATCCATTTCCAAGCAGGGAACTAATGTATATAAGTGGTGATAGAAGATGGAAATGTTGTGTACTGAAAACAGCAAGCAGGCCAATTTGCTGAATGTGTGAAGAATCATAGATTTAACAGAGGAAAGGACCTTAGAAGCTCTCTAGTCCAAAATCCTTATTTTACAAATGAAGAAGCTGAGACTCTGAGATATTAAATGATCTGCCCATTGGTACTAAGCGTAAGAAGTAGGATTGAACCCATGTCTTTTGATTCCAGAGCCAGTCCTCTTTCCATAGTACATACTATTATAATTAAGAATATACATGACTAACAATGATTTATAATCAAGTTACATTTGAATATACTCTCTTAAATTCTTAAAATTCACAGTATGTATACGAGGTAAAATACTTGCAAACATATTGTACAGGCTAATGCTGCCTGTGTTAACATAATTTTTGAGGATCTGAACCTGGTGGAGAAGTGTTTTTGGATTCCAATTATGGTATTCTTTAGTTACACCACAGTGCTGACATTCTCTTGTGAACATGCTGAGTTTGAATCCAAAGGGACATCTAGGTGGAGATGCTTAACAGGCAGTTGGGATGGGAATGGAATTCAGGAAGAAAATTACAGCTAGAGAAACATGACGCTTTTGCACATTTTTGAACTGAATCCATGTAAAATGATATTGTTACCAAAGGCGGAAGACTAGCTGAGGAAAAGAAGGCACAAGACTTAGACTAGGGTACATCTTTGTTAAAGATATAGGATTATTCAACAAAGAAGTTAGGAAAAATTGGAAAAAATGTGTCATAAAAGTGATAGGAAGAAAATATCCAGGATGCAGGGTACTGGATTGGCAGTATCAAAAACTGCAGAAAGCATAAAAATTGAGGGAAGGACTACAGAGTGAACATGAGAGGAAGTCAAAGATCTAGGATGAAGAGGACCTTGTTAACAACAGATTAAGAGGCTCCCATAGCATAAATGAAAGATGTGAAACAGAAGAAAGAGACTGAAGATGAAAGCTAAGTTGCACAGAAACGAAAAAGGTACCAGGGGAAAGATGTTTTTTTATGATGGCAGACTGTGACTTAATCATAAGAATTATGGGACCAATTAGTAAAAGACTGCTAGCTATAAGGTTAATGAAGTGTAAGTTTCTTGGAGCTGGCCCTTTAAGGTCCAGGGATAACTAAGGGAAGTATTAGTGGCACTGACAGTGCCCCTTGTCTTCAGAGAAAACTGGAATGAGGTGGCCAAACTAATTAACTTACCAGATGACTGGATCCTCAAAGTCAGTAGCAAGCTCTCATAAAGTGTTTGAGTTACACTGGGTCACAGTCCCAGAACATGAAGCACGACAACAGGTCTTTTGGGGAACAGGACAGACTATGTGCTGGGGTAATAATAATGATAGTAACCCAAGTCTTTTGGCTTTTCTGGTATTTCTTGGGGGGAGAAAAACAGCTACAAGATCAGTATCTCAGACTGCCCGTAGTTACCCTAAGGTACTCAAAGTAAAAAAAATTTAATTCAATTTAAATTATTAAAAAATGTCATCTCTTACCCACCATGTATGAGGAACAAAGAAGCAGACTCAAAAACAGAATGCTAACTGTAAAGTTATAAAGTTATTGGTATAAACGAACACTATCAGGTTGTTGCTTATAATTGGCAATGAAACTCTTTATGTTATTGCACATTACACACCATAAAATATGTGCACCTCTGACATAGTCTAAATTATTTTAATACAAGATGTTAAAATTTAATCTTTCCAATTAAAAAATCTTTATTCTCTCTCACGTGCTTTTTCCCCATTTGGGAAAAAAACAAAAACAAAAACAACCCAACAACCCCACCACCCTCAACATACATAGTCAGGTAAAACACTCGTTCCCAAATAGGCCATGTCCAAAGAATAAATGTTAAATTTGTACACCGAGACCATTACCTCTCTTTCAGGGAGTAACATTTTTCGGCATGTATTTTCTGGAATTTGCATACACTAGATGTAACTGTATCAGGTGTAAAATAGGTGGGCCCATTTGTGTTTGACTTGTGGAGCTGAATAAATAATTAACAGCATGAAGGGAGTCAAGGGCAGACCTGATCTAAAGGCTCATCAATTACAAGCTAGTTATTTTTAGTAAGAATGCTTTGAAAACAGAAATGCAAATAAAATGGATGTCCAATTTTACCTTTACTTATTTTCTGAGCAGCAACTACTGGTTTGAATAGTTCATTTAGCTCCTGAAGTTCTTTCTTCTTGTCATCTTTCTTCAATTTTTTATCACCTTCATTTTGTGCAGCCTATAATTCCAGATTTAAAGTATTAATTTTGGCTCACTTAACATTCCAAAGATTAAAAACAATAAAGCACAGCTATGCTAAGGAGTGGTTATATCATAACCAATGCAATTTGTATACCATGCAATACAGAAAGCAAATAACGTAGGCATTACCCTTGTCTGACAGTAATGTTAGGATGATGCTCTTTTGCACATTAAATATACTTAAAATAGGATTTTAAATAATATAAGAGATGCTAAAGAAATTTTAACACATTAGTTTTTAAGGATTTTATCCTTTACCTGGAACTGATATCTATGAAATTATTAGCATACCATAAATTCAATAGAACCAATAAATTATCACTTTCTTAAAAGTCTTTTTTTTCCTTTTTGATCTTAAGAGTAGTTTTTCAAAACTTCATTAGTTTGTATTTATTTTAAGGTAAATATACATACTGGAAAATCAAACAAAAATTTTCTTCTAAATACAGCAAACACATGAGAGGCTAGCTGTTCATTAAAACATTTTGGTTAATAGCTATTTCCTAAGTACTTCATTATATCCACTTGCCAAAAATCTTCTGGAAAAAAAAAATCACATTTTCCTGACAAAAACAATTAAAATTGTTTTTCTACTTAGTTCCTTCAGGAGGTGTATTTGTTAAAATCTTATTGTACAGACCAACAGAAGTGACAATAGATGAGAATCCTAGTGTTAGGGAAGTCGGCATAGGTATATTCCTCACAAACCTATATAATGAAAAATAACTTTCTAGTCTCACTGAATGCTAGTTTTATAAAGTTGGCTAATACCATTTCAAAAATTCATCTGTATGAATCTCATTGAACAAAGTTACACATGTGTGTCTGAGTACAAGCACAAAGAAATGTACACTGTAACATTTCATTATCTGTTGCAACAGTGTAACACTATTTGGCACTATGTGACAACTATGAAGTGTTTCACCTACAGGAATTTTTAAAAAGAAGCAAAATGTATCCATATTTGTTCTTACCATTCCTATGCAACCTCAGTTCTTGACACAATTTTATTAAGTCCATGCCACGCTGTTTAAAAATTAATCCTCTGTCATTATTTCTAAAAATACCTTCATGGCTTTTTTCTTTTAAATTAACTGGTAACGAGTTTGTACATTGACACTGTAGTTCTTACACAAGTCTTCCCATCCCTCCTCTGCCTCTTTTCTTCCTTTCAAGTCTATTTTTGTGGTTTTATTCATTCTTGAGTGCTTACCAACTCCCTATGATTTCTTTCGCAAAAGTTTAGTTCATAGGGTTCTACTATACCTTCTTATAAACTTGTCATCCTATGCCATGCTGTTCTTTTTTTACAATAAATTCTAAATTGAAGTGGTCATATTCCACTGTCTCGTTGCCCAACCAATATTCCCATTGTTCCTGTATCATCAGTTCTCTTCATTGATTCTTTTTTCCTATGTTTTGTTTGTTTGCTTTTTTTGCTTAGGCTTATTCTTTCCAAATCTGTGCTTTGATCATCATTTACAGTTACTATCAGTAGAGTATGTCTTTAAGACATAACTTATGCTGATTCTTTTAATTCTTGCATAGTGAGAAAACACATGGGCTACACTGTAAAAATTCTATCTAAATTAAGCATAAATGTATTTTTGAAATACATAAGATCAAAGCCAATCCCCAATTGATAAATGCTTAAATAAAGAATTCTTCAAAGAAAAAGTGTCAACTATTAACCACATTAAATAGTGCTAACAATTAATAATAATGATGATAAAGAAATGCAAGTCAAATAACTTAAGTTTCACATCACCTCTGGAAAAGTGGCCAAGTTGGCAAAAGACTACGGGTACAGTCAATGTGGGAGGGGTTGTGAAAGAGAGGCCCAACTTGATACCTTATTAGTGAAGCTGAGAACTGGTCCAATTATTCTGAAAAGCAATTTGGAATCATGCCAAAAAAAGTGACAAAAATGCCCATGCAATTTGACTCAAAGATTATACCTTTCAGTATATGTTCCAAGAAGATCATTAATAAAAAGGCTCCACCATACACCAAAATATTTATAACAAACTTTTTCTGTTAGTAAAGAATTGTAAACAAAACAGATGTTCTGGAGAATGGCTGAAAAAAACTGTCACACATAGAAATGTATGGTACAATACTATGATCTAATGAATCTGATGAATAGATAAGTATGGGGAAAACTGATGCAAATGAGCAGAACTAGGGTAACAACATAGAGACTAACTACAATAATGTAAATGAAGAGAACAACAAAACAATTAAAGTTGCATGTGGTGAAATTATAACATCTAATCTGGGCCCCAAAGGAAAGAGAAGGCACTACCTTCTACTTCCTTGCAGAGGTAGGGGAACAGGCACATGGAACACTACATTTAGTGTCAGACCTTTTAAATATGTTGGTTAGTTTTGCTGAATTGCTTTCCCATCTTTTAAAATTTTTTGATATTAAAGATGGGTGCTAAGAGAAGGATAAGAGAGGAACTTAACAAAAAACAAAAACTCACTTCACTTAAATATTTTTTGTAGGCCTTGCTGTCTACCCCAGTTAATGGCAAGATTTTCCCTATTCTGGAATCAGAAGTGTGCACACATGGTTAACAGGAAGACACTGCCAGAACCCACTGAAAAAGGGAATTAATTTTCTGAATCAAGTTCCAATTAACAGATATTTCTTGTTCATAACAGTTTTACAGATTAAATGTAAAATAGCTTTTATGATAGAGCATTATCATTCAGATCAAAGTCAGGTAGCTTAGGAAAATAAGGAATGCAGTAGGTTCATTAAAATGCACTATGATAGCTCATCTGACAAAACACTTCTTCATGGAAAAATAAACTTAACATGAAAATTACCTGTCGTGGATTCTGCTGACCAAATTTAACTTGATGAGTCACAGCCTTGATGAACTTCTGTTGTTTTGCCCCTTTCTTATTCTTCAAACCAAAAGTTTTATCCTAAATGAGAAATATCATAAAAAAGGTCTTCACAAAGGTTTCAACTAGTCATTAAGTTCTTTTGTCTCTCTTTTACATTCACAAGTTGACTTTCACATCTTATTTTTTTTTTAAAGTTCCTATCCAAAAATCACACTTAAAGTAGACAAGTGATCAGTATGTTTTTAAAAAGTCAAATCTTGGAAGAAGTGTTTTTGTGAATTAGTTGTTAAGCACCTGCTGAGTCCTATTAAAGACTATCAATTTTCATTTCATTGCCTAGGTACTTCCCCTAACACTTGAAGATAAGTTAGATAAAAAAAAAAACAACCCACTGTTATTGTAAGATAACAACCCTCATAACTATTTGGTATTAATTAAAATACAGAAATGAATATACAGTATAAATGAGGACCAGCCTAGAACAGGGAAGATCCAAATGTAATCACATACAACTGTCTGGCATTCCAACAATTAATATGCATTTAGTATGCACATACTATGTGTCAAGAAAACACAATCAGAAGGAAGTACAGTGTAGTAAAGATTAGGTTTAGACCAGCATCACTAGTTAATAAGCTTGAAAGGTACTCAACTTCATATAAAAATCCCATCATAAAAAGAATTATGGGAATGGAAAATCTTTTCATGGCTATGACCTGGGAGAATCTTTAACCAAATGAAGGAGTGAATATAAAAGAAAAAAAATAATTTGCATTATAAATAACTATACAAGACTACGAAGTATTCCTAGCAGATTAAAAAAAGTCAAAGGACACAAGTTTTCAGAAAAAAAAAACCCAATCCACAAATAATCAACCATAAGGCTGCTACTACTAAAAGAAATGTAAAATAAATACCTAACATTAAATAAACTGGCAAAGATAATAAAAAGAAAGCACAATGTTGGAGAGGCTTTGGGAAGACAAACTAATAAGTCAACTCACTGTTGGGAAAGTTAGGAATTGGTCCAATTGATGTAGAAAAGCAAACAGAAGGCTGCTGTAATGGTCCAGAAGGGGTATTAGGGCCCTGAATTAGAGTAGTGGCCTAAATATCTCTTATGGACCATTGCAATTGCTTTCCTAATAAGTCTTACTTTCAATCTCACCTCTTTCCACACCATCTGTAGATGCTATTCTTAAAATACCCTGGATCATTCATATTTAAAATTCAGGGTACCACATTAACTTTACAACTGGGTTTCAAATTACCTTTCCAGCTTTATAATATTCTTTTTCAGGCACTCTATATTTGAGTCACATTGGCCTTCTTGCTGTTACCCCACTTTTCTCTTTGTACTTTTATTGGTGGTTCCCCTTACTTTTACTTCTTAGAATCTCCAGTTTCCTTCAGAGTTCCACATTCTACACAAGCCTTTCCATAGCTGCTCATCCCTCAAATTAATTTGTATTTATTCTGTAGATACATGCACTCATTTACTGTTCTTCCAACAGAATATAAACTCTTTAAGAACAAAGACTTTCATTTTTGGCTTTTCATATCCAGTTCTAGGATACTGCTTGGCACACTGTAGACACAACACTTACTTAATTGGAAAACAGAAGAGAGAGGAGAGGGACTAAAAGCTACCATATTAGCATGTGAGTGTTTGATAGTATCGAAGCATCCCTGAAGAATTTATCTTAGTTCAATTTCCTCACAGGTCAAATGACTTGTTCATCATCACATTATTAATAAGTGGTAATGTGACTTGCACATACTCCTTCCAAATCCAGAACTCCTGTCAATAAAATACAGCAAACTAGTATCTGATTTCAATAGTTAGACTAGTATTTCTGTCCACTGGCAATAAATTGTATTTGATATTCATAATGATGATTCCAAGGCAATTGCAAGATCCTGAAGTGTTTCCTAAATCAAAGATTAAAGTATATATTTCAAATGTCTGGTTCATCTTATTATTTTTTTAAATCAGTCATTTTTTGGGTGGGCATATATTTATATCTTGAGATACATGTGAATGCATTTATAATACAAACTAATGTTTGTATTCATTCCACCTCAGCCTCACAAGGTTACATTGTTACATTCTAATGATAACTGCCTATTATTCCTACTCTTCTTATGCCTCTCCTTTCCTTAACCAATTCTTTGCTTTTGAGACCTTCAATTCTTCCATCTCTTAGTACCTGCTCAGGCCATTACCTTAGTTCATTTTCCTCCTTTCCAATCCTGCCTATTAATTAGTCATTTTAAAGCTACACTCTACTTGCCTCTAATCTCAACTGTCCTGATGCTCAATTTATCTCTTGCCAAACTTGTCCTGGATTATCCCACTTTAATTAGGCCTTTTCTGCAGCAAAGTAATCCTTTTAATCTTCCCCAATTGATTTTCCCCACTCTTCATAGAAGTTATAGAAAAACTTCTTTGCCCTCCTTAAAGCCTTTCACATCTCCCTTTTCTTCCACCTCTCAGGTAAAGACTTTATCAATTCCCATGGGTTGAAATCTTCTAGATGTAGATGACTTTTAGACCTACATATATAGCCTCAATCTATCTTCTGATCTTCAGTTCCACATCACCAACTGCTGGACATTTTAAAATATCTCAATTCCAACATATCCAAAAACAAACTCAATATCCTCTCCTCAAACAATGCCCTCTCTCAAATTCCCTATTTATGCCAAAGGCTCCAAATCCTTATCTTCCAGGTTTGTAACTTAAAACACTCCTCTTTTCCCTCCTCTACTAGACTGAGATACTGCACACTACAAACTGTCTTCTGTCTTTTTGTATCCCAAACCTTTTGCATAGTGCTTGGCACAAAGCAGTCTCTTAATAAATGCTGACAGACTGAGCAACCTCACTTCATATACCTTATCAGTTGGCTGTCAATCCTGTTTTTACTTAGACAACATTACATATTATTAGCCTATTGACTGAAATATTCATTCACCTACTTATAATATAAAATTGAACATAACCAGTTGTTAAACTTTATAAAATTTGCAAATAAATGTTAACATGAAAATGTCTTCATATCAAGAATAAGATAAAACCACTATTCTGGTACTAAAAGATTCAAAAAAGACATCAATAAGTATGGGGGAGGGAACAGGCTAAGCAAATGAAAGGTATAATGCATGTATGAGGTTTTGAAACTCAGTTACCAACTAATTCTTCTTAGTTTTAATAAGCAGTAATTTTGGAGGAGGGGGTCTATCCTCTCTCTTAATAGTTGGCTAGATTTAATTTTGGTATTTCTTGTGAGTTCAGGTATGAAGTCGTTTAAATCATTTTTACTTTCCTCTGAAGATGTCTCTGTTAAGTAAAACAAAGCTAAAGAGTTCAACTTTTAAAAAAAATCAAGTTCAATATATTTAGACACTATGTGCATGACCTTGGACAAGTCAAATCATAACTGCCCTTCCATTTGGAAAAAAAAAAGATTAGATGGGTTGTGAAATCCTTTCTAGAAATAAATGTAGAATTTTATCATATTTAGAAATGATGGCGATTAAAAAATCAATAAAAATCTGGTTAAGAACAGAAGATAGCTAGCATTAAAAAACTGGTTGGAAATGGAAAATTGCAAGTGATTATAACATCTTAAAAACAAGAAAAGTTCAAATAAACTAGAAAAAAAGTCCAACTCAAGCATCATATAACTAAAAGGAACATAGATTAGGCACTTAGATGGTTGATATGAAATGACAGCATCAGAATCTCTTTGTAATATAGGTCCTGGTGGCCAGTTATCAATGAAGTTGATTGACATAGCACCCAGCAGATACTTTGCTGAAATACACAGGTACTCAACAATGATTTAATTGACTTCAAGATAGCTGTGAGTAAGGTGTACAGCAATATGCTGGAAGTGAGTGGGGAAAGTAAACGCATAAGTAGCTGGCCATCTCATGTACTTATCTCTAACTTGAGGCAAGGAAAAAACCAACCCAAAAAACAGTAGAAATAGACCTAGATCTCATTCTCCAGCAACTTATTCTTTTAAATACAGGAAACTATATATCTACAAGTCTTTTAACTGACATACAGTATGACAGCAGGTGAGGTGAAAAGATTCAAGCCTTCGTTATATTATTTTGTGACATTCTGAAAAAAGAATAAACTCTTCCTAAAAACAAAAACTGGTAACAGAAACATCTTTTTTGCTGTCAAATTATTTGATAAGACTATTTCAAAAATATTTTACTGAAACAAACAGGTTCAAATTGAGAATGTATGGTTTTGATCCTCACATGCTAGATTTCCTTAAGTATTAAGTGGCAATTAAATGGTACCAACTCAACCCCTGAGAAGTGTAAAAATGTAACAAACTTATCTGACATTAAAAAAAAACTTTTAAAAGCACTAGGAAAAATAAGCACCTCATAAAAGTCGTTCTGAGATAGAAATCCCCCCCAAAACTATTATGTACTTATGTGCTGAATGTTTACCTCTTTAAATTATAATTCCAGGTAACACCAATAGTAAGGAATGATTGGAATCAGGATAGTCCTTTGAGGTAATATGACTTTTAAGTCACTTTATGTTTCTAGTAACTACAAGTTTGGTTCTGAACTACAAGTTCTATTATATAAACAAATATATTACACTACTTTGAAAAACTACAAATTTAAAAGCTTAATTTTGATTTTCAAGGGCTAACACCCAATAACTGAATGAATACAAACAGACATCGAGTGGTGTATGGCAACTTATACTTCGGAGGGACAAATTTCCAAGACCTTAAGTTTTGAATTACCCCAATCTCTTCCCCAGAAACTATCTATATTGGGTAAAAGTTTTGTTATTAGTTATTTTTGCAGTTCCTTTACAGATTGAAATGGAAACATTAATGGGACAAAGAAGAACTTTCTTATAATTATCTTTCTCTCCATGTTCTTTTTTTTTGATTGTTGTTGAAGTGGGTGTGGGGGAGGGGGAAAGCAGAGGCCCAGAGAGTGGAAGAACGAATTGCCAGACTGAAAGAGATAACTGGCGGACCGAAGAACAGCAAGCACTGCCTTTCCAACTCCTCCAGCACCCGGTGTACTGGATGGAAAAGACAAAGGCCATCAGTCTGCATAGGAGAGGAGAGAGGACACTGAGGCGGGGGAGAGGAGAAGGGAGAGAAACGGTCGTACTTCAAAATCCAGAGAGAATACAGAGTATGTGCGAGTGCACGTTTTGCAAAGATGGGGGGACGGGGCAGCAGCAGCAGAAGCCCGAAGGGGGAGGGGCAGCAGGAGCAGTGCAGGCCTCGCCATTTCCCCCTCCCCCACCCTCAGCTCACCCCAGCCACGGGTCATAGTCACTATGGCAATAGGAAGGGAAGCGTCACTATAGGAATTAGGGAGAACAGAAGTCATGAGGTTAAGAAAGGGGTGGGGAGGAGGCCATGAAGCAGGGCGGGTTGCAAAGGAGCAGGGTTGGAACCGTGGCGAGGCACGTGGACCCCAGAGATCCAGGGGCCTGCGGGAGCCGGGCGCGGGCGCTGAGGAGGCCCAGTTCCGGAGGGAAGAGGGAGGGGCCGCTCACTCACCTCAATGATTTTCTCCTTCTTTTTCTGCTCCGCTTTCTTGTTGCCCCCAGCCGCAGCCTGTTTCTTAGGGGGCATCGCGGGGAGGGCCCAGGCACTGCACCGCTAGGGCCCGACTGGAGGGGAGTGGGGGGAAGGGAAGAAGGGCACCGCCGCCACCGCCACTGCTGCCGAGCGCGGAAGGGTAGTCGCTCACGCCCGGGCGAAGAGCGGCCTTTGCGACAGGTCAGAACCGGTGCCGCGGAGCATTGTGGGGGCCTACTCTCCAGAAGCAACCGGAAGCTGGGATACGCATGCGCCGCATTAGCGTGTGGCGAAAGGGGAGGGTAGGCAATCCCTGCGCGTCACGCCAGCTGGCCCCCTCCGGCCTATCCCGGAGGTCCTACGTGAGCTACGTCGGGCGAGTACATGCCCGGAAAGGCTCGGCTGGGAGGGCGGAGCTTCTTGGGCGTCCTCTCGGTGAGTAGCTGGGAGGTGGGGGCTGATGTTCGGAGTTTGCTACTTTCTTTCCGCTTGACAATCAATCAGTGATCACGTTAACCTTCGTCTCTTGTTCTCAGGCCTGGCAGATCCTGGAGCGACCCCCCTTCCTTGCGTATAGTGTGGACCGAGGCCACGTGGCTGCTTTTGGTGGAGAACCAGGCTGGGGCCTGAATCTACTCCCGACTGACAACTCGCGAGACCCCAGACTCATCCTGCCGGCGCCCCTGATTCCAGGTGGGAGGCTTGGGGGACCCTATTTCTCTGCTTCTGTGGTGGCACCGGGGTCCGTAGGCATCTTGCTTTTAACGTCTTGACGGTACTGCCTTAGGAAGCAGGAGGATACGTGGAAGATTGGTAGCTGCGCACTCTCCATGATAAGGACACGTGGCCTGAAAGTCTCCAGAGCTCCCTTTAAAAAATCCCAAACTGCCCTTGATTTCTTAGCTAGTGTTGCAGTCGGAGGCCTCTCGTGAGAGGTTTTTGTTTTTCCAAGATGTAGATTTAGGCCCAGAGAAGTGAAATGATAACCGGTACCTGGAAGAGCTCTTAGACTGACTCCCACGCCCAACCCCCGTCCCGGATTCCTTTCATGATGTTGACACTTGGAACCTGTGGACCTTGGAATTCAATTTGACATGCCTTTTAAAGTGGCCTGTTTTGTGGGCCGGGAGATACAACCCCAGAGGGTTCAAGAAAGCCTTGTGCGTGAACTTAGCACTTGAGACATGTGCTTTGAAAAGGAACCTAGGGATTTTGTGAAGGATAGGCGATGAATATATCCAGATGTGTTGGACCTCTTGGCACGGAATCCTTGTAGAAGGTGGAATGATGTTTTGGGAAAAACAGCCGGTGTGCCTAAAGTAAAGTGAAATGAATCGACGGGTAGATGGAAGCTAGGTCATTGCGGCTTTTAAATTCTATGCAGAGAATTTTGTATTTTGTCCTTTAGACAATAGGGAAGACTTTTGAATAGGGGAATGATATGGTTAGATCTGTGCTTGAGGAACACTTAAAAGGACAGCTTGCATTATTTTATGGGAATAATGAATATGGTATTTAGTGTTCCGTGTAGTCTATATTTTAATTGAACTTCAAGGTGTGTCCTTTTAAAAGTTTTTTGGATTTGATAAAACCTATTACTGTATCTCATACTTTCCCTGACTTTATTAATGCTTAAGGCTTTCTGGACTTATTGAAAAGAAGTGGAAGGCAACTGTACTAAGAAATGTTGTATAGTTGTACTGAAGTTCTTTGCTCACATATATAGGAGGCAAAATAATTATATTCCAGTTCGTGTAGTACCACAGTAAATGCAGCCATTACATTTTCCTTGAGATTTACTTTAATCATCTGCACTTTTTTTTCTAAGGTGAGTTTTGTGTTGTGTTCAACATAGGATTAGAGTTTTTTTCATTGAACATATGTAAGTTTATAAATAAGGTTTCTAATGTTTTGCTCATTCCTTACCAACTTGGACCTGTGATATATCTATCAAATGAAAACTTCATAATATTTATTCTATGTATCTTGATATCTAGGAACACTATTAAATTAATTTCGGGGAAACTTTTTTATTTTTGACATTTCATGGATATCTTGCTTTTACATCACCTTCATTTTTCAGGATAATACTTCTCCTATATCCGTGGAGTCATCTTGTATGACAACAATTTTTAGAAAGAAGGGCAATTCAGTAAGCTAAGGCATTCTCTTAAGTCTGACAGCATACGCTCTATGTTCTACTTCCATGGCCCCCACTTTTGCAAAGAATATTACCACTTAATTTGCCCTTAAGAACAAAATATTGATTTTGAGGTTAAATTATTCACAAAAGTAAAAAAAGTTAATTTTTTTCTTCCTCATATCCTTCCCTTTGATCTTTTAACTTGATTATAAATCTGTCCTCCCAAAGAAAACACTTTACAAACAGTCAAATATTAATACTGTACTGTCTTGTTAAGCACCAGTCTGCCAGAAGCCAGTAATGAGATACTTCCCTGCTCAAAACAATTTCTTCGGACCTCAGTTTCTTCCTTTGTAAAATTGAGAGATTTGGACTAGATGATCTAAGATTCTCTCCCAGTTCTAGGTCTATGATCCTATGAATGCCATTCTTTCCCTGTGGGCACTTAGGATTAAATATCTTCATTCTTTATTTTAGTATTCAAAGATTCTGCAATCTGCAGTACAACTTTTAGCTTTATTTCATGCTATCACCCTGTGCACATTTTACATTTCCGCCAGACTAGACTACTAGCCATTTCCTGATCTGTTAGTACCTACTCTTTCCTATATCGATTTCTGCAGACTATCCACTGGCATACAATGAATTTCTTCCATGTATCTAGCTGTTGAAATCTCATAGATGTCATATCTGAAAGGCACCTTAGAGGTCATCTAGCCTAACCTCTCTTTGTAGTTGAAGAAAATAGAGCCCCCACTGGCAGTAATTGCCATATTGTGAACTGGGATCGAGATCCCTTGACCCCAAATATATCATTTTTTCCAGTGTCCCAGTTACCATAACCATTAATAATATAGCTAATAACATTTATATAGTCCTTTAAGGTTTGCATATATTAGCCAAGTTGATTGCCATAAATTGTGATGTACCTTCAGTAATTATCCCTATTTCACAAATGAGGAAACTGAAGTTAAGGGGTTAGTTATCCCTATTTCACAAATGAGGAAACTGAAGTTAAGGGGTTAAGTGACTTGTATCGGATCCCACAGCTAGTAAGATTCTGATTTAGATTTCAAATATAGGCCTACCTGACTCCAAGTTCAACACTTAGTGCACCATCTAAGCCGCCCCTTCTCTTTTCCTCTCATCCTTCCCAAAGTCCTCAGAACTTACATACTTATTTTTATAGAACTTACACATTTATTTTCTAATTTGTGTTGTAGTTATTTCTATACCTAACCACTTTGTTTTCATTTGCAATCCCTGGTACCTTGCACATAGAAGACACTTTAATATGTGTTGGGTTGATTTGGATTGAATTCATTTAATTTAAATTTGACTAGTTTCTGAAGCCTAGATATCCCTGATTTCTCAAGTAAATCATAGAATTTTCGATCTTAAAAATAATATCATCCAGATCCCACTGTTTATTGAACTGCATGCATGCTATAGACTATTGTTGCTGATAAAAATGAGAATAATATAGCCACTGACAAAGGATTTGATAGATCTTTTCATGACGCTGTGATTGGATAGCAATTTTTTTCAGACACCAAAAAATTCAGTTTGTATTTTATATTTTGTTGTAAATGTCAGTCTTTGAGCAAAATATTGCAAAGAAATGGTACAGATAGCAGCAGAAAGAATTCATAGCTATGGAAACCAAAGGCAAGTCTTGATGTATTTGAATTCTGTGACATGCTCATAGAGATAAGTACCCAGACTTTTTTTTTTTTGACTGTTTGTAATCTGGTCTCAGTACATAAACACAAGACCTACAGGGTTTGATAATTCTGAGTGCTTGGAAATATTTCTGTTGCATAGAAACATTGACTTTCACATATGGTAGATCATACTAAGTTAGAAAGGTTTTGTGTTCCATATTTATTTGGGAATAGAGGAATGCCTGGATTTTGAGGATCAACTGAGCTAAGTTCAGAGAGTCTTTTCACCAGAGTCTTAGCTACCAAATGATTAATTTTTTAGTCACAGATATTCATGAAAGACAACCTAATGAGGAATGTAAGGGCTACAGTATATGTCATTGATGGCGAGAATACTTACACCATTGAAATTTTGGATCGGTGAAATACTGAAACAAAATGATTGTTAAAATATACTCTTTAATGTGTTGAGAAAAATACTTTTAAAAAATATGGTTAAGTGTATATTCTTAACAATGGAATTATTAGGTCAAAGGATATAATTGTTTTTGTAACTTCTGTTACAGAGCTGCCAGATGAATTTCTAATAATATTGTGCTCATTTCCTTACTTTTTTAATCTTTGCTAATTAGGAGGTAGTTTGGGGTTTTATTTTGCATCTTTTTAATTGTTAATGAAGTTAAGCATTTTTTAAAGTGATCATCAATAATCTAACTTTTGAGGTATCCCTACCAGTTAATAAGCTTATATTGCAAAGTCTGTGTTCTTCTGAAAAATTAACTATCCCATAATCATTATCCATTGTGAATTGGGAGTTACCTCCATGAATTTGTAATCACTGCTTATGTTTTAATTTTTCTTAGCATAAATACTTTTAAGCTTTTTTCCTTTGATTATATTTTTATTGCATAGAAATTTTAGTTTAGATGTTCTATCATCTAATTTGTTTTATGCAAAAAAGAAATTTCCCTTCTGTAATAGAGTTAAAATATATTCTATTCTCCTAATTTTTTATAGGTTTTTTGTCTATCAGCTAGTTGCAGTTCATTGATGTGTATGTGAAGTGTGAAATATAGCCATTTTCCAGCAAAGCAATTGCTAACCAGTTTTGCCTAACACATGTTAAATCCTTTTTCTAGTTTTTAATCTATAAAATTTCTGTAACTTTATCAAACACTAATATTTTGTACACATTTGACTGGAATCTGTTGTCTTATTTCATTTATGTATTTTTTTTTTTGCTTCATTTATCTACTACAATTAACTGGATAGTTTTGATGACAACCACTTCTGTAATTTGTTTGAAGGCTGAAAAGGCAGTGCCACAGTCATTTAAATATTTTTTTACGTCAGTGTGTCCCTTGAATATTCTTTTCTGTTTGTTTTTTCCGTGTATTTTCATGATTTCATACAGTTCTATAAGAAACCTTTTGATATTTTGGCATTGCTTTTAATGTATAAATTAATTTGGGAGTTGCCATTTTTTACTATATTAATCTGATTCATCAATGAACATTAAAAGTTCTTGTTAGGTTTAACTTTATTCCAGTTGTATTTTTGGTTATCCTATTTTGTTTTATATTATTATATGCTATGATTTTCCTGATTTCATTTCATTGCCTCAATTTTTTTGATTGAGATAGTTGGATTTTTTAGATATACTAGAAAGGAGATTGATAGGAATGAGACAGATCTCTGCTAATAGTAATGTTTCATCTTGATATTTTTGAATAACTTGTGTTATTTGGTGATTATTTATTCTTGGTTTGAAAAAATAAACCTAGGAACTCGAGAGAGAGAGAGAGAGAGAGAGAGTGTGTGTGTGTGTGTGTGTGTGTGTGTGTGTGTGTGTGTGTTGGATGGGAGTGAGTAAATCTTTGATGATTTGGCTTGTTTCTTACTCTGACGTTGGTCTAATTGTTAATTTCCTATTGTGGCCTTTCCCTAGTCCCAGCTCAGTCATGGCTCGTGGTCCCAAGAAGCACCTGAAGCGTGTGGCAGCCCCAAAGCATTGGATGCTTGATAAATTGACAGGAGTTTTTGCTCCTAGACCCTCCACAGGCCCCCATAAGCTGCGGGAGTGCCTCCCCCTCATCATCTTTCTTAGAAATAGACTCAAGTATGCCCTGACAGGAGATGAGGTTAAGAAGATCTGTATGCAGCGGTTCATCAAGATTGATGGCAAAGTCCGTACTGACATTACCTACCCTGCTGGCTTTATGGATGTCATCAGCATCGATAAGACAGGAGAGCATTTCCGTTTGGTGTATGACACCAAGGGTCGTTTTGCTGTGCATCGCATCACTGCTGAAGAGGCAAAATATAAATTGTGCAAAGTGAGAAAGATCTTCGTGGCTACAAAAGGTATCCCTCATCTGGTGACCCATGATGCCCGTACTATCCGTTATCCAGATCCTCTAATCAAAGTGAATGACACTGTCCAGATTGATTTAGAGACTGGTAAGATCACTGATTTCATCAAATTTGACACTGGCAACCTATGTATGGTAACTGGTGGTGCTAATTTGGGTCGAATTGGTGTGATCACCAACAGGGAGAGGCATCCAGGCTCTTTTGATGTTGTCCATGTGAAGGATGCCAATGGCAATAGCTTTGCCACTAGGCTTTCAAACATTTTTGTTATTGGCAAAGGTAACAAGCCTTGGATCTCTCTACCCCGTGGAAAAGGTATCCGTCTCACCATTGCTGAAGAAAGAGATAAGAGACTGGCTGCCAAACAGAGCAGTGGATAAGTGAAGATGAGGCCTAATGGCTTTTATGATCAGATAAAGCTGTTACAACATGGAAAAAATTTCCTTTTGTTAATTTTGGTAATTGATACTATTGTAGGTAGTCATCATCTGTTTTCTTTATCTTGTAAGATTTAGTGGAATATAGCTGTGTGGACTTCTTTAATAGTTTTTATTTTCTTGGTCAACTTTTGGTTTATTCTAGTTTAATAAAAGCATATATTTCTGCCTTTTATAATTTGTTGGCTTTTACAAGGTAGTCTGAAATTAATATTTTATGTGTATTCTATATGCATTTGAAAAGAATGCCCCATTCCTTGCTTATCCTATTTAGTTCTCTTTATGTAACTTGTAATTCTAATGTATTTAAGTAAGTTCAAATCAAATATTTAGTCTTAACTTCTTTATTGTGTTTATCATTCTGATGATGGAATGTTGATATCTATTATATTCTTGTCATTTTTCTTGTATCACTGTTATACTTCCTTTTCATATTTTAGTACTTGTGTTTGGCTCAAATAAAGTGAGAATTATTGCATACTTGTTAATGTTTTCTGTCACAACTTTTTATCAGATCGTTTTTGTGCTTCATCAGAGAGCTTCTGTTAACCAACCAATTGTAGTGCCAATTAGATATTCACAGAACCTACAGTGGCTATGAATATGCCAGCGCAGTACTGAATTGCAAAATACAAGACCCTTCACATGGAAGACAGAACCAAAACTTTTATTCAAAGAAAACCAAATCTATCATAGTAATTAAGAAATCTATAGACATAATCAGGCCTTCCCACAAACACTCACAATGCCAGCTCTCTTCTTCCTCTGTCCTTCCCAGCTCTGACTAGTCTGACCAACCTGACCAACTTCCTCTCAACTCTGCTTCAGCTCTGCTTCTTGCTGTTCAATCCTTCCTGCTTTGCCCATTCAGGTGGCTTAGGCTTCCACGTGATTTAAGCAGGTCACATTGGCCTATTAATAAAGATCTTCCCATTTAAATTATCATTATACCAATCAAAAAACATTAAGTGCTTACTCTGTGGCAGGCACTATGCTAATAGGCACTGGGAATACAAGCATAAGCAATCAAAAAAGAAAAACCGTCCTTAAGGAGCTTACATTCTAGGAGGGGAAGATAATATACATAAGAAAGCTGAAAATCTGCCAGGTGGGATGGTAGTGGTGGGAAGAGGGGGGAATGGTACGTATGGCATATTAGGGTAAAAGCTACAGAAAAGCACAGCAGGGAAGGGGAATGAAAAATGGCAGACCTAAGCTACTTCCCAAAGTGGAGGCTCTGAGAGGAATTGAGCAGTGAGAGAAAAGGGCTTTGTGAGAAATTCCAGAGTGTACACAGGCATTGAGGGAAGTTTTAGGTTGAGAAGGAAGCTGAGGCATGGTGGCAGTCTGGACCCCTCCCCAAAATGGAGGCCTGGAGGGGGTCTTACCAAATGATTAAGGCATCTTTATTTCACTGCAACTTTCTTAAGTTCATTTATAGTGAGAATGGCAGTATTACTATGGCTTAGTTTCTCCCATTTTGTGGCAATGTAGTAGTTGTTGGACAAAAATCTATTTAGCTTATCAAGAGTTAAATTTGTAGGAGTCCAAACTCGATTCTTAACCTCTTCTGCTGCTTTGCCACTATAACCGGAGATTTCAGTCTCCAGAGCCTAATGGATATTTTTTTTCTTTGCTTTACATCTAAAGGATTCAGCCCCAACTTATTTATCATAGAATTCAGATAGAGACTGGATCTGTGACTTTTTGTTTGAGAACACCCAGATAAGGAAACTCCTACCAATGCAAATACTTTATGGTTTTTCCTGGATACTAAGAAGTTAAGTGACTTGTCAAATCTTTTTCCTGAAGCTGGCTGTCCATTTTCTGTGTTTTCTGCTGCCTGTTATTTATATTTTGAGAATAATAGTTTAGAATGTTTTAGTAAAAAATCTTAAGGGTGTTGTCATTTTTGGGAGGACCACTTGGTGGCAGATTGGATAGAGCACTGGGCCTGGAGTCAGGAAGACGAGTTCAAATTTGGCCTCAGACACTTATTAGCTGAGTGACCCTGGACAAGTCACGTAACCATTTATAAAATGATCTGGTGAAGGAAATGGCAATCCATATCTTTGCCAATAAAACCCAAATGCTGTCAAAAGGAGTTGCACATGACTAAACAAAGTGCAAGTATTTCAAGAATCCCCTTTTTTTCCTTAAAGTTATTTGTGGATATTGGGTGATGAACTCATGCGGCAGGGATGAGATGACATTTTTGAAATTTGTAACTTTCTCTTTAAAAAATTGTTGATATGAAAAGCATACTTTTAATATCATAACTGAGTCATTTAATTATAAAACATACTGATGGCAGTTAGGAAAATAAAGATTTTGCTCTCCCAACTCTTAATTGTTAACCAATATCTGAAAGTGGTTTTAAAGTAACTTTTGACTTGTGTAAGATATGTACCATTTTTCAGGTATGGAATATAATTAAAGCTTTCTACCCATGCCAACTTTTTTTTTTTTTTACCTAATATTAACAGTTATATTTGATAAAAGGCTGCAATTAGGAAATAGCAAAAGACAGATAGAACCTTTTTACTTTCAGAATTCAAAATTAAATGTGTGATTTTTTTAATATTTGCTTTATTGAAATGACCACTCTACAGCTATCCTTAAAATAGATATTTATGAATTTTCTAGTTTCTGGAAGTGTCTTTCATATAAATACAGGAAAAACATTTTTAAAAAACACATTTTACATGTTTTTCCTCAAGCCTAACTTGTTCCTTTATGCTATAGATGGCATGCAATATTTTTGAAAAGTTATCTAACAGTTTTTGCTTAACTCATCCTGTTATGGCCTAAGATCTCTTTTCCAGGAAAAAATGTCTATGTTTTCTTTAAATTGATTCTCATATAGTATGAACTCAAGACCCTTCATTCTGGTTATCTGCTCCACACTTAGTTAACAGTCATTTATTAAGGGCTTTCTAAATGCTAGGTATGATGCTAAGTGATACAATGAAAAGCTAAAGACAGTGCCTTTTCTTGAGCTCATTCTAATAGGGGAGATGTGTAAACAAACCAACCAATTATGTACAAGGCAAAGGAAGTATAGACTAGCATTAAGAAAGACTTAGACTACCAGCATTAAGAACAGGAGGGCTTCTTGTAGAAGATGGAATTTTAGCTGAGCTTTGAAGGAAGCTAAGGGAATCCAGGAGATGGGGATGAGCATATTCTAGGTTTTGGAGGACAGTCAGTGAAAATACCTGGAGTTGGGGGGTGGAGTGTCTTGTGTGAGGAATAAAAAAGAGGTTGGTGTCACTGGATCACAGAGGCCTTGGGGGTTCTGCAAAAGAAGACTGTGAAAGAGAGAAAGACAGGGTAAATTATGAAGGGCTTTGAATGCCAAACAGGACTTCATTTTTGATCCTACAGGAGATAGGGTTTACTGAGTAAGGGAGTTTATTGAATAGAGGAGGGTGAGATTCAGACCTTTACTTTAGGAAGATTAATTTGATAGCTTACTGGAGGATGGACTGTAACGAGAGACCAGGAAGGGAGATAATCCAGAAGGTGTGAGATAAGTGACTGGACTGAGTGTTAGTAGTGTCAGAGGAGAGAAGGGTTGATGTCCAAGAGGTATTACGACAGAATCAACAGGACTTCTTGGCAACTCATTTAATAGGGGAGGATGAGACGAGTTCAGGATGACACCTAGGTTTGAACCTGGGTGACTAGGAGGAAGTTAGGAAATGAGAGGGTTTTGGGAGAAAAATGAGTTCTGTTTTGACATGACTAGAGGACATCTACTTCAAGATATTCAATAGGCAGTTCAAGATGTGGGTCTGGAAGTTAGGAGAGTGATAAGGACTGGATAAAGAAATCTAAAAATCCTCAAAATGATAATTACATCAACAAGCAAAGTAATATAGAGAAAAGAGGGCCTTGGCTAGAATCTTGAGGAACATTGGCTGTTAGTGGATATGACCTAAATGAAGATCTAGCAAAGAAGCCTGAGAAGGATCAATTAGGTTGGAGGAGGACCAGGATAAAGTAGTGTCATGAAAATCTAGAGAAAATATAGTGTCAAGAAGAGAGTGATCAATAGTTTTCAAAGGCTGCAGTGAGATCAAGAAAGATGAGGATGGAGGAAAAAGCCATTAGATGCTACAATTAAGACATTGGTACTTTTGGAGACAGCCAGTGCCTTTCCTAAAATGAGGCTTCCATAAGTGAATACAGGACTTCAGAAGTCTGACCAGGACAACATAATGGAATTATCCCTACTCCTGTTGGACAGTATATCTTTCTATGCAGCTGAAGAGCATGTTAGCTTTTTTTTTTTTTTGACTCATCTAGAGTTTGTGGTTCATCAGGACCCTCAGAGCTATTAAAGATGAACACTCAACAGTGAAAAATAATTAAGATGATGCAATCATTGAAGTCTAGAGAGGGCCAATTTTGAAACTTGGAAGACTTGTATTTAAGTCTTGCCTCACACTCATACCAGCTCTGTGGTCAGGGGCAAGTCATTAAACATTTTAGTGTCCCAGAAAACTCATGAGAACTGAAGTTAGATAAGTTGATCTATTATTAGTAGAGGGGGTTCCCAGTATGAGACATCCCTGTATCGATGAAATCACACATTTAGGCCAAAACAGATAGTTCCCAGGACTCAAAAAGTGATAGTTCCACCACTCTTAATGCTACTAAGTTTTTGGAGTGAACTTCATATTTCTTTTATTTGAAAGCCTCTTATTCCTTCAGGGTAGAAATTTAAACTCTTCTACTCCAAAGTCTGAGCACAACTCAAAACAATTGTTTTAATACCTTCTTGAATTTGTGAAATCTTTTAAGCACCAGCCCTCTAGGCAGGTCTTTGGTTATCCCTTTTAGTTCTGGAGCTCTTCTGTAGGATCCCAAATTTAAGTTAGATGGGGACCTTAAAGGTTATCTTGTTCAAACCCTACATTTTTACAGTGAGGAAACTCAGGCCCAAAGAGACCTAAGTGACTTGCTCACAATTATATCGGCTCTCATGGATAGGATTTGAACCTAGGTTTTAGGAATCCCAATCCAGCAGTCTTTTTTTTTTTAGCATCACAATGGTCTTTAGAAAGATCACTGATCCCTGGGTGAAATAATGTGCATTTATGTTAGGTTTTAAGAAGGAACCCTAAATAGATGAGGAAATATCAAGAGAGATCTATAATCAACCAGACCTGAAGTCATTTTACTGTCTTCTGACTTGGGGTGAGGAAACTAAAGAAGTTGTAGAGTCTCAAGCCCCCTTGTAAAGGTCAAGGTATATTATTCCTACTTGGAAAAAAGCTCCCCAGAGAAGTGTTAAGCTACAGTATTAAATAGCCACTCTTTACTGAGCTACTTCCAAGCTACTGGCTTTCCTCAGAAGCCTGAGGTTGGGCTTTAAAGTGGTGTGTTTATCTGGTCATCATCTGACAAGTTGACTATTCTCTTCGTATACAGAAGATGAAAGTAAGGGCAAATGATAGGATGGATAGGATAAAAGTAAAAGAATTCTATAAAAATAGGAAGATTAAAGCCCAGGATTTTCAGCAAATACTAAGGATAATAGAGAAGGTTTTTGTTTTTTTTTAAAATTACGTTGGGGGCAAAAGAAAAATCAAAAAAGAGATAGGACCACTGCCTGTCATGGCTGGGGGCAGTGATACAGTGATAATGAGTGCTGAAGAGGAGATGTATCCACTCAATTTATATTTTACTGTTCTTTACAAGGGAAGTCGATTATCAGATTGGAAAAGACAAAATATTAATCGGGAAAGGAAACCTATTATAAGTGAGTAAATTGTGAAAGAGAACCAAGATGCTTAAAAGGTTTTCAAGTCACCAAACCCTGACATATAGCCCAGAGTTCTGAGAAATCTTGTGGTTGGGATTGTTGAACTATCATCAGTGATGTTTGAGGAATCACATGTAGGAAGTGCCAAAGACTGAAAGTAGGTAAATATTGTTCTCTTTTTCAAGAAGGAAAAGACCGTATTTCAAACTTTCAGCTAGTGAATTTTGATGCAATTTCTATCCAAGGGATGATTTGAGAATACAGAGGAAAAGTGATTACTACAGGCTTGTAAAAACATGTTATTGAAGAGGTAGTCAGGTATGGTGGATAGAGAATTTTGAATCAGAGGAACTTGATTCAAATTACTGTCTATTATCTAACCTTGAAAAAGTTACTCCCCTCACCCCCCAAAAAAAGAAAAAGTCATATCCTCTGTGGGTCTGTTTCCTTGTCCATAAAATGAGAGTTGCCTTGTTGATTGCTGAGGTCCCTTCTAGGTTCTAGGTATGTGATCTTGTGAAAATTAGTAAATCCTCTTTCTCTTTTACTTTAAGGTAAATGATATAGATATTGTAGAGAATTCATACTTTGGGTAAGGGTTGGAATAGACTAATTCTGAATTGCATTTCAACTTTAGGATTTTTTAATTCTATGTCCTGCCCTTGACCTCACCTACTCCCTCCTTTCTCTCACCTCTGACTCCCACCAACTTGGATATGCAGATATTTTGCTTATCTTCTACCCATATTCTGCCATCATAGCTGCTACCACCCTTAATCTTCAGCCACAGTACTGAGTTGCAATTGTGTGGTCAACTCTGACTTGCTTCATTAGGAAATTTCTTGACCCCTCCAACCTGGCCTTACTTAGTCAGTTTGGTTCATTTGGGGAAGCTATTGTTGCCTATTTATGGAACTGATGACATTATGACTATGAGAGGAAAATGGAGTGATGCAGGACTCCTACTTAACTTTAGAAAAGTGGAACTGTATATAGATCCCTTTTCACATGGTACTATTCTCCCTACAACATTAAGTTCCCCTCAGATCTTAGAAAATGAACTTTCTGACCAGTTTCCAGACTGCTTGAGCTGCCTCCACATCTTAATAACTTTCACAAGAGCTTCTTGACTCTATTAATATGCTTATTTAATCACTGAATTCCAGCAAGTGTTCTTTGATTCTACTGAGGATCTTCCGTGAAATGTTCTGGCAAGGTGGTAGTTCTGTCCTCTGCTCTGTGAGTTTCTTGAAGATTGTTAGCTTACACCTTGGATTCAAGTGAGGCTGTCTTAGCTGAAGGTATATGATATTTTAGTTAAATTTGTCTAGGTGGTAGTGACTGACATTTTTATTTACCTTGATCCCTTGTTAGTTCAGTTCAGAGAGTTATTAGGCACATACATACAAAGCAAATGCCAGGTTTGGGAGAAATGAAAATAAAGACTGCATTCCTTTTTCTTAAGGAGCTTACAGTCTGTTAATGTTTAATCACCAGTATAATTAACTATGATACAAGATAGAATATGATGGGGTCAAACAAGAATTCCAGCAGAACACTCTAGCAAATTTTGAGGAGGGAGAGGTTTCATTCAACCAAGAAGATCAGTAAAGTTTGAAGAAGAATATGGCAACTGAGATGGAATGAAAACGTAATTCTGGATGGGTTTGAAAACAAAAGGCAGAAATCTTCTTAGGGTAACAGACTTTGACTAGTCCTCATATCAGAGTAGGTGCTGTCAAGCCACAGTTGTCATACAGACCACCCAGCACCAGGGGAGACTCTTAGGTTGGGTCTAAATTCTCTCTGGCTCTCAGAAAGATGGTTGTTACTACTCTTCCAGTACTTTTGCCCCTTGGTGGTTTGAGTTGTTTTTCTCCTATGACTTGACCTCATCCCATTCTACATTTTAGTTAAATTCTTCCCCTTCATCCTGATCACTACTGTTAATCAATCATTCAGCAATAAATTATAGCTAAAATAAATGTTTGAGTAATGCAAATAATGAAAGCAAAGTGAAATGGGTCATCAGCACCCAAGTAATTCTCACTTGGCCACAATCTTTGGTCTTCCAAGCTAAACCCACTAAGCTCGTTTTCCCTGCACCTCACTGTTACTCCCCAAGCCTGGGTGGAGGAGGGTGAATGTTAGCATGTTAAGGGATGAACTTGATCCTCAAAGTAGGAAAGATATTACCTGTATGGACTGGGAATCACTTGTCTTGTCACAGACACTGTTGCAGTCACAAATCCAGCTCCGCTCGTTATGATTTCTGACACCAGTATTCTTGCTTCTGTTATTTCTAAGAACTACCTCCCCATTGCTGATTTGCTCTTGTTTATCTGGTTGTATTTACCACACCCACTTAAATCTAACTCATGCCACAAAGGTCATAGGACTTTGCTATTAAATTTTTATCACAGGAAAGCTGTTGAAGTGTGCATGCAGATTGGGTCTGTCTCAATCACTGTTTTGCTATATTTTCAAAAGATTCCACTCTGCTAACATTTCAAGTTCCCCCTCTATTTCCATACTCCACTCTGCCTGAAAATCTGACAAATTGAAATTGTGGTCACATCTGGAGCACAGGTAGAGCTGTTTTATACTAGCTTCTTCTCAATCTCATTTGCTAAATCTTCTTCTGATCATTCCCTCTAATCAAAAGTGTTCCTCAGGGAACTAGGACTGCAAATTCTAGGACCTGCTTTTCTTCTTCCTCCATACTACTTCACTTGGTGATCTTGTCAATTCCCATGGATTTAATTGCCATCTCTATGCTACTGACAATTCTCAAATCAACCTATCCTGCCCCAAACTCTCTGCTGAGCTCCAACAATCTTACAACTCCAACTGCCTTTCAGACATCTTAAATTGTATGTCCGGTAGACATTATAAACTAAACATATTCAAGACAGAACTCATCTTTCCCCCTAAACTCTTTCCCCCTCCTACCTTCTCTATTACTGGGCTGGCAGTGGGCACAAACCATCCTCCTGGTCCTTCAGGCTCAAAATGTAGAAGGCATTATTTCCCCTCCTCCCCACATCCCAATCCAATCCAATCTGTTGTCAATGACTGTTAATTTTACCTTTTCTCCTCTGACCCTGCCACCCATCTGGTACAGGCCTTCATTATCTCACACCTGAACTATTGTAGTAGCCTACTGGTGACCTATGGTAGAGATGTCAAACATGTAGCTGGTCTGCATGTCCCAGTGCTGAATGAAAAAGACTAAAATGAAATTGGGAAATATTTAAGAAAATAAAAAATAGAATATGAATAATGTTAATATATGATTTTCTAAGTTGGTATGCACCTACAGGGATATTTATATACAGTTTAGTGGCCTCAATTCTATTTGAGTTTTGTATTGCTGGCCTAGAATGTATAGCCATCACTATTTCCTTCTATTTGTTGGGGGACAATAATATGAAACCATGCAGTAATACAACCTTTACAACTATAACAATATTGCTTCTCTTTCGCTCTATCTCACTTTTCTCCCCGTCCCCCTGATACTTATCCAAATATACTCCATCATGCTTAGTTGATTATTTTTAGGTTTTCCTTATGATAATATATTTTCTTAATTATTTTTTATTAAATAAATTTATTTAACTTTTTACATTCATTTTCACAAAATTTTGGGTTCCAAATTTTCTCCCCATTTGTCCCCTCCCCCCTCCCCAATACACTGAGCATTCTAA
>CM053771.1:212941580-213001847 GCA_028658325.1 Potorous gilbertii | reverse complement strand
AGTGAGCTTTTGAACCTCTTTTTCCATTTGTCTAATTCTGCTTTTGAAAGCATTCTTCTCCTCATTGTCTTTTTGAACCTCTTTTGCCAATTGAGTTAGCCTTTTTTTCAAGGTGTTATTTTCTTCAGCATTTTTTTGGGTCTCCTTTATCAAGGTATTGACCTGCTTGTCATGCTTTTCTTGCATCTCTCTCATTTCTCTTCCCAGTTTTTTTTCCACCTGTCTAACTTGATTTTCAAAATCCTTTTTGAGCTCTTCCATGGCCTGAGCCCATTGGATATCTATTTCAGATGTTTGGGATACAGAGGCCTTGACTTCTGTGTTTTTCCCTGTTGGTAAGCATTGTTCTTCCTCATCAGAAAGGAAAGGAGGAAACATCTGTCACCAAGAAAATAACCTTTCTGGGCATTTTCCCAGCCAGTTACTTGATTTCTGAGATTCCTTTCCACCCCTGCTTAGATCTGCCCAGCTAGTGCTTGGGGTCTGAGATTCAAATGCTGCTCCCCAGCCTCAGGGCTTTCAATGGCAGGGCCTAGCTGCTATTCAGGGTAAGATTAAATCAGGTTCTTAGGTGGGGACAGGGCTGTCTCCCAGGCTCAGTTCCCCCAGGGGGTTTATGAAGAGACCTTCAGCAGTGGATCTGAGGTCCTGCCTGCTCTGGGAGCCCCTGGCCTCTGGGGCCTCTGCCACTGCCTCCCGAGGGGGCCTGAGTTATGGAGACACGCCGCTCCCCTCTCGGCCAGCCCAGGAGTCTCTCTCACAGACCTGTAGCACCTGTGGGTGGAGGGACCCCCGTGGCCACTGGTGATTCTGTTCCTGAAGCCCACTGGGATCTCCTTCTCCCAGGGCCGCACGGCCAAAGTAGGGCTGGGTTTCACTCTGGTCCCATGTGCGACGGACCTTTGGTGAGGGTTTTTCAGGTCTTTCTGGAACAGAAATCTCCTCCACTCTGTTGTTCTGTGGCTTCTACCACTCCAGAATTTGTTAGGAGTTCTTCTTTACAGATATTTTATAGGCTGTGGTTTCAGAGTTGGCATAAGTGTGTCTTTCTACTCCACCATCTTGGCTCCTGCCCCCTTAATTTTTTTTTAAAAAGCTGCTTCCACTGCCCCTTTTATTTATTTTGTTCTTTTAGAACAGAATATATTCTATATGAACATTCTAGTCATGTTTCCTCTCCCACTCTCTCAGTAATTGAACCTCTGCTCCTCTGTAACCACAAATACAGAGATTGGGGCAGTTTCTATGATTTGCTACATCCAAGGGATTATTATAGATAAAGTCATTTAACTGTGATAAGGTACAAGACTGTGGGACCAGGAGTCATGAAACCTAGTTTCTAGTCCCTAATTTGCCTCTAATTTGCTATGTGATCATGGCAAGCAATGTACCCCTCTGGATCCTAGTTTCCTAATCTATAAAACGAGGAGGTTGGAGTAGATGAACTTCAAGATCTCTTCAGCTATAGTGTTTTGCTTTTAAGAATTTCACTAATATGGTGGTGTTGTTGCAATTTAAAAATTAAAACTTATAAAGGAGGAAAAACTGTATAAGCTTGAGATAGGCGAAGGGTGATAGTATGATAGGTAAGAGAAATAGAATTACATCTCTTGAATGTAAAATGTGTGCTGGGTCCATAATATTTTTACCCGTTATAATTATAATGTTGGAAAATCTGCTGGAGATTGTGTTGAATATGACCAACTTAATATCTGTTATAAAATAATTCACTACTTTGACTTTAAATGCCTACTCAGCACGATAGACAGTGACCTTTTAGTGCATGTACTTTCCTTTATGCTAATAATTCTGGTAGTTCATTCCCAGCCCCATACTTCTGTCCCCTTTTGGTTTCATTGGGGTGACAAACTACAGGGGAATATGAAGGAAAAGATGATATTGTATAAGTAGATGTTAATTTATAAATATTACAGATCACCAGCATGAAAGTAGTTTAACTAAACAGTATATGACACTGTTAAATTTTCCACTAACCTCTTTAAAGTAATGCCATTCTAAATTTTTTAGGTTAAAACTACTAAACGGTCCTTTATTATGAAACTATATTTACATTGTAAGTCATAGGTAAGATAAAAAAAAAAAAAGATTTCAAGATGCCCAAAGAGAGAGCATACTTTTCTGGGGATGAATACAATTCTGATAAATATAAATGTAAATAACTTTTAGGGCAGCTAGGTGGCACAGGGGATAAGAGTGCCAGGCTTGGAGTCAGAAAGGTTCATCTTCATGAATTCTAATCTGGCCTCAGACATTTACTAACTGTGTGTCCCTGGGCAAGTCACTTAACCCTGTTTGCCTCAGTTTCCCATCTGTTGTTGTTTGTTCATTCTCAAAGAGGACCAGTGATATCATGAGCATGATGTCTTGACTTGTGCATGAATTGGATTTAAGTGAGGCATAGCTGTGCAAAGTCATCAGCCTCATTCCTTCAGAATTATCAAAGTCTAGTGATAAGACAAAAGTTAAGACAACTGATGATGGTCCAGGATGCAGTGAGTGACCTTTGCCTTTCTAAGTTGACATCTTTTCCCAAGCTCAATTTGTCTGAGGCTATGCCCATTTAATAACTAAGGTCTAGGTAAGTATTGGGGAAAAAAGATAGCCCAGTTTACTACCACAAAGATATAAATCTGGTCTGAGTTTCTGGACAGAACAGAAAACATTTGCAATTTATATTCATTCTGAGCCACTAGAACCTAAACAATGAGGCACAGAGGCTTGGGTTGGAGGCTATTTTTGACCATTCAGTGAAAACCAGAATGATCTAGGTGTGGTCAAGTAGCTCCATTTAAAACACAATGTACTTTAAAAGTCTGCCTTTCCCCAGAATTATATTTCAAGAAATCATAATGAAAACTATGTGGGACAAAAAGCAAATTGTCCCAGCTTTTTGAAAGAAGCAGAAGGGAGGAGGAGGAGAAGAGAAAAAAAAAGGAAGAAGAGGGAGAAGAAACAATACATTCCCCAATTTCTGCTTGAATTGGCAAGTTGAGTCCCCAAGGGCAGCTACTACTATTCTCAGATAAAATGGCAAAGACAGCTCATTCAAAACATTCTTGGAAAAAGTTCCTAACTCCTTAGGATTCTCCTTGCCATGCCTTTTTCATGGCTCTGTCTTAAACACTGTCTTTTTTTTTTTCAGTTTGTATTTTTTTATTAAATTATTTTATTTGTTTTCAGTGTTCTATGATCATTTCCATGTATCTTAGATTTTTTTCCCCTCCCTCTCCCTTAATCTTCTCCCCTCCCCATTCCCTCCCTGAGATAGCATACAATTTTATATAGATTCTATATATACATTCCTATTAAATACATTTTCACCTTAGTCATGTTGCATAGAACAATTAAAATGAATGGGAGAAATCATAAACCAAAACAAAACATAATACAAAAGAAAATGGTCTGCTTCATTCTGTGATCAAATTCCATAGTTCTTTCTCTAGACGTGGAAGACATTTTGCCTCAAGTCCATTGGGAATTTTTTAAGTCCTTGCGTTGCAATGAAGTACTAAGTCTACCAGAAAAATTCCTTGGACACTGTGGTTGTTGCTGTGTACAAAGTTTTCCTGATTCTGCTCCTTTCACTCAGCATCAGTTCATATAAATATTTCCAGGCCTCTCTGAAGTCTTCCTGTTCATCATTTCTTATAGCACAATAGTATTCCATTACATTCATATACCACAATTTATTCAGCTATTCCCCAATTGATGGGCATCCCCTTGATTTCCAGTTTTTGGTCACCTCAAAGAGAGCTGCTATAAATATTTTTGTACGTGTGGGCCCCTTTCCCATTTTTATGATCTCTTGGGGATATAGTCCTAGAAGCAGTATTGCTGGGTCAAAGGGTATGCACATTTTTGTAGCCCTTTGGTCATAGCTCTAAATTACTCTCCAGAACGGTTGGATCAGCTCACAGCTCCTCCAACAATGAATTGGTGTTCTAACTCTCCCACATCTTCTCCAACATTTATCATCTTCCTCTTTTGTAATGTTAGCAATCTGATAGGTGTGATGTGGTATCTCAGAGTTATTTTGATTTGCATCTCTCTAATCAATAATAATTTAGAGCATTTTTCAGATGACTAGAGATAGCTTTAATTTCTTCCTCTGAAAACTGCCTGTTCATATCCTTTGACTATTTATTAAACACTGTTTTAATAAGGCCAGGATTCAACCCTCCTGCCAATGTGAAACAGCAAAATACTTTCAGCTTTCTCACTGTCCCTGGCCATGGTGCTGAACTCCTCTCAGGTAACATAGATATAAATCACTTGGTAAAGGTCTCTAGTACTAGAAACCTGTCGGTGGCTCCTATTGCTTCTGCTATAACTCACCAGACCCAAATATAGATACCCGGTAATGATACAATTGTAGGTTAAACATAAATTTTAGCAAAAAAAAAAAGCTAAAACTTGTAAATTTGTGGGGGAAAGAATGGTTTATATTTGAATACAGTAAAAAAAAAGAATACCATAATTAAAAGAAGTGGCACAGTGTAGTGGTTAGAGGGCTGGCAATGGAGTGAGAAAGACTGGGTTGAAGTCCTACTTCTAAAACATACTGACTGAGTGACCTTGGATAAATAATTTAATCTCTTACTGTCCTAGTCAATTGACTAATACCGTAAGTTGCAGAATGATTGTTGATCTGGATCGATGGAAGATGTATCCTCATTTGGATCTTCCTGTACTGATTAAATGACAGATTTTGACACTCAAATGACACATTTGGACACCTCCCCCCAATAGCATTACTAATATTAACAGTGTAAGTGGCAATTGATGAAGACAACTAAAAACAGTTATTTCAACAAAACTTAATCTACATTTAATGATAGCTGATGAACATTTCTCAGAACAGCCATTCTTTTGTAATGTGGACAGTGCTGTGTGTGGCAAAGGGCAGAAGTGAGTGAATTACTAAGTAAGTTAATTCAGGGAATAATACTGGCATGGCACAGTTGTCATTTAATGAGATTTTCTCCCAAATTCCCAGCATGTTTTGTGTACCTCTACTTATTAAAATTCTGGAGAAGCAAATCTGAAGTGCATATGATATGCCTATATTTCACTGGAGAATATGCACAAGCTCCACAGTGAGACTTTGTAATGTACTGAAATGAGGTCATAGAATCCCTTAAATGGGAAACCTAAGCAATCCTTTTTCTCCATGGTTGACAGAGGTCAGTAACCCATCACTATGAACTTCATCTGTATGGCAAACCACTCCAATATCTTTGCAAAGAAGATCCCAAATGGAATCCCAGTCAGACATGACTGAAACACTGAACAATAACAACAAAATAATTTTTACATTTAAGATTAGAATTATGTGGAAACAAGTTCAGCACTTCTTAAGAATGAGAATGTGGTTAATAAAACATGTAGAAAATAGTGGAGATGCTATCACTTGGTTCAGGTCCTTTCCTCACACTACTGTGTATCTATTACACAAAATGGGGTAGCATTTAACAGAGTTGTCAATTAATATTAATTTTTGTATCCTCCACACTAGATCTGGAACCTCTTTTTGACCTGGTGCACAGCTTCTACCTTTGTTTGAATTCTCCTTGGTGTTTCCTGTTCCTAGGATCAAAAGAATTCTCTATTTGTCTCCTGTCAACCTGGACTGGAAAAATGTCTTATTTATTTCTTTTTGGATTTCCTGATCAGAACCTTGGTCTGGGACCACAAAGTCAACTCTAAAAAAACCAAAAAAACATTTCAGGAGAAGAATCATCCCTGGTGGTGAAAATTAAAAAACTCAGAGGGACTGACTTTTCCCACTTCACTGGGAAGATTTCACTAGTGAAAGTTAGAAAAAGAAGTAGAAAATGACGAGTGAGGTGAGATAATTTTTTAAACCTTTGATTTCTAAACTACCGCTTCTTAAACAGTGGGTTGAGACCTCACATAGGACTGGGAAAAGTTTGGCAACAGTAAAAGGTTTCTGAATGCTCAGTGACCCAAAGATAATTAAAGTTCAAATGTGTCATGATCTGAGGTGCTTCTGAACGTGCGTTGCATAACCTCACTGCAGTCTAATCACAAAGCACGTGCCCTTTGCACTAGACATGCTGTCATGCCGCACAACACCAGTGAACTGTCTAACGTGAAAAGGGGTCATGAGTAGAAAACCCATGAACAGGAAAGAAACCCTGTCCAAACAGTTGATCAGAATGGTTGACCTTGACATCACCCACAAATGGACCAGTTCCAGTTTCATGAACCCTGAAATTCCCTTATCTCATCCATATTTGTTTTCATTCCATTTTTCCCTATTCTTTGCAACTTCAAACCCTGTTCATCATCTTTACTGTGGTCTCGTTTTTTGATTCTTCAGCTTTCTTTCCTAGGCTATCATCTCTGCTTTAGCTAGACTTTCCTCTCCCATCTTGACCCGTTAGTGACTCACTTCAACTCTACACTTTTTCTCTTGAGTCTTTCCCCTTTAACGTATTACTAACCTTGCCTTGTCAAACCTTTAACCTTGGGTCACTTTCACCATTTGCTCCTGCACATGTACTGCTGAATGAAGTTGGAAATAATAACAAAACCCCAACTCTGCTGACTGGGTCCACTACAAATTAACTCACTATCTCATTCATCACAGCAGCTCTTTTAAACATTTTTATCCCTCCTTTTACCTTCTATGACTCCTCCTCCCTGCATCCTCTCAGGTGAGAACTTGCTTTCTGTTTTACTAGAAAAAGGAATGAGGCCATTTATCCAAAGCTCCACCTCTCTGGTCCTCATCTTGCATCACCTAGATGCCTTCTGCATCTCCTCCTTCACCGTCTTGCATGAAGAGGTTCTCCTTACAAGGCAAGCCCCACTGCTTGTCTAAGTGATTCCAGTCTAACCTGTTATCTCCAGCAGATTTCCCGTTCTATCCTTCTAGCCCTCTCACTTATCTTCAATCTCTTGTCTACTGAGTGCTTCCCTACTGCCTACAAACATATAGTGAACAGTCTGCGTCCCTACACGGCTCGGTGATGTGGTGAAGAAGAAAGACATGGGAGTCGGGAGAAGAAGGACCAACTCCGTTTATTAATCTGAGGGTCCAGGTATTTATAGACAGAAACTGCAAGCCTAAATGACATTCTGCTTGTCTTATAAAACTGATTAAATCAAACTGGGAGCCTAGAAGGCATCTATTTTACATATCCCTTGTTTTCTGTAATTCCCTTGTTTGTCTCACAGAGACAGCAACATCCAGAGGACATGGAGAGCCATTCCAGATGATAAGGAGCACAGTCTCAAAGAACAGTTTCCCCAAAGGTCTATCCTGATCTTGTCAACCGCACTCCACCCTGGCCCTCAACACAAATTACCCAATTCCTCCGCTTTCTCTGAACAAACTCATGTCATCATTCATCCCTGTTAGCTATCTATCATCCCATATTTCTTCTCCCTTTTGGAACTAAACTCTTTGAGAAGGCCATTTACAATAGGCACCTTCATTTCCTTTCCACTCACTCTCTTATCTCTCTGCAGTCTAACATACCCTTTTTTTTTGTATCTCAGTGCTTAAGCACAGTTCCTGTGACATAGTAGGTATTTAAAAGTTTATTGATTGATTGGTGTGCTTTATAGATTTGTAGGGAGATTTTTTGGGGGAGGATGGGGAATTCTTAGTACTTCTTGCACCTTAGCCATTTTGGCTTTGCTCATCTCCTTATTTTAAATACTGCTCTGGGAATTACCATTCTACCAGTAACACAACTAATGTTTACTTCAAACGGACTAAAAATAAATAACTCCTCTGTATGCTCTGTAATACCATTTACTCACAAAATATTTACCTCTTCTTCTGGAGTCAGGTTGCAAAATTATTAATAAAAGGAGATTATAAAAGAGAAATCTTCCTTTTTCTGATCAAGTATGTGGTCAAGGGATTTTCTTTAAGAAGTGTTTAGACGAACAATGGTATAATAAATATCTAGAGGAATATAGAGAGCAAAGCAAAAAGTACCTAATTACTAGAGGCTAAATAAAGAGCAGTCCTATTCACAGCACTCAAAGTAGAAAAATGTCCTTTTACAAAGAGAAATAGGGTGGATTTCTCCCCTTTCAGTATTCCAGACTCCTGCTTGGTATCTGTAGTTTTGTTCCTATTCTACTCATTGGAATCCAGGCAAGGTTGAGTGGAAAGCTGTGCTTAAAGGTGAATATATTTGTTGTTTACTACACTCTTGGATGAGGAATATAGGCAACAGATGTGTGCACCTTTTATGCTGGAAAATCTCTAATTTCAATAGTTTTATAGTTCTAAGACAGTTATGTTATTTTTATGTTACATATTTTCATGATTTGCAATATTTTTTTTCAATTTTATATGCAATATACAAATTAGATTTCCTTAATGATTATAATTTTTCACGTCTTGGTGAATTATTTTTCACATTATGATATTGACAAATAGGATGAAATGATGTTAACCTAAACTAAGGTTTTTCTAAAATTTTCTTACTACTTGCTTATAGGTTTTAAATTTAAATCATCCTTGAACAATAACTTAAAAAATGAAGTCTTAAATAAATTCTTAAAATGATTGCAACACAAAAATAAAGGGGGATAAAAAATGATCAGTTCAATGATATACGGTTGGAATTACCCATTCTCACAAATGCACTTACAAGATCGTCAGAGGCTAACTTGCCATTTATAATATAGCCACTAGATGTCACAATTGGCATACACTAAAACCATGTTTCTTGCTTTCTTCGTTCCACTAAAAGTCACTGGAAGTCCTCTTGTACCTATATGGTTTGGATTTTCTAAATACATAAAATTACATTTTAGAAAGTAATCATAGGGTACCCTTCTAGCCCCGCCCTTAGGAATTTCATATTGCCTAGTATATTCCACCTCAACATTCCATGGCATTTCTGTAGTTTGATCCCGGACTACCTGCATAGTGAGACAAATAATAGCAATATTATAGATAATCAATACTTACTGACATAATTATGATTATTCTAATGTTAGAGATTCAAGAGAATTAAAAATATGTTTTATTACATCAGAGACCTTCTTTGTTATTCATTCTTATCAAAAATAGTTTCAAATGGAATAAGAAAAATCAAGTTTTAAATACTGTAGTTTATCATGCTTGTCAAATTCGAAGTAATGCTATGCCCTATTTTCATGTCATCACTGTGTTTTATTATTTGTTAATGCTAATTTACAATTCATATCCACACTGAGACACAATGGGATTATTGTGTTTGAGGTTATTAGCACTTATTAAAATGCGATAGGATGTTATTATAAAAAGTGAAATCATTTGTAATTTAGTTTTCACAGATTGTTGTGGGATTTAAAAAAATAGAGTTTAGAAAAACAATTTTTATTTTAGAATCTGCTGACATTTTTCTCTTGTTTTGAGCTTCTTTTAACTCTGAGTATTTTATTGTTATAAATAAGAATGTCTTCACTAAACCAGTGATTTTCCATATTTACTTCTTTCTATTCTTTACTTCTTTAAACAGTATTATCTAAATGAGATGAGATTCAAACATTTCTAAGGTAAGAGGATCTGAACTACTAAAATATTCAGGAAAGCTACAATATAAGGAAAGAACTTCATTAATGTAGAATCATAGAATATTATCCTGGAAGGGACCAGCTCCTTCATTTCATAAGTAAAAAAAGTAAAGTCTAGGGAGATTAATCATTTTCAAGATCACACAGCTGGTCAATGTTAGGGCCTGGGTGGCAACTCAGTTCCCTTGACTGAGTTCTCTTTCATTTTCCACCCACCATACTGCCTCCTTACTGGTGACTCTTTTACGAGGGTTTTCATTTGTGTTGTACTATCTTGTATTTTAGATGGCTCATACTTTGTTCCAAGTACATAGTACAGTAGTATAATTTAGTTGCTTGTACCATCTGCAAGGTACATTTTTTTCTGTATAGTCTGGAAAGGTGGTGTAATTCTTTGTTGGTTGAGGGCAGGGTTGAAGTTCTGATTTGATTATGTCATCGTACTATATATTCCTGGACAGATGTTGGAGTAAAAACGACTGAACATTTGTGAAGGAAAGCTAATAATAGTAATGAAAAAAGATTAGCATTAAGCATTTTTAAAAAAAAATAGCAAACTTAAAGCAAATAGTTCATGACATCAATCTATGGTCAATTAAGAACTTCCATGAAAATTAGAAGTCTAGACAACTCTCCTGGATTTTATTTATATTAAGTATAGCATTCTTGCTGACTCTGTAGGATGAAATTGACATAATATCTGTAAAAGTATTTACTTAGTGCATTGCCAATTTACATAATGAATACTCTATATATGCTTATAAATAAATGTTTCCCCCATTCTAAGGAATTCTAAGGAGTCCTAAAATTTGTGCAAGCTGATAATTGCTTTGGTGGTAGAGTAGTTAAACAACCTGACAATTTAAGTTTATGCTAATCATTAACTATATGGTGAAAAACTGCAGGATCATTTATTCATTCAGCAATCATTTATTAAATTGTAGGCACTGGGGATACAAGATAAAAACAAAGGCAGTTCCTGCCATCAGGGAGCTTATATGCCTAATTTAAGAAAATTATCAAAATAATAGTTGAAAAGAATAAGCATTCTATATCGCAGAAGTTTAGAGACTTGATTTCAAAATGTAAAAGTGTATGTTGTTTTCATTTTTTAAAAAAAATTATTTTCAGTTTTCAACATGCACTTACACAAAATTTTAAATTTCAAATATTCTCCCCATCTCCTCCCTTCCCCTCCTCAGGACAGCATGTACTCTGATTATCCTTTCTTCCAATCTGCCCTTCGTTCTATCACACCCCCTCCCCCTCTCCATCCTCTTCTCATCTATTTTCATGTAAGGCAAAATAGATTTCTGTGTTTCATTGCCTATATATCTTATTTCCTTGTTGCATGTAAGTCATTTTTAAAGCTTTGAGTTCCACATTCTCTCCCTTTCCCCTTCCCATCCATCCTCATTGAGAAAGCAAACAATTCAGTAATGGTTATACATATGTAGTCATGCAAAACACTTCCATAACAGTCATATTGTGAAAGACTAACTATATTTCCTCTCTATCCTTTCCCACCCTCCATTTATTCTGTTCTCTCCTTTGACCTGTCCCTCTACCAAAGTGTTTACTTCTGATTATCCCTTCCCTCAATCTGCCATCCCTTCTATTAATTCCCCTCTCTTATTCCCTTCCTCCTGCTTTCACAGGGTAAGATGAACTTCCATACCCAATTGAGTGTGTATGTTTTTCCCTCCTGAAACCAAATCTGAAGAAAGAAAGGCTCACTTATTCCCTTTCATCTTCTCCTTCTTTTTCTCCATTTCAAAAGCTCTTTCTTGCCTCTTTTATGTGAAATGATTTACTACATTCTACCTCTCCCTATCTCTTTCTCCTGGTATATTCTTCTCAATACTTAATTTTCTTTTTTAGATATTATCCCTTCATAGTCAGTTCACCCTGTGCCCTCTATCTGTCTCTCTTTCCAAACATATACATACACATACATGTGTGTATATCTATCTATCTATCTATATATATGTATATATACACACACACATATTTCCACACACACACACACACACACACACATATATATGTACATACACACACATATATATGTATATATCTATATATTCCTTCCAACTATCCTAATACTGAGAAAGATCTCATGAGTAACAAATATCATCTTTCCATGTAGGAATGTAAACAGTTGAACTTCAATAAGTCCCTTAGGGTTTCACTTTCCTGTTTACCTTTTGTGCTTCCCTTGGTTCTTATAATTGAAAGTCAGATCTTCTATTTAGCTCTGATCTTTTCAATAAGCTTGCTTGAAAGTCCTCTATTTCAATAAAATTCCATTATTCCTCTGAAGTATTACACTCAGTTTTTCTGGGTAAATGATTGTTGGTTTTAATACCATCTCCTTCGACCTCTGGAATATCATATTCCAAGTCCTCTGATCCTTGAGTGTAGAAGCTGATAAATCTTGTTTTATCCTGATTGTGTTTCTGCAATACTTGAATTATTTCTTTTTGACTGCTTGTAGTATTTTCTCCTTGACTTGGAAACTCTGGAATTTGACTACATCATTCCTAGGAGTTTTCATTTTTGAGATCTCTTTCAGGAGGTGATTGGTGGATTAATTCCATTTCTATTTTACCCTCTAGAATATCAGGGCAGTTTTCCTTGATAATTTGTTGAAAGATGATATCTAGGCTCTTTCTTTTTTATTAGGTTCTTCAGATAGTTTAATAATTTTTAAATTATCTCTCCTGCATCCATTTTCCAAAGTTAGTTGTTTTTCCAATGAGATACACTTCACATTGTATTCTATTTTTTCATTCTTTTAGTTTTATTTTGTAATTTCTCAATTTCTCATAAAGTCATTAGCTTTCATTTGCTCCATTCTAATTCTGAAGGAATTATTTTCTTCAGTGAGCTTTGAAACTTCTTTTCCATCTGGCCAATTCTTCTTTTTAGGACATTCTTCTCCTCATTGGCTTTTTGGACCCCTTTTGCCATTTGAGTTATAATTTTTAAACTGTTATTTTCTTCAGCATTTTTTTGGGGGGGTTTTCTTTAGTAAGCTGTCAACTTGTTTTTCATTATTTTCTTACATGACTCTCATTTCTCTTCCCAATTTTTCCTCTACTTCTCTTACTTGATTTTCAAAATCCTTTTGGAGCTCTTCCATGGCCTGAGACCAATTCATATTTTTCTTGGAGGTATTGGATGCAGTAGGTTTGCGTGTGTTGTCTTCTTTTGGTTGTATGTTTTGATCTTCCTCACCAATGGTGTAAGAAAATACCTTTTCATCAAGAAAGTAAGAATCTAGTCTGTTTTTTTCCCTCTGCTCATTTTCCCAGCCAATTACTTGACTTTTGAGTTCTTTGTTATGTGGAGGGCTCCAGAAGCAGCCTCTGCTTCAATAGTCTTTGCTGCTGCCCTGGGGCTGGGGTTAGACCACACTTCCCTCTCCCCAGGTGAGAAACCCTTCCCACTGACCTGTGAGGCTGTCTTTGGCATTTGTGGGTTGAGAGGTCTGGAAACCACAGCATCTGCCAGTGATTCAGTCCTCTAAGGCCTGCTTGAACTCTGTCCATGCCAGCGTGGCCCATGCCAAACTGTGCGCAACTCCCAGCCTTATGCTATAGACCCTTCCTATCAATTTTCCAGATTGTCTTGGACTAGAAATTTGCTTCATTCTGTCATTTTGTGGCTTCTGCTACTGTAGAATTTGTTCAGAGTCATTTTTTACAGGTTTTTTGAGGGGTTTGGAAGGAGAGCTCTAGCAGGTCCCTGATTTTATTCTGACATCTTGACTCTGCTGCCCCTTGTTTTCATTAGTTAAATTTCAGTAAATATATATTTTTCAATCTGAATAAAATATTCAACCAGAAAATTAAAAACATTTTTTTGAGGGGAGGTATGCTATGTTATCATAAATATTGGAAACCTACTGGTAAGGAAACTCCCTTTAATAATTGCCAGTGGGTAGAGAGAGGTTAAGTAACTTGTCCAGGCTCACAACTACCTATATCAGTGATGGTACTTGAAATCTGCTAAGATCTTGAGGCAGGTTCTCTATTATGCCATACTGCCTCTCAGATATAATTTAGTTTTCAAAAATGTTGAATTTGCAAGAAAATATAAACTGAAATTATATTTGACTTTTCTTGAGATTTTTGGAAGGTTAGCATGTTTACTTCTCATTAAGAATCAGGAGACTTAAGAATGACTAAGATAGGTATAAGATAAAGTAAAAGATAAACAAAGATGATGTAATCATCAATTATCAAGTATATACCTAAAAACATTCATTTTAAGGTACATGCTTGATAATTAGGGTTTATTGTTACAGAGAGCTCATTTTGTTTGAGAATAGTTAAGAAATCTATTTCTTTCTCTTTTTAGAGATAGTTGAAACCAGGAAACAAGGATGGTAGGATCAACTTTTGTAGGAAAAATACATGGTAAGTATTTTCCTTTGTTATCATCAAAAAAAAGGGGCATTACATCCCAGCAATTGATAAGCATCCTGTTTATGAGAGGAACAAAAATTATGTGAATACCATAAAAGTTAGCAATAGATTGAAATGTCATTTCTTAGCAATATATTCTAAGAACATAATTCTTAAATGAGATTATGTTAAAGATTTACCAGTATCTAATTAGCATCTTTCTTATTAATTAGCACCTTAGTAATAGTGACTTCTATGAAAACAAAATAAAAATAAGATTTAAGGAGTAAACATTTTAATTTGTAGTTTTTGCTTTATAGGATCCTACTTATCAGATTTCTTCAGTGGGATTGACTTATCTTTGGCATCCTCAATTGAAGATGTAACAAGAAAGGTGATTACTACTGTAGTAATAGATATGTCAGAGAGCACAGTAGAAAGAAGAATGATACTCTTATTGATATTGCAAGATCCTGCACTATATATAGATATCTTTACAAAAACAAAGAACAAACATGGAAAGACTAGTTACAGCCCATCCTCTTGTCAGTGATGGAGGAATCACTGAATAAACAGAATGGTTTAAGTAGTAATTTACAGTAGTAATTGAATTTAAAATATACTAATATATAATAACCTTATTTTCTTAAAATTTTTATTGTGGGGATTCTCACAAATTTGCCTAAACACAACGATGTTTTAGCAACTTTTTTTTCCACAAAAGTAATTCAAATAAATTAAAATAATATATTTATTGCTTTTCTGGCCTGTTTATTGCCTTAGAAATAATTCTTTACTAAGATATCAAATTTTCCATGATTATTTGTATAATTTATATATTTATATCACATATATGTGTATTTATACATATATATATATGCATATAAATTTATATAATGGTAGCCATTGAAATAATTCTTTTAAACTCACTTGTCTTATTTAATTCCATATTTAAATTGGTAGAGTGATGCTGGAAGTCAGGGAGTGTGGTTAATTTTATTTACTTTGGATTTTCCTAAATGTGTGAATCCAAAGATGTTGGGGCCTCTCTATGTTAAGTCAATTGAGAGCAATTATGTAGTCAAAACAGCCATTCATGACTGGGGAAATAATTCTAGGATCATATAATGGGAACTAGGGACTGGGAAAAGAATACTTGTGATTGATTTTGTGTCTCATGCTTCCTGGACATTGGGATCTTCTCTAGGATCAGAAGAGCTTTAAATAGAAGCATGTAACTGGAATAGTTCACTAAGACATCTGCATTACACTAGTGATTCTTAAACCAAATGCTCAAATTATAATAAGTAAGCTTTTCATGTTTGTCTTATTTTCCCCTAAAATTGAAGGTGCTTTATTTTCCTGTCCTGAAAGAACTCCAGGTATGTAAAATTGGAAGTATTTTAAAAAAGAACAATGCCTGCACAGTCCAAGAGATGGCAGTCAGCATCTTTTTAAAAATAAAAATCACAATAATTCTACTAATGTACTTTCTTTATTTTAATAACATCAGCACTGCAGTAATCATTAAAAGAATGAAAACTGTGCTGAAATTGTAAACACGGATATTTCATGGGTTCTGTGTACTTTAAAAAGATTCCTTGGAGTACTTTACAAGGCAAACTGACAAGTTGGTTTTTTTTAAATGTTTTGTTGCTGCATTATTATCAGGGCATGGTTTCCTCCTAAATTATTTATGCAGCAGGAAGATTAAAAAATAATCTATCCTTGAATGTTGAATTCTGAGGTGCTTATATTAAAGCAGACTTCATTGTAATACCCAGAAGCTATATAATGATATCGACATTTTAATAGAATTTTATAGTTTACAAAGCACTTTTACATATATTTCAGTTGATTTTCATAACAACCCTTTGCAAGAGGCAGGAGAGATTATTTCCAGTTTATAGATGAGGAATTCTTAAAAGATGTTAAGGGATTTTTACCAATGTCACATAGTTTATGACTAGAAGAGCTTGGACTCAAGTTTTCTTTCCATTATACCATATTTTCTTCTCTTACAGAAACCATATCCTGAAACTTTCATATTTAATGTGAAATTCACTTAATAAAGAACAATTCCTATGTGGCAGATAGAGGGTATTTCATATAGGGTGGAGCTGGGCGATAAGACAATGACTTTTGTGATAGATTTATCACCTATTTTTCATCAGACTTTTACTGTGTTGTGTATTTCAGGTGATACTAAAGGAAGAGTGCCAAATATTATAAAAGGTGCACAGTTGTACTTTAATAATGTTCATAAAAAAATCCTCTGTCCTTCATTGCTGAGTCTCTGTCTTTGATAATGACCTGGATTCAGAGTTCCATCCTGTGATTTGAGCCTTGGAGTCAACAGCTCACTCATCAGACATATACAGTCCATATATAGCTCATGGAAATAGTGTAGGTTATATGGTTCCATCTATTTTCCTTGGTAAAATGGATTTGGGATATTAACATTGTCCAAATTCCTCCATCTTCTTTCATGGAGTCTGGATTCAGAACTCCCCTTTCCTGAGGCCACCTAATTCCTTCTCTGGAAACTCCTTGGCTACCTTGCCCAGCTGCTGCCATTGCCTGAGCTATGTAGTTCCTTTCTTCTCAGGGACTATCTTTTTAAAAGACCCTGATCCTAATTCTCCATAGATGCCATTAATGAATCTAGTGACAGTGGTACTCTCAGATCTCTTAGCTCTTTTGTTCAGTGCTCCATTTTCTCTGTTTCATTTGATGAATTTATGAGGCACAGCTATACTTTAGCTTGATCCTCAGCTGGGCATTAAGAGGTCAACAAATACCAGTCCAAGAGTACTTCTCACATCTTACTCCCCCATCAAAGCAATACTTCAGAATCCCAACGAGGATATTTCCATCTTTCCATGGGTTATGTGTGACTGATAATTAGTCCCTGCTAGTTTAGATCCATTATTGGAATGAAACAACACACTAATAGGTCACTCAACCAAAGGTTTATTTAGCTATAACACAGAAAGGCCACTCAACAAGAAGATATCACTCAGTAGGGGTAGTTGGATACCCATGTCTCTATATGGAAAGGAAGTGTGTTGACACAGCCTGTGGTGCATCTGCCAAGTCTGAAGTCTCCAACTCTGCCTCCTTGGGGCCTTTTTATGTCCTTGTATGAATAGGAATTTAGTCAATATGACCCAGCTGGGACACTTGGTGCATTGGATAGAGAATAAGGCCTGAAGTCAGGAAGACCAGAGTTTGAATCCAGCCTCACACACTAAATAGCTATATGATCCTGAGCAAGTCACTTAACCCACTTTACCTCAGTTTCCTCATATATACAATGAACTTGAGAAGGAAATGGCAAACTACTCTAGTTATCTTTGCCAAGAAAACTCCAAATGGAGTCATTAAGAATTGGATACAACTAAATAACAACAAAATAAATATGGAGGAGGGAAGGTACTATGGCTGGATCATACACAAAATCAAGAAGACATAATCAAAGTCCTAAACAAAGGATTTATCTTTTAACCTCATCAAATTGATCTAGCTCTTAATCAATGCTTTACATAAGTGAGACTTTTCCTAATAATTAGAGCTGTCCACAAACAGACTAGATTAACTGGTCATCCTTATATTCTTCCCCAATACAATTTTGAATTCTGTTTCTCAGTTGGCCCTGATGGACTTTTGAGTACCAAGCTTACATAACACTTCCTAGCCATCTTCTTGCCATTCTGCCTATACCCTTGCTATCCCTATCTCTGAGAGGGAAACTTTCATATCTCTTTCCAGGAACTAGGAATCCATGGCACTTCTGCTATTTCTATGTCATACTACATATATTCCTCTCCTACCTTCTTTCCTAAATTAATCTGTGTTGTCTTGTCCCATTAGAGTATATGTTTCTCGAAGGCAGGAACTATGTTGTTTGCTTTTGTTTGTATCTTTACAGTTTTACATAGTAAAACTATGGCATTTAGTAAGTACTATATAAATGTAAGTTATTGTTATTTTCATCATTAGTAGTAGTAGGTAGTAGTAGTAAGAGCTTAGTAGATGCTCTCTATCTCTGTCTTGATTTCTCTTTGTCTTCTTAATGAGTGAGATTGTTATCACTAGCAGATTTTCATTTAGAGGCTGGATTACTAAAATATGTTGGAAAGAAGATTCCTGTAATGATTAGGAGACTAGTCTTATACAGTTTTTATGCTTCCTTCTAATTTTGTGATTCTATTATAAGCATTGGTATGTAGGGAATTTTAGGGAAATTTTGCTTGATATTTTATAGTAGATTATCTACTTCACTATGAAGCTTTCTTTTCTGTACTGTCCACTTGGATTACACACCTTTGACACTAGGCATCAGTGAGAAGGAACTGGGGAAGATGAAACTTAAATCTCTTTATTAACTGGGTTCAAATTCTGCCTCAGGCACTAGCTGTCTGGTTTAGTTACTTCATGTCTTTGGATCTCAGTTTCCTTAGCTATAAAATTAAGATGTCAAACTCGGTGACCTCTAAATCTGTGAACTCTTGCTATTTTATGCCATAGAAGGGCCATTTATGTTACAAAATATGCAGATTTTTCCATTTATTTGCTTTCCATTGCTATTTATTCTATTTATTTTTCTGTTAAACTTTAGTCAATTTCTCTTTACTCATTGTCTCCTATAAAGGTGGAAGTGAATCTAGTAGTAATTATAAGATGTCCTCTTAAGCCTTTCAATCACATAATTAGCATAATTATTATACTTCAGATTGTATGCAATTATGACAGCAGTAATCATATTTCATCTTCAAATTCTAGTTGGACCTTGTACATCCTTATCAAAGATAGTTTCAAATGAATAATAAATATTTCCTCCATAGAAGACCTCGTTATGGTGTAGACATGATCCTGTGTTCTAAAAAGTGAATACAAGATCTTTTAGGTCCTGCCAAACTGTAAAGGCTTCCAGTATATCCACGGACCATCTTGTGTTTAGATGATGTAGGGTGGAAAAATAGGTCATGGAAAATGAGCAAATTGAGGAGCTCGGAAATTAGATTGTTTGAAGGAGTGTCAATGTATATGTTAAGGTCTCTAGTGGAAGGTTAGGATTTGGGAAGAAGAGAAAGACTGTGAGGTAGTCATTGAACTTAATTGAGAAAAGAAGAAGAGTGTCTTCAAGTTTGGTAGATAACAGCTATCAGATTCTGGATTGGGTGATAGACATGGATTGAATGATCCTCAAAGGAGGGGAGATTTCTAAGGTAGAGTAGTAGAAGGATAGGTTGGAAGTAGCAATGGGAAATTAGGAGTATTTCCACTATCCCACTATAATTAGTGAGTTGAGGGAGCGGTCATATATAAGAATGCAAGTGTTTGAAAGGATGATCTTTCAAGCCCCTTCACACTGAGAGAGTCAGGTCTCAGTGAATGCAATGAAATGGAAGGAAGGATTGAGAAAGGAAAAGGTTTAAGGTGAAAGCAGGTTTGTCTCCTGTGGAGCAGGTATTACAGATAGCACAATGGAAGAGGTGAGTAGAACTTGGCTGATATGTTAGGGGCAAGATTTCATCAAGAGAGATGAGAACAAGGAAACACAAATAAGGACAAGGGGAGAGCAGGATTATTTCTAACTACTGCTGGACTGTCTCAGGAGACTCATCCTTCATAAAGGGTTTATGGCTACTTATCAGGAACCAATTTTTAGGGAGGATTCTTGTTCAAATAGAAATTAGATCAGATGACCTCTGAGGTCCTTTCCAACTCAGATTTTGTGATCTTTCCTTTCCATGACATTGTAGTTACGATGTGTGACTCATGTTGACCTTGTTCTGTCTGATTTTAGTGTGATTTCTTATCCACATATTCAAATATACAGCAGACAGTTCTTTTGTTACTTCACCTGTTATCAGTGCCAGTGTTACTTCCATGTTGCACTCTTTCTCCCAGGGACCAGTTCCTTCTCTTCCTCCCCATCTGTTTTCCCAGTTATCCCACCATTGCTGTATCTGAGCTGTTAATGTCAAAATGAGTTTTCATATTTTATTGGAAATAAAGTTCATTTCTTTAAAGGTGCCTCTATTCAGTTCCTTTTGCCGTATATTCAGTGAATTATTGTATGTATTGTAGTTATTAAAGTACATAGATAAGGTTGAATATATTTTATGTACCTTGAGCCTTGTTATTGAATGTGGTTTTGGAGATGGTTCTATAAAATAAGCTACAGCATAATAGCAAAGCATCTTTACTTGCTCAGTACCAAATTTTCTAAGGTTGCATGTTAAGAAGCATTTCATTCCATGAGCCATGAATCACATTCAAAATAAAGAAAAATACAGTCTTTTTGCAATGTATTTATGTAATTCTTGCTAATGCTAATGTAACTTATTCACATGCATCCAGGGGAAAAATACTGTCAAATTCTCAATTAAAATGTGCATTTTAGAGTTTCCTGCAGGTAGCCACTTCTAGATTCAAAGGTTTATCATTAATGACACTGAGAGTATGGTAGCCAAGAGATTAGAATTCATAAATCAGGCACAGTCCTTGTTTAATGTTGCTTTAATGTTGAGGGGAAATTGTACCTTTAAAATGTGTAAAGTAGAATTCTTCCAAGGGGTAAGCTAATGTTCTAAGGTAAATCTATATGGAAAGCTTTTTTGTTTTTCCAATTTTATGCAAGTAACATCTGTCCTATGACTTCATTTTGGTCATTTTAATGTATAAAAGGATTAGAAAAATCTAACAAGTATTGGTATTTGAATGCATAAATTTATAATAACCATATTTTTAATGCAGTTAAAATTGTGCTATTATTTAGGAAATAGAAATTATTCAAAAATATATATTTTAAAATATTTCTGCTGGAAATACATCCAAACATTTGTGTTTTTAACTCGTTATTTTGTGTTTGTACCTAGAAGTCCTGAACTCCTCAGAACTTATACTTTAATATTGCCTTCCTTCATGGAAGTGAACAGAGATTACTGACCTGTGCTAAAGGAGCCCAAAGACTGTCAAATTGTACCAAACTCAAAATATTTCAATTAATGTCCATTTGGAAGGTTGTGTCTGCTGCCTAAAGACCAGCCCAAATAAACACAAAGAGGATTATAACTAAAGAGATGACCATCTGTTCACATCAACTTATGATAGGGACAAAAATATAGGAATGCAGATTTAAAAGGAAGTCTTTGTGTGTTTGTGTTTGTCCCTTCAATTTAACTGACCAAACATGCAGCAGGGGTTTTCAACCTGGGGTGAGTGAATATGCTTTAAAAAAAATTTTTAATAACTGCATTCAATATAATTGGCCTCCTTTATAATCTTATGTATTTTATTTTATGCATTGAAAAACTTTATTTTGAGAAATTTTTTGTTTATTTGATTGCCCCAGGGGTTCATGATACAAACACATTCAAATTTGAGAACTCCTGATTTAGACCAAATGCTACCTAAACAAGAATGTGTGCTACAACATGTCTGACCATGTTGGGGCCTATTTTAGCCCTGGGCAAGAGCTTACTGGCCCTTTTCTTAGATGAGAGACACTCCAATATGTAAAGTAATAACAAAAATGCACTGAATGAATATAAGTATATTCACTGTACCTATTGTATGATTTAGAGCCTGGAAACTAGTTAGGAGAGTTAAAAGTTAAATTGGAAATTCAGGCCATGAGCAAATTCTAGCACTTTTGTTTCTTTTATGAGCTCATAATTAACCTATACAGAGGAGAGCTTTTCAGAAGTTCAGCCAAGACCATGAGAAGCTGGCTCTTCTCTCTGAGAGAAGGAATTAGTCATGGAATGTCAGATTCCCTCCTCACTTTCTTTTATCCTTCCCTTGCCTCTTCAACCAATAACAAGGCTCAAAAATCCCAAAATACAGATTTGGGATCAGAGGTAATGGACAATACTTCACTATCTCAACAATCCCCACCTGGAAACCCTCAAAGAGTGAATGAGCATCCTAAAATATGATACTTTTTCTGTCCAAAAAGGGAAAACTGAGAGGCAATTTGAAGTTGCCATATCATTACTGCCAAATGAATGAAGATTGGAGGACCACAGCAGCCCTCCTTCTCTCCTGACTGCTTTGAAGAGTGTCCTTTATAGATTAGGTACAAATGATATTATAGTAAATGGCCGTAGTATTCTAGTATATGATAAACCCAAAGATCCAAGCTTTTTGAACAAAAACTCATTATTTGAAAAAAAAATGCTAGGAAAACTAGAAAACAGTACAACTAAAACTATGTATACACCAACTTCTCACACCATATACCAAGATAAGTTCTAAATGGATACATGATTTATGTCTAATGGATGATACCATAAATGAATTAAGAGAGTATGGAATAGTTTATCTATCAGATTTATGGATGAGGGAAGATTTAGGACCAGAGAAGATATAGGGAGCATTACAAAATATAAACTAGATAATTTTGATTATATAAAATTAAAAAGCTTTTGCACAAACAAAACAATGCAACCAAAATTATAAGGAAAGAAAAAAATTGGGAAAAATTTTTTGCATCAAGTATCTTTGATAAAAATCTCATTTCTCAAAAAAATAGAGAACTGAGTCAAATTTATAAAAATATGTCATTCCACAACTGATAAATGGTCAAAGGATATGAACATGCAGTTTTCAGACAAAGAAATTAAAGCTATCTATAGTCATATAAAAATGCCCTAAAAAACTATTGATTAGAGAAATGCAAATTAAAGCAACTTTGGGGCACCACCTTACATCTATCAGACTGACTAATATGACAAAAAAGGAAAATGTTGGATGTTGGAGAGGATGAGGGAAAGCTGGGACACTAATGCACTGTTGGCAGAATTGAGAACTACTCCAACTGTTCTGGAAAGCCATGTGGAACTATGCCCAAAGTGCTATAAAACTATTGTACCTTTTGATCCAACAATGTCACTGCTAGGTCTGTATCCCAAAGACATCCAAAAAAATGGAAAAGGACCTATTTGTACAACATTATCTATAGCAGTTCTTTTTGTGGTGACTGAGAATTAGAAATCAAAGGTATGTCCATCAATTGGGAAATGGCTAAACAAGCTGTGGTACATGATTGTAATATGGTATTACTGTGCTATAAGTAATGACAAGCAGAATGACTTCAGAAAAATCTGAAAAGGCTTATATGAACTGATAGTGAAGTGAACAGAACCAGCAGAGCATTGTGCACATAACAGCGATATTGTTCGATGAATTGTGACTATTCTCAGTGATACAATGATCCAAGACAACCCCAAAAGACTAATGATGAAGCACGTTATCTGTCTCCAGAGAAAGAACTGATATTGTTTGAATATAAATTGAAGTATGCCATTTTTCACTTTCATTTTTTTCTTTTATTCGTCTTCTTGTACAAAAAAACTAATATGGAAATGTTTTACATAATCGCACACGTATAACCTATATATGATTGTTTACTATCTCAGGGAGGGGGGAGAAGAGAGTGGGAATTTGGAACTCAAAAGTTTAAATAAAAATGTTAAAAAAAAAGAATGTCTAATAAATTTCACTTGGACATACAAATCTTCTTTCTGAGTTTTTTCTCTTTGTTCTCTTCTTAGCCTGGTTGCTGATTAACCACAAAGTTTTTGCTGCCAAATATCAGACTTGAGCAGCAAAGTTCGATTAACTCTCCTTCTTTAAAACTTCTAGGACTCACACAAATAGCCTTCACTTAAATTGCTGTAGTTGAGTAGTACAATCATGAAGGGGTTATATAACCACTATTTGATGATTTTTAGCAATGGTGGACCTACTACTTCCTGAGATAGCATGCTAAACTTTTGGACTGCTTTAATTGTTAGAAAAACTTTCCTTCCATGGAACCTAAATTTTCCTGCCTAGAACATATATTCATTGTTTCTAATACTACCTTCCTAAACAGAGTAAGTTACTCAGGTATCCAGGGAGAGAGGCCTTATGGAAAAGAAATTTTATTCAGAAAATACAATATTCCCCATATTTTTATTTTGAAAAGTCTTCACAATCTCCTCATTTCACTCACTTTCCATGGAAAAAATACTTTATAATTAATCATTTATTAATACTGTTTGATCTAGCTTTAGGTAGAAAACAGTCTAGCTCGAAAGCTTATTTAGGCCAGGTTGACCTTTGAGACATCCTAGAGAAGTCATTGGAGAAAATGAGTGTTTAGGTCCCACCCAATGCTCTGATGTTGTTTTGAATTCATCCAAAGTCTGTGATTTGGATTCCCCAAATTAGGTTGATTTACCTACTGATAATATATCTCAAACTATTCCCTATTGAGGCCAATCAAGCAAGTGTACTTATGCCCTTATCTGAACTCTATATGATATAAACCTCACAGATTCTGGAGAGGGATCCACTCCTACTTCTAGTTTTTCCTGTGAAACGAGCAAATAAATTTCTTCTAAAACTATTGGCATTCATTCTTGTGACTAACAATTATGGCAAGGAGCATGAAATTTCCCAGATGGTCACCTTGTGTAACCTAAAGGTTCTCTAAGATCCTGGAAACTGAGTAAATCTTTGTGATTTTAGAATTGAACAGAGCAGAACCCAATCATCAAAGGATCAAATTGGTTGTAGGGAGAACCTGATGAGTCCCTGTAACGTTAATGAGAATTGCTTGAATAGAGGAGGCTTATTATGTAAGAGCTAAGGATCTTCCCTGCCCATTAATAGGCCTCACCTAGAGCCCATTAAGGGAAACTTTTGTTACTTTCTAATGAGGCAGTGGGTCCCTAAGGTCATGATGCCCTCTAACTCTGAAAAGTGTATATATACTCTGAGGTGAGGTTTTGCTTTGGGGACTTGGAAGAAGGTTCGTGTGCCAGATGAGATACTTGGTAATCTTTAAGGAGACCCTTTTTCCTCTCCAAACCCCCCCCCCCCCACAACTTGGAAAACCCAGATGTTGGTGCTTCTCTCTAATAACTATGTATATATGTAATGGTCAGACAGTTGGATCTGTCTGTTGATCTGTGATGTATGTATTGACTGTGGTCAGACAGTTAGAAGCCCTGTCTGTTGGTCTTTCTTTCTCTGCTTGTATTTTTTCTGTTGGTATATGTAATTAAAGTAGATTGCTAAACCCTCAAAAGTTGCTTTCCTTTTATAAAAGCAGACCTATGAACCTGTGCTAGGAGGCCCTCATATGTATGTTTGGGAGCTTGATGCTACAGTCCCCTAGAGTTCAGGTCAAACACAATCTAGGTCCTGACTCTGTGTCTAGAAAATTAAGATATTTTTGGCCTTAGCCCAGGGAAAGTTTCAGGCAATGTTAGAATTAGCCCACAAAATCCACAAAACAAGTGATCTTGGCTTGCTCAATTGGGAGCTTAGTAAGCAGTTGTTAAAAATCTTGTTAAAAGTAGACTTTGGTAGAACTTTCTCTTTTTTTCTCTTCCTGTATTTCTCCTCAACTTTTCCATAAATGTGTGACTATTCTGTAGCTGTCTTGATATCTAGCAAACATAGTGGTGTGAGTCAGGACTTGAAAGCAAGGACAGTCAAGTCACAAGACTGAACTGACAGGAAAGCTTCTGGACTGTTTTATCAGTATTTATGTTTTGTCATGGTTAGCTGATTGAGGTTAGCACTAGTTCTATACTCATTCCTTGGTTAGTGAGAGGAACCTGTATTTGGCAAGCAGTGAGATGGGTTTTGACTATGGCTTTCATTTAAAAAGTTCACTAGCATACAGAAAGTTTTGAAGAGGAACAACCCAGCAAAAATGTAAATTAAGAAGCGGGGGAAGATTAATGAAGCTTCAAACCTGAAACAACTCTGCTAGCTATCTGTAATGTTGGGCAATGCTCCTACTTCAGCTGCCTTCATGGCCATCGGAAAAAATTGTTCTCATCCACCCATTCCACCAGGGGAATTCTTCACATATTTGGGGTATACATCTCCCTAACTCATCAATGACTTTGAGACCCCTTGGTTACCCTCAATATGGTTTTGCCTGTCTGCTGAAATGGTTTACTGGGGTGTGGTCACTGTGCATGCTGCAGCTTCTTGGAGCCACAGGTAGTGGAAAGCAGCCCTGAAAAGGGCTCATTTTATGGACCTAAAATCTATGGTGCAATCACAACTACTCAGTGTTGATGGAACCACGTTGATTAGTGATAAAGACATGATCTTAGAAGATGGGCTGAACACTTCCATAATGTTCTCAACAGACCCTCAGCAATCAATGCTGAGGCTGTTGACCATTTACCTCAGGTTGAAGTCATTCTCTCCTTAGCTGAACTTCCAACTGAAGAAGAGGTTTTGAGTGACATTAGGCTCCTTTCATGTGACAAAGCATCTGGTGCTGATTCTATTCCAGCTGAGATTTACAAGGTAGGGGGACCATTGCTCATACAAAAACTGGCTGAAGTTTTCCAGGTTATATGGCAAGAGGAAGTTAACCCCCAGGAGTTAAAGGATGCTTCCATTGTCCATCTCTATAAAGGTAAAGGAAATAGATTGTCCTGTGACAATCACAGGGGAGTCTCTCTCTTAGTCATTGCTGACAAGATTCTTCCTATAGTCCTCCTTAATAGGCTGATCCTTCACCTGGAAGATGGTCATTTACCTGATAGCCAGAGTGGCTTCAGAAAGGGCTGAGGAACAGTTGATATGATGTTTGCTTCCTGACAACTCCAGGAGAAATATCAGGCACAGAACAGAGGTCTGTACACAACGTTTGCAGATCTGAACAAGGCCTTTGATATTGTTAGTCATGTGGGCTTGTGGAAATTATGTCAAAATTTGGTTGCCCAGAGAAGTTACTCAGTATTGTACATCAATTTTATGATAGTATGTGTGCCTGGGTTCTGGATAATGGACAATGCACTGGTACCTTTCCAGTCAACAATGGAGTGAAACAGGGCTGTGTGCTTACTCCCATGCTTTTTAGCATGATGTTTTTAGACATTTTTTCCAATGCTTTCAAGGAGGATGAACAAGGAATCAAAATAAGCTACTGCACTGATGGCAAATTCTTCAATTTGAAAAGTCTACAAGCCAAGACAAAAGTGGAGAGAGTGTTGGTGCATGATTTTCTATTTACAGATGATTGTGCACTCACTGTGGTCTCTGAAACTGAGATGCAACGAAGTGTGGATCAATTCTCTGCTGTCTGTGCTAATTTTAGCCTAATAATTAACACCTAGAAAACACAGGTACTCCATCAACCAAAACCACACCATCCATACGTGGGACATCAGTTGCAACAAATGGAGAACTTTTGAATGCTGTGGATAAGTTCATTTACCTTAGTAGTGTACTTTCCAGTGATGTACACAGTGTTTGGGAGGTTCTGAGGAGAAGTATAAGAGAGAAGAAGTATTAGACTGACTACCAAAATGAAGGTCTACAGAGCCATTGTGCTGACCTCATTGTTGTATGCCTATGAAACATTGATAGCCTGCCAACATCATGCTAGGAAACTGACTCACTTCCATTTGAACTGTCTTAGGTAGATTCTGAGGATCACCTGGCAGAATAAGGTACCAGACACTGAGGTCTTTGCTTGAACTAAACTGCCAAACATTCAAACTATGCTTCAGAGAGTGCAGCTCTGATGGGCTGGCCATGTTGTTTGAATGCAAAATGTACACTTGCCAAAAAGACTATTTTATGGAGAACTTGCATGGGGCAGGCAATCACATGGTGGTCAGAAGTGATAGAAGGACACTCTCAAGGTCTCTCTTAAGAACTGCAACCTGGTACAGGACAACTGTGAGGCCCGTGACCCTCCACTGACCAGCCAGTAGCAGGTTATGTGTGGTAAAAATTCTCAGAAAGAGATTTTAATTTTCCCTATTTTCCTTTACATTCATATTTATGTTGTATTTGTTTTCTACTTTCTTGTTATTGCTAAGTGTAATTGTGTGAATTACTTCCATTTGAACTGTCTTAGCAAGATTCTGAAGATCACTTGGCAGGATAATGTACCAGACACTGAGGTCCTTACTCAAAACTAAACTGCCAAGCATTCAAACTCTGCTTCAGAGAGTGCAACTCTGATGGGCTGGCCATATTGTACAAATGCAAAATGTACACTTGGCCAAAAAGACTATTTTAAGAAGAACTCACATGGGGCAGGCAATCACATGGTGGTCAGAAGAAGTGATAGAAGGACACTCTCAAGGTCTCTCTCAAGAACTTTGGATTTGATTGTGTGACATGGGAGACACTGGCACAGGACTGCTAGCATGGCATGCACACAATAGAAAGGGTGCTGTGCTCTATGAGCAAAACAGAATTGAAACAGCACAAAGGAAATGTAGAATGCACACATTTGGAGTAACTCCAAATGTTCACAGGGACTATCAGTGCTCAATCTATGGTAGAGCATTCTGAGTTTGTATTGGTTTGATCAGTCACAGTCAGACACACTGAAACTTGAGTTTATTGTGGTGATATCATTTTGGTCCTCTTTGAGAACGAAGGACAACAACCAGTGTTGGGCAGGGATTTCATTAACCTTTTGATTAGATTTTCAGTGAGAGATAAGGACAAAAACAGTGAGATTCTTTTTCTTTGCCTTCACATTCCTGATCAGGTTGAAGATTACAGAGGTAAAAAATCACACCCCCTGTTCCAAAAAAAAAAATTCTTTTTCTGCTTTGTAGAAATTTAGGGTATTATAAACCAATTATAAACTAAAATTGTAACTGAAGTAATATACTGTAAATTTCAAAGTGATGGTTTAAAAATATTTATAACATCTAGAGGTAATGCTAAAACATCTTAATGAATTTTTGGAGGTTTGCAACTGAGATTAATAAGGAGGCCAGGTGGTGAAGTAGACAAAGTGTTGGTTCTGGAGTCAGGAAGATTCCTTCCCGAGGTAAAATCTGGCCTCAGACACTTACTAGCTGTGCGATCCTGAGCAAGTTACTTAACTCTGTCTCTGTTCCCCATCTGTAAAATAAACTGGAGAAGGAAATGGCAAATCCCTTCAGTATCTTTGCCCAGAAAACCCCAAATGGGATCATGAAGAGTCAGACAGTACTGAAACAACTCAACAACCACAGTAACAAAGCTAGGATTAAGGTTACAAACGTAGGCCTCTCTATACTTCCTTGAGGGTGATAGATGTATTTGTTCTGGTAGATGATTTCCCCCACAAAAGAATAAACAAAATTGAAGCTAGTTTATAATGACTCAACACAATTTTTTATGGTAAATTGTTGTCTAAATTGTGTAAAGTTGTCTAAATTGAAATAGACTGTGGAATTTGAGAAGTAAAATTAATTGGTAGTGTATAAGGAAATCTGTATAGGAGATTCACTAGGGTGTCAGATTAGAATATAATTGAAAATAAGATGAGATGAACTTAAGAAAAGTATCTTAAAGAAAGATACAATGAAATGCGGAATAGGAGTGTAAAAAGAGAGTTAAAGTTTTGAAGTTTGTAGAGTTTTAATTAAAGTCCACTGGAAGAAAAAAACATGAAGAGACAAAGTTTAAGCAAGAGGAGATAGGAGATAATGTATGGAATCTTAAAGAAGGGTGGAATCCCCTTGCACTGACTATGAATGGTGGATTACATGAAAAAAAAGGTTTGGAGTTTTGGAAAAGAAGTTTGAGGAGGTTTTTGATCTTATTGGGGTAAGAAGGATACGAGAAACTTTTCAGAGAAATGTGTCAGCAATTTCAGGCACTCTATGTATTATTGAACTGTAAGTTGTACAAAATAGAAAATACAGAAATCAATTTACAGCATGAAATTATCTGTGTACAGCATACTAAAAATTTTTCCTTGAAGGGCCATTAGAAAGGCATGTCCTAATCTTTAAAGCCTCATGGGCTTTGAAAGAGGATGAAATCGTGAGACTGCCACCATGAATCTTTGAAAGGGAGTTAACTGGAAGTGGTGGACCTATAATTTGAGCTAACTGCTCTTGAGAATTTTGATTTGATTTGATTCTTGAGAATTGAGATTTTCAGTGTATCCATTTGTGATTATAAATCCGAATTTGATTTGGTTAAAGTTTGTTCCGAAAACTACATTTTATTATACTCATTTAAAGTAAGATATATTCTATTAGGATAATTATGGTAGAGCAGAACTTAAAACAAAATACATTTGAAAACTGTATGGGTCAGGAAAACCTGAGGTCAAATCTGGTCTCATATTTATTATCTGTGTGACCCTGAACCAAGTTACTTTGCCTGTTTATCTGTTTCCTCATCTATTATATAGTATAATAATAGCATCGACTTCCTAGGGTTGTTATGAGGATCAAATTACATCATAATTGTAAACTGCTTAGCACAGTGGCTGGCACATAGTAAAAGCTACATAACTATTTTCAGTGTGATTAATATAGAATGTCAAATTGGTAGTGGAATGAAGTGATTTCCCATATAAGAGGATTCATAAATTCATTTAACTGAATTGATAATATTTGACTGGCAAAAAGTTTTGTGTTACTTTTAAAAAAATATGTAATATAATTTATGTTATTGTTAGTCTTGTAATTTTTTATATTGTGGATTTTGGAAACCATTGTGTAAGAAAAGCTGTTATTAACAGCTTTTTTTATTAAAAAAAAAAAGCCATACCCAGAGAGTGATATAATTGCATCATTAGAAAGGAAACTTCAAACTGTTAAAGAATGTGGTTATAGTGTTTGAAAACTGCAAAATATTTAATTGGGTATATTTTGCTTTAAAGTGAATAACTTAATAATGATAATATTTTCTGTTTTTTTGGAAAAAAAATACCCCAGACCTTTTTTTTCTTAGCTATATGGTTTTTGGGTATTTTTATTGGGGCAGGGTCATAAGATCTTCTCAATCTTGTTGGCCACAGATTGTGAAGTTCTAAAGTAATGAAGAGATTTGATGAGAAACTAGGATCTCTCACAGAAGAAATAAAAGAATTTATAATTTTGCATGTAGTAAAGAATGATTTTATTTGATAGGTTGTTTGACTGTTACTTAGGAAAATTGTGTATTGGAATAGTTTGCATTGAAGTTACGTCTTTGAGCTAACTTTGTATCAACTGGCCTTAATTTTATTTCCTTTTGCCTTAGGAGTTAATAGGTCATATGGATATCTGTTTGTCTGGAGGCTTGCATTAACCAGTGTTGCTTGGTTTTTGAGTGAGTTGTCATGTAATTACTGTATTTATGTAATGCCAGAATGTGATTATTTTAAATTTCTAAATGATTGATTTTTTGCTCTAGGATAGATTTAAACTAGAAAGGATAAATATATAAGACCTTATATGTATTTATTATTGACTGTTTTGTAAAAAATAATAACAATATACCCTTAAGCTGGGATTAGTAAAATTTACACTTAAGGTGAAATTTCTTGGGACTATGATTTGATATTGTTCTGAGTTTTCATTTCAAGTACAATGGTTGGAACTGTCATTGTCAATAGTCCACCATTCAAGGGGAATACCATATGCTACTCAAAAGGAGTGCAGTCTGAAAACTGTAAGTACATGTCTGTATCTAAGAAGTTTGAAGGGATGCCCTTAAGTAGGCAAAGCTTTAGCTAATTTTCCCCATTTTGCTATTTCTTTTCTCAATAGGAAAAGTTCCCACCTCGTGAATTCTGAGCCTATGATACACTGTGAATAATATGGAACTTGCTATATATTGGCTGTTCCAAAATAAAGGTTAACTATGATTCTTAACTGGAATTAAATAGAACTAAGGATACTCCATTCTGTTTTACTTATGTCAGGTCCGTCGATGCTCATGAAGGCACAGTTATGATGTTGTTATAACCATGTTCCTTCTTTTCTTCATAGCAAATTTCCATGATCACAGCAGGTGAATTGTAAAAGGTTTTTTTTTTTTAAATATGATTAATCTTATTTCAATAAGCCAACATTTCTGAGTTGCCATAATGACATATAAAAATGAAAGATCTTATTGTTTTTAATTTTTATATTCTGATTTTGTGGTTCATCTTCCTAATCTAAGCAGTTAAGATAGTCAATTCTTTGGCTTGGCACCCACTTGATAACAGTTATATAATCATGGACAAAATTAGGTTCTTGAAGTATCTCATTTATATCTGGAAGATATGAGGATAATGTATATCCTGAAAGCAGGGACAGGACAAAAATACGATATGATAATGGAAATAGAAAACTTTGATTTGAGAAAAGAAACAAGATTTGATTGTTTATTCTTTTTTAAAATTGATTTATTTATTTTTAGTTTTCAACATTCATTTCCACAAGATTTTGAGTTCCAAATTTTCTCCCTATTTCTCCCCTCTCCTACCCCAAGACACTGTGCATTCTGATTACCCTTTCCCCCAATCTGCTTTCCCTTCTATCATACCCCTCCCTTCACTGATCCTGATCTTCTCTCTTTTCTTGTAGGGCAAGATAGATTCCTATATCCCATTACCTGTATTTCTTATTTCCCAGTTGCATGCAAAAATAATTCTCAACATTTATTCCTAATACTTTGAATTCCCACTTCTCTCCCTTCCTCCTCCTCACCTATCTCCACTGAGAAGGCAGGCAATTCAATATAGACTATACATGTGTAGTTATGTAAAAGATTACCATAGTAGTTATGTTGTGAAAGACTATCTTTCCCTCCATCCTATCCTACCTTCTATTTATTCTATTCTTTTGACCTTACCCCTCCCCAAAAGTGTTTACTTCTAATCACACCCTTCTCCCTTTATCTTCCCTTCTATCACCACCCCCACACCCCACTTATCCCCTTCTCCTCTACTTTCCTGTAGTATAACATAGATTTTCATACCAAATTGAGTGTTCATGTTATTCCCTCTTTAAGCCAAATATGATGAGAGTAAGCTTTACTTTTTTCCTCTCACCTCCCCCTTTTCCCTCTCCATTGAAAAAACTTTTTATTGCTTGTTTTATGAGAGATAATTTGCCCCATTCCATTGCTTCCTTTCTTCTCCCAGTATATTCGTTTCTCACCCCTTAATTTTATCTTTTCTGATATCATCCCTTCCTATTCAATTCATCCCATCCAATTCAATTCATGCTCTCTGTCTATACATACATACATACATAAATACATACATACATACATATATATATATATTTATATATATAATCCATCCAACTACCCAAATACTGAGAAAAGTCTTAAGAGTTACAGATATTATCCTTCTATGCAAGAATGTAAATAGTTCAACTTTACTAAATCCCTTATGATTTCTCTTTCTTGTTTACCTTTCCATACTTCTCTTGATTCTTGTGTTTGAAAGTCACATTTTCTATTCAACTCTGGTATTTTCATCAAGAATGCTTGAAAGTCCTCTATTTCATTGAATTACCATTTTACCCTTTCAAGTATTATACTCAATTTTTCTGGGTAGGTTATTCTTGGTTTTAATTCTACCTTCTTTGACCTCTGGAATATCATATTCCAAGACCTTTGATCCCTTAATGTAGAAGCTGCTAGATCTTGTGTTATCCTGATTGTATTTCCACAATACTCAAATTGTTTCTTTCTAGCTGCTTGCAGTATTTTCTCCTTGACCTGGGAACCCTGGAATTTGACTCCAATATTTTTCCTTTTGGGATCTCTTTCAGGAGGTGATTGGTGAATTCTTTCAATTTTTATTTTATCCTCTGATTCTAGAATATTAGGTCAGTTTTCCTTGATAATTTCAGGAAAGATGATATCTAGGCTCTTTTTTTGATCATGGCTTTTAGGTAGTCTTATAGTTTTTAAATTGTCTCTCCTGGATCTATTTTCCATATCAGCTGTTTATCCAATGAGATATTTCACATTGTCTTCAATTTTTTCATTCTTTTGGTTTTGTTTTGTAATTTTCTTAGTTTCTCATAAAGTCATTAGCTTCCATATGCTCCATTCTAATTTTTAAAGAACTAATTTCTTCAGTGAGCTTTTGCATCTCCTTTTCCATTTGGCTAATTCTGCTTTTTAAAGCATTTTTTCTCCTCATTGGCTTTTTGGATTTCTTTTGCCATTTGGGTTAGTCTATTTTTGAAGGAGTTACTTTCTTCAGCAGTTTTTTAGGTCTCCTTTAGCAAGCTGTTGACATGTTTTTCATGATTTCTTGCATCACTCTCATTTTTCTTCCCAATTTTTCCTCCACCTCTCTTACTTGTTTTTCAAAATCCTTTTTGAGCTCTTCCATGGCCTGAGATCATTGCATATTTTTTTGGAGGTTTTGGATGCAGAAGCCTTGACTTTTATGTCTTCCTCTGATGGTATACTTTGTTCTTCCTCATCTGAAAGGATGGAAGAAAATACCTGTTCACCAAGAAAGTAAAGTTCTGTAGTCTTATTTTTTCCCAATTTTTTGGCATTTTCTCAGCCAGTTACTTGAGTTTTGAGTCTTTTGTCAAGGGGAGGGTATACCCTAGTAACCTCTAAGTTCTTAGTTCCTCCAATGTGATACAATCAAGGAAGAGACATTTACTTCTCTCTTGGCCTGTGCTCCGGTCTGGGAGCAACCACAATTTTTTCTGCCCAGTATCCTCTCTAGAGCTTCCACCAGCTCCACCACCAGCCCTGCCATGCCAGTGCTCCTCCTCACCCCAGGACCACCACTCAAGGCTGAGATCCAGATCAGTGACTCAATTCTCCCAGAGTCTTTAGGCAGAGGGCCGTAAAAATGGATGCTGCCACCTCCTGGAGCCAGGGCCAGACCCTGCACCCTTCTTACCCAGGTGATAGAGCTTTCTCACTTTGAAACTCTGGGGTGAGAAATCTGGGAATTGCAACTACTTCCTGTGATTCTACATCTTGAAGCCTGTTCTAGTCCTGTCCCTGACAGACAGTGTAGCCAGGGTCAGGCTGTGCTCCACTCTGAGCCCAGTATGATAGACTTTTCCTGTCGGCCTTCCAGGATGACTTGTACTGGAAACCTCTTTCACTCTGTCATGTTGTGGATTCTGCTCTTCTAGAATTTATTTAGAGTCATTTTTTACAGCTATTTTATGGGCTATGGGGGGAAAGCCTCTACAGGTCCATCTTTCTACTCTGCCATCTTGACTCTGCCCCCTCATTAATTTTTTTTTTTAAAGCTTTTTGTGATGCTTGTGGCTATCTGTGTTCTTGTTGTTGCTTTCAATGACTGGGAAATTTTCCTGTATTGTGTAGTACACTTGTCTTCCGATGCAAGTCTAAGCTTCCTGATTTGCAACCCTTGATGCTTACTCAGTTTGACTCCTCTGATTATGAGATATTGGGAAAATTTTGTCAGCGATCAGATCTCTCTACCTCTTTACAAGTATTCTTTCAAGCTCTTAATAAGATGAACAGTTTTATGTGGTGAGGGCCTCCCTGACTCAGATTATTTAAATGAACTTCCCTTTAAACATAGCTCTCTGTTTCTGAAACTGTGCTTTCATTGGTACAGAAATGACGGGTTTTAAAGATCCCAAGAGAGGGAACTTGTGAGATAACTTTATTGCAGTTTTTGAAATTAGTCCTGAGTGGTTGGAGTCCAGACTTGTTCAATGTTTTACCAGGACTTGCAGGTTGTGCTAACCCTAGAAACCTTCCAGGGGCACTGAAGATTGCTGCAAGGAATTTACAGAGTTTACTTCCTTTAAACATCTCAAACAACCCATGGTCTTATCTAGAAAAGTTCTGGTCAATCAACTGTTGCTTTTTTTCTTGCCTTTGTTTGAACTCTATATAATGTAAAACTTACAGGGGCTTAGGGGAGTAGGCCACCTTTTTTTTTCCTCTCCCCTTTGTTGGAGAACTTAATAAACTTCTTTCTAATTTTTTTTCAGGTTTGAGTTCTCAACTGATAGGTCAAGTGGTGGTATTGCTGTGTCAAATGACATGGATACATTAGTGACCTTTTGGGCACAGTTATGAACTCATTCTTAGAATGGCTAAAATAATTCATAGTTTTGCTAACCATACAGTAGTATGCCTCTTGCTACACCTTGAATATGATACCTTTATCAGAGAAACTTGCTACAAAGATTTTTATCCCCTACTTACCTGCTTCTCTTTTAATTCTATTTACATTGGTTTTCTTTGTGCAACATTTAAAATCTTTTATGTAAAAAAAATTATCCATTTTATCTTTTGTGATCCTTTCTATCTTTTGTTAGGTCATTAACTTTCCTTTTATCCGTATATCCGAAAAGTAACATCTTCCTTGCTTCGCCTTCTAGTTTTGTTTATGATATCATCTGTTGTGCTAAATGCATGTATCTGTGTAGAATTTACTTTGATATGTGGTGTAAAATATTGACCTGGATTTTATTTTTTCCAGATTGTTTCTAGTTATCCCCACTGTTTTCATTAGTGAGTCCTTGTTTCAGAAGCTGGCATCTTTAGGATAATCAAACACTAGTCTATTGTGTTTGCATTCATCTACGGCTGGTGTACCTGATCTGTGTAATTGATCACCCTATATTTTTTCTATTTTATTTTTTCCAGTTCCAAATTCTCTACCTTCCTCCACTAACTCCCCCACAATCAAGAACGCTAGAAATACAATATACCGTTATACATATGAAGTCATATATATCATAACTTCAATGTAACCATGATAAAAAAAGAAAAAGAAAGAAAATAAATATGTTTCTGTCAACACTCTGAGTCTATCAGTTGAACAGCATTTTTCATAATCACAATTGCAACTGTAGCAGATCATTACATTGATTAGAGTAAGTAGATTTTTCAGTTGCTTTTCTTTACAACATTGCTGTTATTGTGCACACTGTGCTAATGGCTCTCCTCATCGGTTCATGTAAGTGTTCCCAAATTTATCTGAAACCATCTCCTTTATTATTTCTTAAAATACAGTGGTATTCCATCACATTCATATACCATAACTTGTTCACCCATTCCTGGGCATCCCTCAATTTCCAATTCTTTGCCACCATAAAAGGAGCAGCTGTGATTTTTTTTTTTTTACATAGAGGTGCTTTTCCTTTTTTAAAAAATCTCTTTTGGGATAGAGACCTAATAGTGGTATTTCTAGACGAAAGGGTATGCACAATTTTATAGCCTTTTGAACATAATTCCAAATTGTTCTCCAGAACAGTTAGACTAGTTTACAGCTCCACTAACAGAACATTAGTGTACTATGTTCTCACATTCCCTCAAACATTTATCATTTTCCGTTTTTGTCATCTTTGCTAGTCTGGTTGTATAGGATGGTACCTCAGAGTTGTTTTATTTATGAGTGATTTAGAACATTTCCCTCATAAATGAAACCTTGAAGGAAAAAAAGAACCCAGAATCTGATGATTCACAAGTGAATTCTGTTAAATATTGAAAAAAATTATTCCAGTCCTCTATCTACAATGCCATTACAGAATGAATACACAAATAGTTCAGTATAAGGAAACACTTTAACATAATAAAACACACTGATAATTAGGAATGATTATGTCAATACATAGTAGAAGAAATTTCATAAAATCCAGCACCCATGCTTGTTAAAAATACTAGAAAGCACAGGAACAAATGGACCGAAAATTAATATGGTAAACAATATCTATCTAAAAGCAAGAGTCTTCATTTATGTAATATGGAAAAACTCTAGGCCTTTTCTGTAGGATTAGGGGTAAATCAAAGATGCCATTATCATCATTATTTGTTGATATTGTACTAGAAATACAATGAATTACATGAGAAAATAAATTAAAGGAATGAGCATAGGTAATGAGAAAATAAAACTATCACTTTTTGCAGATGATATGATGGTTTATTTAGAGAGTTCTAAAGAGGTGACTAAAAAACTAGTTGAAATAACTTCAGTAGAGTTACAGAATATAAAAAATCTCATACAAATCATAAGCATTTCTATATATTACAAACCAAAATGCAGCATGAAGAAGTAGAAGGAGAAATTCCATTTAAAACAATGGCAGGCAATATAAAATACCTGGGAGTCTATTCACCAAGATACCCATAGGAACTATATGAACACAATGACTCTTCACACAAATCCAAAAAAATAGAGAAATATTAATTACTCAAGAGTGAGTCAAACAAATATAATTAAAATGACAATACTACCTAAATTAATTTACTTACTTACTGCTATACAAATTAAACTAGGAAAGAATTACTTCATAGAGCTAGAAAAATAACAAAGTTCATCTGAAGAACAAAGTCAAGAGTCTCAGGAGAATCAATAGAAAAAATATGAAGAAGGGGGGACTATCAATATCAGATATTAAATAATCTTACAAAAAATTAAATATCAGAACAGATTGGTACAGGTTAAGAAATAGAGTGGTTGATCAATGGAATAAATTAGGTATAGAATATACAGAAGCAAATGAACACAGGAAAACTAGTGTTTTATAAAGCCAAACATCCCAGTTATTGGGGCAAGAACTCACTCTCTGACAAAAACTGCTGGGAAAACTGAAAAGTAGTGTGGCAGAAACTAGTTATAGACCAGCATCTCACACTATGTTCTAAGATAAACTCCAAATAGATATGTAATTTAGAAATGAAGAGTGATATCACAAGCAAATGAAGAGAGCATAGAAGAAATCATCTGTCAAACCTATGGCTAGGGGAAGTGTTTGTGACCAAACAAGTAACAGAGAGGTTCACGGGAGGTAAAAATGGGTAATTTTGATTAGACAAATTTAAAAAGTGTTTGTACAAACAAAACCAGTGTAGCCAAAAGAAAAAGAAAAGCAGGCAATGGGGGGGAGGAAGAGATTTTACTACATGTTTCTTTGATAAAGATCTAATTTCTCAAATATATAAAGAACTGACCCAACTTTATAAGAGCCATTTCCCAACTGATATGAAATGGCAGTTTTCAGAGAAAGGAATCAAGACTATCAATTATCATTTGAAATATGATTTTTGATTCCAATAATTCAATTCACTTCTCTATTTTTATAAATTATACCAGCACTGTATATTTTATTATTTTCCCCCTAAATTGGCTCCCAATTTTATTATAAATTTAATGGTCTAGTTTGCTTTCAATTTTGTTAATCTCTTCTTTGTATTAATAATTTTCAGTTTGATATTTTAGAGAATTTTCTGCTTTTCTACTTTTTAAAAATACTTTATTTTTAATTTGTGAAATAAAATATGCATTTCCATAATAATAGAATAATAAAAAGATGATTGCTTATGAAACTGCAAATCTAGTTTGTGCAACTTGCTGAAGGCAGATTCCAAGAGGGTTATGAAGAAAGTGTTAGATGAATGGGAGACTAGATATAGCATAATTACTTAAGGGGACTATAGAGTGAAATGAAGGTATTTTAAGGATTAGGGAATGTTTGTAAATGATAGAGAGGGAGTCAACGAATAAGCCAATGGGATTGAAGATGAGAAAAAATAAGGAATGATTGATCAAGGAATCAGAGCAAGCTCTTGGAAAAGTTAGGATTAAGAACATGAATGGAGGGACTGGCTTGGATAAGAAAAGGCAACCTCTTCGTCAGGGAATGGAGTAAAAGAAGAGAGAATGTCAGATAGTGAATAGGAGTTTTGAGATATGGAGAGAGAAGAAGAAGCTTACAAATGAACGGCTTTAGTTTTCTCAGTAAAGAAGGAGATAAAGTGCTCCATCTGAGAGTAAGTTAGGTAAAGAGATGATGTTGGAGTTCTGAGGGAAAGAAAACTTAGAATAACAATTGTAGGAAGTTTGATAGCCAAATAAGAATGAAAAGCTTGTTGTGTAGTGAGGGCCCAGGGTCATATAAATTTTTAGTAAATCCAACTATCATGGTAACATACGTCCTTCTCCAGCCATATTCAGTAGTATAGGGACAGGAATGGAGAAGACAGATGGTGATGGTAGGGGGAATAGGAAAAATCATGGTTGGGGCTTAGTAATACATGACTAATGGTAGAGGAGGAAGTTCAAGGATAGTTGGTATTATATATTTTAACTGGTCAAAATTGTGAAGAGAGAGAAATGAGTCCAGAACTGAATTTATAGATTAAGAGAAGAGTTCTTTGGAGAGATGGAGGTCATAGTGAGAACAAGTGATAGATTTAGGAGGTGTGAAGAAAAAGGAGAAATTGAGATATAGGAAATTCTGGTCAAAGGAAGACCAGAAAGGAGTTTAAGGGTTAAGGATCATGCAATAACTAGCATTTATATAGTACTTTAAGATGTGCGAAGGGCTTCACAAATGTCATATTTTAGTCTTACAATAGTCTTACAATAATGCTGGGAGGTAAATTATATTATTACCCCATTTTACAGATGAGGAAACTGAGGACAATGAGATTATTGCCTCATCCAGGGTCACACAGCTGGTAAGTGTCTGAGGCTGGATTTGAACTCAAGTCTTCCTGACTGCAGGTCCTGTGCGCTATCCACTGTGCAACCTAGCTGTCTCAGTTTTGAGACTGAACAGTTATATGTGATGAAATCAAGGACATTATATGTGGCAGAATTAGAATGAAGATAGAATACATGGGAGTTTTGGAGGTTTATAGAATGGGAAACTATGGTGTTTTGAGGGGACATCAACATGTATATGAATATCATGTGTGAGGCACATCTTTATTTATGAGGGCAGAAGTTTGGGTAGAAAGGAAGATTATAAATCAAGTAATGAATTCCTTGAAAAGGAAGGAAGATGACCCGGAGGCAGTAGTGATGATGGCAATAGGGGCAGTCTGGAAGTGAGAGTGAGGAGCAATTACTTTGCTTATTCCTCTTTGTGACCTAGAGCACTGGGTGACATGAGAGAAGGGGCACTTACTATGGGATAGTGTGATCAGAGGTGTAATGTCTTTTGGGGAGACTCACATTTCCCTTGGTATAAGAATATGTAAAAAGAGTAAAATGAGAGGTCCAGATCAAAAGGAAAAGTTTAAATTCCCAAAGGCATGAGTTTGGAAGTACAGTAGGGGATCGTAACTAGAGAGTTAAAGCTGAGGTGGATAGGGATGAGACAATGGGGAGAGAAATGAGGGAGAAAAGCTTTTGACACTAGATCAAAAAAAAAGTCAGGGAATGGGAACTAAGAATTTGCCTGCCATTAAAACAAAGGTGTCAGTCTTGTACTCCAAAGCTTTACACAGTCCACAGATAAAAGAGAAAAGTATGGATTTTTGGACTGGTGTTTATATAGCCCTTATTATTATAGTAGCAGAGTTATTTGTGCTGTCAGGAGAGAGATAGTTTCAGATGATCATCTTCATATATATACATATATATATATATATACATATATATATATATATATATATATATATATATATATTAAGGTGTATATTACAGTAGTATACTGAGTAGTATATTGGACTGATCAGGAGAACTGAGTCTACTAGAAGGGACTCACAAGAATGTCAGAGTTTGATGGTATTGACTATTTAAGAGTCTTTTGTGTTTTATATTTTCTCGAGAGCTAGATAACAGTTGTCCTATATTCTATATTAAGAACTAGGTCCTTCCATGGAAGCTGGGGTCCTTTGACCAACATTTGAGGAGACTTTGACATGAGGTATATTCTGAGATTTTCAGGGAAAACTCTTGATTGGGCAAAATAAGCCAAAGATTTGGGAAGCAGATTGAATCCAGTCCGTATAAACTCAGAGTTTGGCTATCATATAACATGAACAACAGAAGTATCAAAAGATATACCAGATGATTAATCAGTGATATAAGGTATGCTATTCCAGTTTGAGAATGATATAAAGCCCTACATGTAGGGGATTTAATGACTCTGGTTAATGATGCCATACAAGCTAGCTTATGGTAAACACACAACAAGACATGAGAAGACACATGCTTATCCATTTCTCAGTTTTAGTTTTGGTCCTGAAAGATGAAAGACACAGACACATTAACCAAACCTACCCAGAACTACAGACGGCTTAGGCATAATCTAGATCTACTGTCATGCACAGAAATTTGCTACCACCAAGGGTATGGGGTATGGATAAAAGAATGTCTTAGAGGCCATTTCAAAAAATGTTTTGAGGAGCAGCAGGATCGTTAGAATAGGTAATTAGTTTTTCTTGATGACAACTTTGAAGAAGACAGGACTCTCCTATGTATGTAGGTTCTGCTTTGTTAAATATTTCTCAAGATACTTTATAGTCATACTTTGTATGACAATGAGAGATACATAAGCAAAAAGAACATTGTTGTCTGGAATCAGAGATATTGGGTTCAAATCTTAGATGTGCCACTTAATACCTGAGTGATCTTGGACAGGTCAGTCAGTACTTGAAGACATTAATTTAGACTATTTGATGGAAGGTCAAATACTGAAGATGAAGCTTAAATACTTTGATCATATAATAAGAAGAGGGACTCGTTGGAAAAGGCCCTGATGTTCAGAAAGATTCAAGGCAGGGGATGGCAGAAAATAAAATGGATAGATAGTGTCTTGGAAACCACAAACATGAACTTGGACAGACTGAGAAATAGTGGAGGATGTAAGGGATACGTGTTATGGTCCCTGCAGTCCTGAAATGACATGGCAACAAAATGACAACAAAACTTGGACAGGTTACTTAACCTTCTCTGGGCCTCTGTCTCCTCAAATGTAAAATGAAGGATTCAAACTCAACCTCAAAGGTCCCTTCCATCTGTAATTCTAAATTCTAAAACAATTATTACTTTGGTTCCACTGCCTTGGGAAGAAATGGTTTGCCTAATTTTGACACAAATGGTAGAATATCATGTAACAAATAACCAACTCCTTTCATCATACCAACTGAGCTTTTTTGCCCACAATACTTCGGTAAGTTTGACCTGCTTGGTTTTTAAGAGTTTATGGGACCTTACTATATCAATCTGGTATAGCATTTCAAAATCTACTTAACCTTTATTTTATCTTACTTATTATCCTGTAGCACAATGTTTGATCAATACCAGTAGCAAAATTAAACTAAATGGAATCAAACGTATTGATAGAGACAGAAACTTTTTTTTGTTGTTGTTTTTTAAATCTTTATGGTATCATTGACCCCTTCTAGCCTTTCTCAGAATTAAAAAAAAATACATAGGATTAACAAGAAAATCAATTATATTATGAATTAACTATATGTATATATATTATATATATTTAAAATAAAACCATATATATAATATATATATATTATATATGGCTTTAATTTTATTTATTTTCGGTATTCTACAATCACTACATATAACTTAGATTTTTTTCCCCTCCCTGCCTCCTCCCTCCCCAAGATGGCATACAAATTTATATAGGTTCTACACATACATTCCTATTAAATACATTTTCACTGTAGTCATGCTGTGTAGAAGAATGAAAATGAATGGGAGAAATCATATAACAAACCAAAACATAATACATACAAAAAAATAATCTGCTACATTCTGCGATTGAATTCCATAGTTCTTTCTCTGGATATGGAAGGTGTTTTGCCTTAAGAGTTCTCATTGGGAATTTTTTTAAGTTCTTGCATAGCAATGAAATTCCAAGTCTACCAGAGAAGTCTCTCACACACTGTGATCGTTGCTGTGCACAAAGTTCTCCTGGTTTTGCTGCTTTTGCTCAGCATCAGATCATGTAAGTCTTTCCAGGTCTCTCTGAAGTCTTCCTGTTCATTTCTTATAGCACAATAGTATTCCATTACAATCATATATCATAATTTATTCAGTCATTCCCCAATTGATGGGCAACCCCTTGATATCAAGTTTTTGGCCACCACCAAGAAGGCTGCTATAAATATTTTTGTACATGTGGGACCCTTTCCCATTTTTATGATCTCTTGGGGATACAGCCTAGAAGCAATATTGCTGGGTAGAGACAGAAACACTTGAAGTCATCTACTCAAAACAAATGAGGAGACATTAATACATAAAATTTCAGAAAAAAGGGGAAAGTGACTTGCACTTTATTCTACTTATGAATAAAATAATTTGATGTTTCACTCTCAGAACCTTCTGATAATTGAAATATATTCTGAAGTAAAAAAAAAATGCCCATGTTCCAGTTCACATTCTGTAAACCCAGTGTGCGCAACATTGAGAGCCCTAGTATACACCTACCCACACATACCCACACCCACACCTGCATATGTACATATTTACTTAATAAAAGCTTTCGTAGAAGATATTACTTTTTTGTTGCATAATCCTGCATAAGTACATATTGCATTACATTGCTTCAGTATAAATTGTCTGAAATGTAATTGTTTTATTTGGTAATCACATTGCAGAAAGGTCAATAGTACAAAGAAAAGAAAATGAGGTACTGTTAGGTTTGGTTTTTATTTACAATTTGTGGAAATGTTCTAGTTTTTTAATGCATCCATATGAAATAAACCAATATATTTAAATGGGTTGACAAACTGTTACTGAATAAAATAGAGTAATCTAGAAAACAATTTACCCTAATGGAATTTAGTGCTCTTCTGTAGTGATGTTTTTCTATTGAAATAAAACTGAGCTCAATATTTGGCATCATAGAGTAGTTTGTGTTTTGAAATTTGTATTCAAATGTTATTATAGCCAAAGAGAAGTATTTTCCATCTCATCTAACAGATCACGTACAGATATAATACTCAAAACAATTAAATGTTTCTAGATTCGAAAATAGAAGCAACAAGGTGTCAATTGATAATGAAAAGTCTGCATCATCACATTAAAGGTGGGAACATTTGGGTACCAAACATTTCAATATAAATAAAACTGGCTTGTACTGCTATTATCACATTTCATTACTTTAATCATATGCATGAGCTGGTGGGTGAATAGCAACAGAGACATACTCAGAAGAAGGGGGTATATTTTTGTGCTTGAAACACAACCTTTTAAATCTTATTTTATAGTTTTCCTTATTTAAAAGAGAATTTGATACATATAGACAATTTCAAAATAATAATTCAAAATAAGTATATAGCTATACTTATATAAATACTATATATCAGTATGGTATTTAAAACAATTAATATTGTGATTTATAGACACTATCAGTAAGCACCTCAACATACACAGGGGGACCTGCTATCACAGGTTCTTAGATTTGCATTCATAAAAAGAAAGGCAACTTTTGAGGGGTTAATAATCACTTTAAACAAGCACATGAATCAATTCTTTAATCAAGCACATATATCATTCACCTATTTCAGGGGAGTAAGCACCCTGAACTTCAAAGAAAATACAGAGAAATTAAGTCTATTGACATGCTTTCAAAATGTCTGACCATTAACGTTAGTACATACATCTTTACCAGAGAGGGGAACATCTGGGTTTCTCAAAGCTGGGGGTGGGGGTGAGGGGAATTGGGGGATAGGGTGAGGGGCTTCTTAGTGGCTTCCCAGAGTCCTCTTCTAGCCAAACACTTGTAGTCAGTAAGTTCCAAAGTAAAACCTCACCCTTAGAATATTTATATACTTTTTAGAGTCAGAGAGCATAACCATCTGACCCAGTGCTTCAGTAGAAAAGACAAAAAGTATTTGGGACCCTCCTACAAAACAATTCCCCTAATCAAGCTTCCCACAAAGGGCAGACCCATCAATGGGTGGGAAAGATCCTTCTCCACCACATTCAAATAGAGGCATTGTAGTTCTTGATTATATTAAAACAAAAACAGCAAAAGATATTACAGACACCATTACAGACTTGCCATTACAGAGACCTAGAGAGTGTCATACTGTTTTATTAGTTATTCAGATCTATGTTAGTAATGAAAATAAAATTTTAAACTTCAATATACTAGTTTTACCACAAACGGAAAATTCTAGGCTATCTGGTAACCAGACAGTTAAATTTTAGCTGGTTAATTTGACTGTAACAACTATTCCTTCAATATTTATGGGGTTGTCACCTCTGACTAGGTAGGAGAGAACACATATCTTTGTAAAATCTTCTTATCTATCTACCTTTTCATGGATCATAAGCAAGTGAATAATAAGAAATGATAAGACATGAAACTTTTCTGGTATAGGGAACTCCCAGTGAAGAATTTCCTTGTCCAATGCAGATTAGTACTTTCTTTAAAAACTTACAGTCTTAGAAAGTTGTTTAGAGCACTAAGGTTAAATAATTTGACCAGGGTCACATAGTATGCATCAGAAATAAGATTTGAAGCTACAAGTTCTTGTCCTGAGACTGATGGGATTCAGACTCTGGGAGCCTCTGTGAGCTCCCCTAGAATCTTCCCACTTAATCTGGCCTTTCTTACTCAAATCTAATCTTCCCATTTGTTGCCGCAGTCAGGAAGCCCAGGGGCTTTTCGTAGTCTTTTCAAGTCTCGGTTGCACTCCCCAACCTTGATTCCATCAAAACCCAATTCCCCAGCTGCTGACCACTCCCATCAAGATCTGTTATCTATTTCCATACTGCCCCTATCAAGATCTCTGGATTGCCCTACCTGCTTCCCACCTAGGTGCCCCCTAGTCTGTCTTGTGATACCCTCCAGGTGTTTCCAGCCTTTGACCCTCCTCGGACTTCTCCTCAAGACACTTCCTAAATCCCTCTTCCCATCACCCTGGACTACCAGACCCCCTCCCCCCCCACCATCCCTCCTATACTCTTTTCTGTATTTAAGTCCCACCTTACCTCCATGAAGGTGCTCAGATGCAATCCAGCTCAGACTCTGTCTAGCTGGGATTCTATCTGGCCCGCTTGTGCATACAAGCATTACAAATGCTTAGGCTTCTTAAGAGGCACCCCAATTTGGCAAATCCTTAATAAACTTTGTTTTCTTTGGCTTTAAGAAGGCTTGAGTCGAATTCATTCAAGCAGGACCTGGTATTTTGGGGTCCTGATCACCTCGGAACCTCTTCAAGGCTAGCTCTCACTGTGTAAGAGACCATTGTGCCAAGGGGTCAAAAACATACTTCAAATACTTCTTGCTTTCAATATAAAATTTCCATTTTTGAAATGATGGTCCTTGATATGTGTGAGTACTGTAACTATTTACAAGTAAAATAGTTATCTTCTTTATTGCTTTATACTTATCTATAATATATAATTGCATATACTCAAACATATGCAAGCATATAAACAATATGCCTGGCCACTTCTGTAGACTCAATTGAGAAAGCCATCAAGTCGTGAATAATCCTGTTTCATATTGAATTCAATTTCCAACACAAACAGACCTAAAGCATTTAAATGGGAGCATCTTTTAAAACAGAAATTAAATTAAACTCTCCAATTCAATCTGTCTAAAAACACTAAAGCAAAGGAAATGAGGTTGAGGGGTGCTGGGGACCCTGAAATACTGACATTCCGAGTCCTGCTTGAATGAATTCGACTCAAACCTTCTTAAACCCAAAGAAAACACAGTTTATTAAAGATTTGCCATCTTGGGTTGGCTCTTAAGGAGCCTAAGCATTTGTAAAGCTTGTATTCACAAGCCAACCAGATAGAATCTCAGCCAGACAGAGTCTGAGCTGGGTTGAATCTGAGCGCCTTCATGGAGGCAAGATGGAACTAAAAACAGATAAGACTATAGGAAGGATCTAGGGGTGGTCTGGTAGTGTAGGATGATGGAAAAGGAGTTTAGGGAGGTCCTAGAGGGGAAGTACAAGGAGGGATGAATGGTCTAGGATTGGAAACAGCTGGAGGCAATCAAGAGATATCTGACAATGGAGGTTTTGGGTGGGAAGCAGGTGGGGCAATCAAGAGGTAACAGATAATAGCTGCAGATTTGAGTATGAAAGGCCAGGTTAAGTGGGGAGATTAAAGGAGAATTCAGTTTGAAAAGCCAGGTTAAGAGGGGAGATTCAAGGAGAATTCAGGGAAGTTGTCAGTCTGAACCCCATCAGAAATACAGTCAAACTGTCAGAAGATTCAAATATTGAAAGTATTCAATCTTTTAAAACACTATGCCTACATTCCCAAAATATCAGACTTGAAAGGGACCTCAGAGGGCCTGAACTAGAACTTTTTCTGAATTACATGGTAGACAGGTTGGTTAAAGACTTGTAATGAAGGGAGACGATTCCATTTTTGGATGCCTCTAAATATTAATTATTCTGTTATTTGTCAGAAACGTTGACCTGGGAAGTGATGTTGGGCCTTAAATGATTTATTTTTTTCTAGCCAGAAACTATTTCATTTTACAAACAAGTGGCTGTTAGTATTATTTAAGAGGCCTAATCCCCTCAAAAAATTGGTAACTTTCCAAAGAGAGGTGATTCTATTAATTAGGATTTGAAAGCGTAAGAACTTTGGGGACATTTCTTAGCTTAATTAATATATGCGTCTACCTTACAAACTGAGGGTACTGCTGCAAATTGGGCAGAATCAGATGACAAAATTAATCCCAAACTTTCTTGGGTGCATATTGATATGAACTTATAGGACTTCATAGCTCTAAACTCAGCAGGCAAAGAGGACAGAGCTGATTGTTCCTCTTTGTATCAGAAAAGAGAACAAAGGAACGATCTTGGTGGCCTCATCAGCCCAATGGGTTTAATCGTGATCTTTATGCAGATGACTTACAGATTATACATTTAGTACTTGCTTCTTCCCTGACTTTCTGTTCTGTGTCACCAACTGCCTGTTGAGTATTTCAAACTCAGTGTTGTGAAGGCACACCAAACTCAAAATATACAAAACAGACCTTGTTATTTTTCTCCCCACACCTACCCTCCTTACAAATTCCCTATTTATTTCAAAGGTACCCTCATTCTTCCAGTCTCTCAGATTCAGAAGTGTGACATTTTCCTGACCCCCGCTCTCAACCCCCCCTTATCTATAATATGGACATATTGTCTCTTGCAAGTGAATTTAAGTTCTTGATGAATTGAGATTGTCTCGTTCTTTTCATTTGTATCCCTAGCACCTATCACAATAGCTAATATATAGGAGGTACTTAATAAATGCTTATTTGTTGAATGACTGAGATTCCTTCATCCCTTTGAAACTATTTTGTAACCTGTAAAATGAGATTTTATATATATATATAAATAAATAACTTCATATATATGTATATATATGCAGTTATTTTTCAAACCTTCAAATGCTACATGGATGTAAACCATTATTATGAGAACAAGATAGGATGTCCACCACAAATTCAGCAAGGGCAAGATACATAACTAGTCTGTACAAACTGCCTTCTTTGTGGTTCCTTTTTTCCCACGTACCCTGGTTTCTAAATTCCAGGTCAGAAGACAGCAATTCTAGCTCTGCTCTTCTCTGCATCTTTTTTTCAAAGACAGACTAGAGAACTTTGTTCAATCACTTGATGACAGTCAATGGCAGTTAATTTTCCTTGAAAATCTACCTTATTCTATAATTTTAGTCAAAATTGCTGCTTGTTTAAGCTTTCAAAACAACACTTTATTTTTACTTAGTTGAATGAGAATATATGGAAAACACAAACTTAAGAATTAGGTTAAAATTTTTTTAATCTTATAGTACTATTACCATAACAACTGACCTTGGTGTAGTTTTAATGTTTTCAAAGCATTTTGATGTATTAATAATTCCTAGCATTTATATAGCACTTTCAGTTTTGTAAATAATATTTGTATATTGTTGTTCTGTCATGTCTGACTCTTGGTGACCCTGTGGACTATAATGTCCATTGGATTTTCTTGGTAAAGGTACCATAGTGGTTTGCCATTACCTTCTCCAGTGGATTAAGGCAAACAGAGGTTAAATGACTTGACCAGGGTCACGCAGCTGGTGAGTGTCTGAGGCCAGATTTGGACTTAGGTTTTTCTGAATCCAGGCCCAGTGATCTATTCACTGAGCCACCTAGCTACTTCTTTAATATCTGTATAGCAAAATACTATACAAATTTGATTTAATTTGATCTTCACCACAACCCTGTATTATAGGTGCTCTTATTAACTCTTTCTTATACCTGAAGAAACTGAAGTAGAGAGTTAAGTGACTTGCTTAAGGTCACAGCTAGTAAATGTCTGAGGTGGGATTTGAACTCAGGTTTTCCTAACACTGAGTCCAGCTGCCTCTCTCTTACCTCATTAGAGCCTTAACCATCCCGTGAAGAATATACTACAGGTGTTGATATTCCTTTATCAGCTTTTTGCTGATGGGAAAACTCAGACTCATAAGGGTAAAGAGAGCAGTAAAGGTCACACAGCTAGTGAATTCAGAGGCAGGAGGCAAACCCAGGTCTTTTTGACACCAGGTCCAATATTTTATCTGATACACCACACTGATTCTCTGTCATTGTCACATAACTGTTTTCCATTTGTACCACAAGTATATAGGTAGGGTGCTCAAATAAACAAATGCAAAGCACTATGTGTGGTAAAAATTCTCAGAAAGAGATTTTAATTTTCCCTATTTTCCTTTACATTCATATTTATGTTATATTTGTTTTCTACTTTCTTGTTATTGCTAAGTGTAATTGTGTGAATTACTTCCATTTGAACTGTCTTAGCAAGATTCTGAAGATCACTTGGCAGGATAATGTACCAGACACTGAGGTCCTTACTCAAACTAAACTGCCAAGCATTCAAACTCTGCTTCAGAGAGTGCAACTCTGATGGGCTGGCCATATTGTACAAATGCAAAATGTACATTTGCCAAAAAGACTATTTTAAGAAGAACTCACATGGGGCAGGCAATCACATGGTTGTCAGAAGTGATAGAAGGACACTCTCAAGGTCTCTCTTAAGAACTTTGGATTTGATTGTGTGACATGGGACACACTGGCACAGGACTGCTCAGTATGGCATGCCCATGTCAGAAAGGATGCTGTCTTCTATGAGCAAAACAGAATTGAAACAGCACAAAGGAAATGTAGGATGCACACATTTGGAGTAATAACTCCAAATGTTCATGGGGACTATCTGTGCCCAATCTATGGTAAAGAATTCTGAGCTCATATTGGTCTGATCAGCCAGTCTGACACATTGAACCTTAAGTTTATCATGGTGATGTCATTTTGGTCCTCTTTGAGAATGAAGGACAACAACCAAACTTTCTTTCAATTAACCCAGATACTTGTGAATAATATGGAATGTGATATATCCATTCTATACTGTTTAATATACACTATCTCTTCATTTCATTATCCTTGAAATGTGACTCATTGCCACTTTGAATCTGCATTGGGGTTCCATAATATAGACATGATATCTAGAGTTTTACAGGCACTTTTCTGGATTGCATTCTTATAGGGACAAGCTACTAGTACACCCGAATAGGTGTCAAAACAAGTATATATAAATATGCATCCTTTATCTTGGGGTAGGGGTCCAGTATAAACTATTTGCCAAATTTGGGCTGCTACTTTTCCCCTTGCTATCTTTCTAGTTACTACCTGATGAGCAGTTCATTCCTTTTCCAGTTGACATAACATTCCTTTGCTACTTATTTTAACAATGAATGAGAGATGTTTATACCTTGGTCTTGTGTCCACTGGTATGTGGCCCGGACCCCTAAGTGCCCTGCCATTTGATGGGCCATTTTGCTAGTATCAGATCATCAGTTGGTATCAGAGTAGGGACAATATATTGAGTAGCAATCTTTGCTAGTCGATCAGCATGTGCATTGTACCCACATTCTGGCATAGTGAGGGCCACATGAGCATCTATGTGAAAAACTGACAAATTAGTAACCAAAGACATGTTCCATATATCTTCACATAATTCTTTGCCCCAGACTTGTTTGCTATGAATTTCCCAATTTTGTTTTTTCCACATGGTCATCCATGTAGTTAACCCATTAGCTACCACTCATGAATTAGTGAATATATGACACTGTCCTCTTTGTTCTGTTTTGATAGTTTGATGTGCTGCCATAAGTTCAGCATATTGGCTACTTCCACCCAACCCAGTACATTCCAAAGTCCACCTGGTTACATGGGTTATAGGTTACTACTTTCCAATGTCTTTTGTGGCCCAAATATTTTGCTGTCCCATCAGTAAACCAACCATGCTTGTCTCCTTTATTTTTCAGTTAATCCATCATATCCCTCTTTCCATTTTACTAAGGACTGTACCAACTGGTGTTTTGATTCAGGGGGTGTATCATTTCCCTTGGTATCTATGTTTGCTATAGATTCATGTAAAGCAGAAACTCCACTTTTGCCTGCTTTAAATCTATTTTAAATATACCATTTCCATTTAATTATACTAGCCTCTTGTGCATTTCCAATTCTGTGAGAAGCTGGGGAACTCATTACCCAGGTCATGATTGGGATTCCAGGCCTTAAAATTACCTCATGGCTTAAAGTCAATTGTTCAGTCTTTACCAGAGCCCACTATGCAGCTAACAACTTCTTAGCAAAAGGGGTATATTGAACTCCATAAGAAGGGACTTTCCTAGACCAAAATCCTAAGGGCATATTTTGACTTTGTTGTTTTTGCCATAAACTCCAGTTTTCATACTCATCCTGTACAATCACTTGTAATTCCACCAGCCACTTTTCATAGACCATAAATATAGAGCCAGTTGTGTAGTGGCCTTTGATTCTTCAAAAGCTTTGCTTTGCTTAAGTCCCCAATCAAATTCATATTTTTTTCTAGTAATTTTATATAAGGGTTTCAAAATTTGTCCTAGATATGGTATGTGATGTTGCCACTATTCAAATAATCCTATAAACTTTTGGGCCTCTTTCTTATTGGTACGGATAGGAAAATCCTGAATCTTTTGTTGGACTTGTGGGAGAATGTCTCTCAGCCCCTTATTCCATTGTATACCCCAAAATTTTACAGTTTGAGCTGGCCCTTGAATATTTGTAGGGTTAATTTCCCACCCTTTACTTTTCATATGCTCAATTAAAAGGGGTATATACCCTTCTCTACTTCTTTTACATTTTTTCCATGTATCATAATGTCATCTATGTAGTGGGTAAGCTGTACACTAGGTACCTCTAATTCATCTAAATGTTTAGCCACAATCTTATGAAAAATAGTGGGACTATGTAGATATCCTTGTGGCAAGCATATAAAAGTATATTGTCAGTACTGGCAAATGAAAGCAAATTGATCCCATTGTTTAGAATCTATCAGGATAATAAAGAAAGATTTGGCTAAATCAATAACTGCATACCAAGTCCCTTTATATTTTGGATCACTGTCATCTCCATGTCCTATCTGACTTTCATACTGGCTAGAAAGTATTATTCCATCAAGTGGTTGTAGGGTCTAGCTCTCTTGCCTCAAATATATCTTTATAGTTTCATCTTGCTCACCTGACACATGATACTGCTTTAAAGTAATTACTTCAGAAGGTTCAGGCAAAGTGATTGAGTCCATTTTTATTTCACCCACTAAAACTGTATTAATTCCTATCTTCCTTTCTGCAAATTGATATCTCCCCTCAGGTAAATTTAAAGTCATACCTCTCAATATACCTATTCAAATGATGTATTCAGGAATGGGTATGATTACCATGGTATATTCTTTCTTAGGTAATTGTCAAATTTTCATTGTGAGTTTGACTTGTCTAGCTGACACTCTCCCACTCCTGTGATGGTGATAGGAGTTCCATGTTTAAACTTATCAGTGTTCCATTTATAAGGGAGGTCTCTGCCCCAGTATATATTAATATCCTACTTATAGTATTTGATCTATTTTTCCAGTATATGTTCAAATTGATATGGGGTCTGTAATCCCATCTGTGTATTTCTTTAATCTGAACTGAGGCTCTGTCAATTTCTTATTCTTCCTGAAGGTGTGACAAGCTTGGATACAAGGGTTCAGGAGGATCTGTAGGGGCAGTTCTTACTTCACTATTCCATCTATTATCAAGCCCCTTTCCTAGGTATATTCTGTATAGTTCATTATTTGGAATATCATCTATGCTTCCAAAATCTACTCCTGCTCTTAGTGGAGCAGTAAACAATACTTTCCTTATCAATCTATTCTGAATTTGAATCTTCTGGCTATTTATTCTTTTCTCATCAAGGAAATATATCTTTTTCCCAGTTCCCTAAGTCACTTAACTATGAAATCTTGTTTAGCACCTCTGAAAGAGGATGCCCTTTCCCCCAAATGATTAGAGTTAAAACTAGGTGCTTGTAAGCAAGATCTGTCATCTTCACTATTATATTCCTATGGGAAACCACAAAGGAGGTATCATAGTATGCATCTGTGTTTCCAGTCATTATGGTAGTCTTTATTACCTCCTCCTTTAACTTTCTTATATAGTCCCTAAGTGAATATCAGGGTCTTTCTCTACTGGTCACATAGAGTCAATAGGGTACTACTTACCGCATGCTTTGGCAGCCAGAGCTAACAGATGAGTCATATTTTTACCTCCGTGTATAGTGTAATCTCTAAAGACTTGATGTACAAAAGGATTATGACTGATACCTGTAAATTTCAAGCAATCTATGCTATCTATAGATATTCCTTGGGCCCCTTCATCACTGATTCTCACCATCTAAAATGTTAACAATTCTGCCATCCTTTGGGTGAACTGACTCAAAATATCTCTGATCTCCTGCAGAGTCTCAATTATCTTCCTAGACACTGTATTCCCTACTTAGTTCTCCTGTTTTCATCTTACTGTGGGGCCAGCTTCAGCCTGGGCAATCTCCCCCTGTAACATTGTTTCATTTTCCAACTCCGATTTTGTTACATTTTCTGCCCACGCACTCTCCTGGCAGTTGTTGTCATGGCAACTAGGCCACATATGTACAAAGTTTGCATGCACGCTTCTTTTGCCAGCCTTAACAGCCTTTTCTTCTGAGACCCCCCATCTTGCTATTTTAAAAGAGATCCAGAATGCTGAGAATTCTCCTGCAAACTACCTAACTTTTTTCCATCTGAATTTTTTCCTTCAGCAGCTCATCTCTGCTTTTATATATACCTGTTAATAAAAGGCAGCCTCTCCTTCATACTCCTAGCAATTCTTTCCCTGGTCTTAATTGCTATTCCTTGCAAACACTTTTCCAAGTCTGTAGATTCCCACTCCTATAATCTTGGCTCCCAATTCTCACAAGATTCAGTGCTTTTAGCCCATTCCCTTGAGAGGGAGGAATATGGTAAAACCTTCCATCCTGGGATATCCATTTTTTCCTCTAAATCCTTTCTGCTTAGAAATAGAGATTTTATACCCTGCAATCCTGTTCTTGACACCAAATGTATCACCCAGGCAATATTCACAGCACTGAGGGTGACTATGAATATGCTAGTATAATTCTGAATTGCAAAGTATGGCAGACTCTCCATATAGAAGGCAGAAGAAAACATTTACTGAGATACCAGAATGCCAAATCCCAACATCAGAAAGCCAAATCTGTCATAGTAACCAAGAAGTCAATATACAGTAGCACTGCTGGGACAAAGGCATTTCCAAGTCTTCCCCCCTCACCTCTCCTTTCTAGGGCCTTCCCACAAACAAATACTCATGAACCTATATTTTTAAAAGTTCATGGATCACAGGATAAGAACATGTTATGTACTTTCTCTTAAAGTGTCCTTTCTGACCAGTGGCATGCATTTGTAGAATGATAGCTCTCTGGGTACATATAATTTTCCAGCCCTATACTAATATGGAGCTGTTATGGATTAATCATTTGCTTAGCACAGTGCCTGATTCAATGATCTGTCTGTCCATCTATCTATCTGTCTATCTATCTATCTATCTATCTATCTATCTAATGTGTCCAAGATTTGGACATTTATTAATAGAAGACTTTTACCGCTGATGAAGTTCAAAACTCCTTAACAATTTAGTCAATGATCTTTGAGAAGTTCTGCAGCCAAAAATCTATTCATCGTGAAACCAAGTTGGTGATTAGCCTCTTCTTGGCTTGTCCTTAGAAACATGCATATTACTGGTTCAGAACTTGAAGCCTTTCCATCTTGGTGGGTCCTATTGGGGCTTGTACTCTTCTGTCACAGCTTTTATCTCAAGCCAAGACACAAAATCTGTTCTATTATGATGCAGTAAAGGTCTTGGGGATCTTAAGTATGAGATGAAATAGTTGAGTTCCTCAAACAGATACTTTAAAAGAGCCACAATGAATGAAATTCTCAAAGGTCTTCACTTCCATACAAAAGCTGCACCCAGCAATTGCAGAGAGAGGCATCCTGCTTGGAGGTAGAAGATCATTTTGTTCAGTCTGCGTTCCAAAGGGAACCCCTATATGATCCTCAAAGAAGTTCCTTCTCTCCAGATAATGGCCTATTCAAAGGCCTCCACTTGTGCCCCTAAATGACCCACTTAGAGGGAAGTTCCTAATCATCTATCATAAGCTTCACTAACAACTGTACCCTGTTTTAGTTAATTCCCAATATGCCACGTCCTTCAACGAAAGGATTATTTCTACACCAAGATGGGGCATCAGAGTAGGACTTTATTATTAATGCTCTGTTATATGCGAACTAAAACAAAAATGAAGTTTGCTTATGAAACAGAAAAATATTGTGTGATTTGTTAATTTTAGCACAAAATTATCCTGTGGCAGTATGAGTAGAATCAGAGAATCATAGAAAGTTAGATCTGTAAGGGAGCTCTTCAATTTCAATTAGGGAAAATGAAGCTCAGTAAGCCATTGTTGAATACCAATTTAGGCTAAAAGCTAGAGGTTACTTTTCTCCTATTTTAAGCCTGCTTCCTGGTCATGATGGCAAATTTTCTGTATTTCTACTATTACATTTAGCCTAGTACTTGGAATCAAATGGATGGTGTTATTTTCTCTCTGCTTTCTCAGACAGAATAACTTCACCTACAATAAACCTGACAGACCTTCTCCCCAAATCCCATCCTTTCAGCATAATAACCGACAAATAAAATACCCAGAAGGGGGGCAAGAGCAATTAGTCAGACTCTGTAGTGACACAATGCATGTTCTACATCAATGAATGGGATTTAAATGGGGCACAAGATGAGCTCTATTTGCAGCAAAACTGACTAATGGGCTGAGCTAATCTGAGAAAAATGATTTGGTACACAACTCTAAAGGTTAGCTGACAAAACAGATGGCTGAAAGGTTTTTTTTTACTTTCGTCTTTGAGATGTAGCTTTTAGAATGGATGCTTGATATAGGAAAATTTTGACTTTGGCAAGTTTTTTTCAGGAAATGCTGAAAAGTTCAATTATGATACAGAAATATAAACCATTTGCTTCCACAGCTGTAAACATAAACTAGCAAGGTACATGACCCAGTGATCAGGGTAAAGGTTCTTTGAGCAAGTTCTCTTGAATCGATAGCCTGGGAAAAAATGTTACATTTACTGTGTTGCTTACATTCCAAAGGAAAGTTAAGAGTAGGAGTCAGTGAGTATAAATGACTATAACTTATATTCTGATAACCAGGATCAACAGCTGAGTATCAACTACTTGTAGTGTGTTTATAGTTCCATATTTTATCTCAGGATATATAAGGAAATAATTTTATTTTAAAATCAACTGACAGGCATACTGAGTATTGTCATTTAAAATTGATTTCATTTATCAGTCTAAATAGAAAATATTAGGGTTTCCATATTGATCTATAACATCTAATCAAATGAAAAGCACCTTGTTGCAGATTGGTATCATTAACACATGAATGTTTCATGGGAAAATAAATCCTCAATACATTACATTCTTTGAAATTTTAGTGTCATAACAGTCCTCCAAAGGCTTTATTATATTTATTTTAATGTGTTATATTTCTCAAGAGTAGTTTGAAAAGGTAATTAAAACTTTTATCAATATTTGATTTACAAGTTTTAAAATTTATTATTTTGATATTATAAATTAATTCATGCAAAATCACAATGCATATAACTTGAAAAGAAATATCTTGGACTGGGTATAATTCTTTGGCTTTCTAACCTTTGGTCTGGGGATGTACTTGTTCTTTAGTACTTTTGGACTAATTCCTTTTCAGTCCAGAAAGACTCTCATGTCTAAGGAATTGTAAATATAATGCTTGGGATGTGTTTGTGATCCTAATGGTGACTACATATTAAAAATATAGTACTCATGGAACTCTTTAGTAGGTTCCAGTTACTCAACAGGGAACAGAGGCTGCCTGCTCATTGGATATAGCCTATATATTTAGCTTTGTTAGCACAGTATATTAATAACAAAGACAAGAAGCAGGGTATAGAGAACAAGAACACATTTTGAAGGTATAAGTTCAAGTCCCAGATAAGACATTTTCTACTTAACACAACAAGATTTTATTTAGCACTTACCATGCTCCAGACACTGTATGGAGATACAAAAGTTAAAGTTAAACAATTTGTTTCTTCAAGGAGTTTATATTTTACTGAAGGGCAACAAAATGCATACAAATAAATAAATAAAATATATGTAAAATTGGCCAAAAAAAGAGCAATTTTAAGGGATGTGTGGCACTAACTGGGGGACTTTAAAAAGGCCTCCTTAGAAGAGGGGACATTGGATCAAACCCTCCCTCTTCTCATTATTACACTTGATTTGCTCTCTGTCCCAGAAATCTCTGCTCTTTTTCAATCACTTCTTGTTCCTCAGCCCCATGATGTTATAAGAAGAGATCCTTAAAAAAATTGCAGTAGCACATGGGCACTACAGATAAGCTTCATTTTAAAATCTAGAAAATGTGACTGTAAAGAAATGTGGCTTCTAACATGAAGAGATGGAGCAGATCAGAATTTTTCCATAGGTGGCAATTCCTTCAAAGTAGTCTTCTTCAGAAATCATATAATTGTTCCAGCAGTGATACTATTTACCAAAAAGATTTTTGGGACTCATTTTTGGGGATGATTTTCAGTAGCACATTTTTTTGAATATAACCAGTCATGGGAAATTTTAAAGATTTGATTTGAGTTTTAGAATCAGTCAAAAACCATTTGGAGCCAACTATGGTGTATGTGTATGTGTGTGTGTGTATGTATATGGTGTGTGTGTATGTTACTAATAAATAATTCTATTGAATGAAGTTTGAATATAAAGTATCTTAGGCTTGTGATTAACCCTTGGATTATAAAGTGATGAGAGACTTTTTAAAGTGCTTTGTAAATGGTTTCCAAAATCATTTGCCAAAGAGGAGTTTCAGAAATATTTGGAACAACAGCAGCATTACTGGACTAGTGTTCCATGGCGATAATTTCAAAGGCAATAGTGCTTATTCAGACAGAGCTGGACAAGCTCTGGCACAGAGTTCATTTAAAATAAGAGCTAACAATATATTTGGTTTTTTTTCTATTTTCTATTTTTACTTTATTCCAAGCAGGTCAAATAGAAATTTGGTTGAGAGTGCTATTTTCAGTGGCCATTACTGAGATTCAAATTTATTTTATTCTTTTCATTTACATGTAAAAACATTTTTTCATTCTTTTAAAAATTTTTTGACTTCTGAATTCTTTCCCTCCTTCCTCTCCCCTTTCACTGAGATGACAAACAATTTGATATAGCCCTCTAATTCATGTTTTTATTTTTAAAATTTATTTATTTAACTTTTAACATTCATTTTCACAAAATTTGGGTTCCAAATTTTCTTCCCATTTCTTCCCTGCCCCCACCCCAAAATGCCGAGCATTCTAATTGCCCCTATCACCAATCTGCCCTCTCTTCTAATATCCCTCCCTTTTCTTGTCCCCATCTTCTCTTTTGTCCTGTAGGGCCAGATAGCTTTCTATACCCCATTACCTGTATTTCTTATTTCCTGGTAGTAAGAACAATACTTGATAATTGTTCCTACAATTTTGACTCCCAACTTCTCCCCATCCCTCCCTCCCTCCCCACCCATTCCTTTTGGGAAGCAAGCAATTCAATATAGGCCATATCTGTGTAGTTTTGCAAATGACTTCCATAATAGTCATGTTGTGTTGGACTAATTATATTTCCCTCCATCATATCCTGCCCCCATTGATTCTGTTCTCTCTTTGGATCCTGTCCCTCCCCAAGAGTGTTGACTTCATATTGCTCCCTCCTCCCACTGCCCTCCCTTCCATCATTCCCCCAACCCTGTTTATCCCCTTCTCTCCCACTTTCCTGTATTGTAAGATAGGTTTTCATACCAAAATGGGTGTGCATTTTATTCCTTTCTTGGTCAAATGTGATGAGAGTAAGCTTCATGTTTTTCTCTCACCTGTCCTCTTTTTCCCTCCACTGAAAAGTCTTTTGCTTGCCTCTTTTATGAGAGATAATTTGCCCCATTCCATTTCTCCCTTTCTTCTTCCAATATGCTTCTCTCTCACTGCTTAATTTCATTTTTTAAAGATATGATCCCATCCTATTCAATTCACTCTATGCTGTGTGTGTGTGTGTGTGTGTGTTGTGTGTGTGTGTGTGTGTGTGTAATCCCACCAAATACCCAGATACTGAAAAGTTTCAAGAGTTACAAATATTGTCTTTCCAAATAGGAATGTAAACAGTTCAACTTTAGTTGAACTTACGTCCCTTATGACTTCTCATTGCTGTTTACCTTTTCATGCTTCTCTTCATTCTTGTGTTTGAAGGTCAAATTTTCTTTTCAGCTCTGATCTTTTCATCAAGGATGCTTGAAAGTCCTCAATTTTATTGAAAGACCATTTTTTCCCCTGAAGTATTATACTC
>CM053771.1:212785261-212941080 GCA_028658325.1 Potorous gilbertii | reverse complement strand
GTTTCTCATAAAGTCATTACCCTCCATCTGTTCCATTCTAATTTTTAAAGAACTATTTTCTTCAGTGAGCTTTTGGACCTCCTTTTCCATTTGGCTAATTCTGCTTTTGAAAGCATTCTTCTCCTCATTGGCTTTTTGAACCTCTTTTGCCAATTGAGTTAGCCTACTTTTCAAGGTGTTATTTTCTTCAGTATTTTTTTGGGTCTCCTTTAGCAAGGTGTTGACCTGCTTTTCATGCTTTTTTTGCATCTCTCTCATTTCTCTTCCCAGTTTTTCCTCCACCTCTCTAACTTGATTTTCAAAATCCTTTTTGAGCTCTTCCATGGCATGAGCCCACTGAATATTTATTTTTGATGTTTGGTATACAGAAGCCTTGGCTTCTCTGTCTTTCCCTCATGGTAAGGTAAGCATTGTTCTTCCTCATCTGAAAGGATGTGGAGATATCTGTTCACCAAGAAAGTGACCTTCTATGGTCTTATTTTTTTCCCTTTTTTGGGCATTTTCCCAACCAGTTACTTGACTTTTGGGTCCTTTATCAAGGGTGTACTCTGGGAATCTGTGAGATCTCAGTTCCACCAAGGTGGCACAATCAAGCGTCTATTGGTCTGGATGCAGAGAAGGATTTTTGTGCCCAGAATCTTAGCAGATACTTCTCCACAGCCACTTGGCCTCCAGTTCCACAAAGTCAGCACTTGGGGCTGATTTTCAGATAAGCTGGATGGGCAGGGCCACCACTCAGTTTGAGACAAAGACCAGCTTGGCCAGGGCCTCCACCCAGGGCTGAGGTAAGACTCAGCTCTTCAAGGCCCCCAGGGGTTTTTACACTCCAACAATGGAGTTTCCTAGTGGCTGCTATGCTGGCTTTGTGGCTGCTGCCTGCTTCCAGAGCTATAGGAAGGCCCTTTTCACTTCCTGGCCCTCTGATAAAACTCCGTCACTGACCTTTGGTGCCTGTGGGCTGAGGGATCTGAGGACCTGCTACTGTGACTGGAGATTCAGCCCCCGAGGTGTCATCCTCCCAGAGTCTCATTGCCCTGTGGCCAAGGCTGGGCTGGACTCAGGCTCGGCTCTTGTGTCTGGCACAACTGACGTTTCTGTGGGCCTTTCAGGTCACCGTGGGCTGGAAATCTCCTCCACTCTGTTGTTCTCCACTTATGCTGTTCCAAAATTTGTTGAGAGTCCCTCTCTACGGGTATTATATGGGCTGTGAGGAGAAGTGTCCTTAAGTAAGTGTGTCTTTCTAGTTCGCCATCTTGGCTCTGCCACCTCGTAATTCTATAATGTAAAGTTACTGATATGTTATCCTGTGGCTCCATGATATTTGAATTTTCTCTTTGACTTGGGAGCTCTGGAATTTGTCTATAATATTCCTAGTAGTTTTTGTTTGGGGCTCTCTTTGAGGAGATGCTTGGTAGATTCTTTCAGTTTCTGTTTTACCTTCTGGTTCTAGGATATCAGGGCAGTTCTCCTTGATAATTTCTTGAAATACGATATTTAGGCTCTTTTTTTGATCAGGGCTTTTGAGTAGTACCATAATGCTTAAATTATTTCTCCTGGATCTATTTTTCAGGTCAGTTGTTTTTCCAATGAGATATTTCCCATTTTTTCTATTTCTCCATTCTTTTGATTTTTTTCTTGTTTTCTGACATCTCGTGGCATCATTAACTTCCACGTACCCATTTCTAATTTTTAAGGAGTTCTTTTCTTCACTGAGTTTTGTACTTCCTTTTCCATTTGTCCAATGCTACTTTTCAAGAAGTTTTTCTCTTCAGTAGATTGTTGTGCCTCTTTTACCATTTGACCTATTCTTTTTTATTATTGTTTATTTTTTTTTTAGTTTTCAATATTCATTTCCACAAGATTTGGAGTTCCAAATTTTCTTTCCATCTCTCCCTTCTCTTGCATTCTAATTACTCCTTCCCACAATTTGTTCTCTCTTCTGTCACATCCCTCCCTTGGCTTTCAGGGGGAAAGCCCACGTACCCATTTCTAATTTTTAAGGAGTTCTTTTCTTCATTGAGTTTTGTACTTCCTTTTCCATTTGTCCAATGCTACTTTTCAAGAAGTTTTTCTCTTCAGTAGATTTTTGTGCCTCTTTTACCATTTGACCTATTCTTTTTTATTATTGTTAATTTATTTTTTTTTTAGTTTTCAATATTCATTTCCACAAGATTTGGAGTTCCAAATTTTCTTTCCATCTCTCCCTTCTCTTGCATTCTAATTACTCCTTCCCACAATTTGTTCTCTCTTCTGTCACATCCCTCCCTTCTCTTATCCTTTATTTTCTTGTAGGGCAAGATAGATTTCTACACCCTATTGCCTATATGTCTTATTTCCCTGTTGCATGTAAAAACAATTTTTAACATTTGTTTTTAAAATTTTGAGTTCCAACTTCTCTCCCTTTCTCCCTCCCCACCCATCCCCACAGAGAAGGAAGCAATTTATATATGTGTAGTCATGCTAAACACTTCCATGAAAGTCATGTTGTGAAAGACTCTGTTTCCCTCCATCCTATCCTGCCCCCCATTTATTTTATTCTCTCTTTTGACCCTTTCCCTTCTCAAAAGTGTTTGTTTCTAATTACCCTCTCCTCCCATTTGTCCTCCCTTCTGTCATCCCCCCATTCCTCACTTATCCCTTTCCCCCCAACTTTCCTGTAGTGTAAGATAGATTTTCATACCACATTGAATGTGCATGTTATTCCCTCCTTAAGCCAAATATTATGAGAGTAAGATTGATTCTTTCCCTATCCTTCCTCTTTTCCTCCTTTGAAAATTCTTTTTCTTGCCTTTTTATGTGAGAGGTAATTTACCCCATTTTATCTCTCCCTTTTTTCTCCCAATATATTCCTCTCTCATGCCTTAATTTTTTAGGTATATAATCCCTTCATATTCAATTCACCCTCTACCTTCTGTCTATATGTATATAATCCCTCCAACTACCCTAACACTGAGAAAAATCTCAAGAGTTACAAATATGATCTGTCTATGTAGGAATGTTAACAGTTCAACTTTAGTAAGTCTTTTATTATTTCTCTTTCCTGTTTACCTTTTCATGCTCCTCTTGATTGTTGTGTTTAAAGTCAAATTTTCTATTCAGCTCTGATCCTTTCATCATGAATATTTGAAAGTCCTCTATTTCATTGAATGACCATTTCCCCCCTGAAATATTATACTCAGTTTTGCTGATTCTTGGTTTTAATCCTAGCTCCTTTGACCTCTGGAATATCATATTCCAAGCCCTACAATCCCTTAAAGTAGAAGCTGCTAGATCTTGTGTTATCCTGATTGTGTTTATACAATACTCAAATTGTTTCTTTCTGGGTGCTTACAATATTTTCTCCTTGATATGGGAGTTCTGGAATTTGGCTACCATATTCCTAAGATCTCTTTCAGGAGCTGATTGGTGAATTCTTTCAATATATATTTTATCCTCTGATTCTAGAACATCAGGTAATTTTTTTCTTGATAATTTCTCGAAAGATGATGTCTAGGTTCTTTTTTTGATCATGGCTTTTAGGTAGTCTAATAATTTTTAAATTGTCTCTCCTGGATCTATTTTCTAGTTCAGTTGTTTTTTCCAATGAGATATTTCACATTGTATGCTTTTTTCCATTCCTTTTGTTTAATAATTTTTTGATTTTTCATAAAGTGTTTAGCTTCATCAGCTACATTCTAATCTTTAAGGAATTATTTTCTTCAGTGAGCTTTTACATCTCGTCAGTTCTGCTTTTTAAGGTATTCTTCTCCTCATTAGCTTTTTGGATTTCTTTTGCCATTTGGGTTAGTCTACTTTTTTTAAGGTGTTAATTTCTTCACTATTCTTTTGGGTCTCCTTTAGCAAGCTGTTCATTTATTTTTCATGATTTTCTTGCATCACTCTCATTTCTCTTCTCAATTTTCCCTCTACTTCTTTTACTTGATTTTCAAAATCCTTTTTGAGCTTCCACAGGTCTGAGACCAATTCATGTATTTCTTGGAGGCTTTGGATATAGGAGCTTTGACTTTGTTGACTTCGGTTTGTGTATTTTGATCTTTGTTGTCACAAAAATAAGGTTCTATAGCCTGAGTCTTTTTCTGGTTTTTACTCATTTCCTCAGCCATTTTCTTGACTTTTGAGCTCTTTGTCAAGGTAGTTCTCTGTTTCCAGTGGTGATAGGGGGTGTATTATCAGTCACTTGCTCCCCCCACGATCTGTGGACCTAGAGCTACAGAAACATTGTCTGCAGCTGCTCCTGCTGCTCCTGAATCTGCCATGGGCTTCTCCACCCGCTTTCCCTCCCTGGGGCTGGGGCCAGACCATTCTATTTTCCATCACAGGTCTGACAGGTTTTTTTTCCACTGACCTTTCAATTTGTCCTTTGTGGTTTGGGGTTGTGAAGTCTGGAAACCACAGCAGGTGCCAGTGATTCAGTTTCCCCACCTCCCACCAGGCCTGCTCAGGTCCTGTCTGTGCCAGCATGGCCAAGTTGGACTGCATTTTGCTCCCAGCATGGGGTGATAGCCACTTCCCCTTGACCTTCCAGGCCATCTTGGGCTGGAGATTTACTTCACTCCCTCATTCTGTGGGTTCTTCAGCTCCAGAATTTGTTTAGTCATTTTTTTACAGGTATTTGGTTGGGCTTGTGGGGGAGAGTTCTAGAAGTCCCTGCTTCTACTCAGCCAGCTTGGCCCCACCTATTCTGTTTCTTAAGATGGTATTTTCTTTAGTTATTTTTTTTTATTGTCCCTCCTTTAGCAAGCTGTTGACTCTTTTTCATCGTTTTCTTGCATCACTCTAATTTCTTTTCTCATTTTTTTCCCTCTACCTCTCTTATTTGATTTTTAAAATCCTTTATGAGCCCTTCTAGGAATTTCTGGGGGGGGTGTCTTAGAAAAATTTGCATCTTTCTTTGAAGCTTTAGTTGTAGGTTTTTGACTTTGTTGTTTTCATTTGAGTTTGTCTTTTGATCTTCCATATCACCATAGTAAATTTCAATGGCTAAGTTTTTTTTTCTTCTTATTTTTCCTGTCTATTTCTTGAACTTTAACTTTATGTTAAAGTTGGGTTTCTCCTTGTTGGAGGAGGCACTGTCCCAAGCTTCAGGTTTTTTGTGCTGCTGTTTATAGAGCTAGTTCTTTTGGAGGGTTATGAATTTCCAGTTCTTCCAAGATGGTATGATCTAAGGAGAGGCACTGGTGACTGTTCTACACTCTGTACTCTTGTCTGAGAATGATACCAAGCACTCTTTTCCACTCTGGAAATATGATCTGGGTCTCCCCTCTCCTGAAGCTGAATTCTCCAATGTGCTGTATAGCTCCTCCTCACTCTGGGATTGGGACCCAGAGTCATGTATGGGGAATACAACATTGTCTAGCCCTCAGTACCAGCAAAGGGCCTCCTGTAATTTCCTGCTGATAAGGATCCCCTTATTATCTATGAACTGAGACCTCCAGTAGCTGCTACTGCTGATTCATTCATCCCTAAGTCCTGTTGCTTAATTGAACTTGGCATAGCCAAGTGGACTGGCTGACTGGTCAGTGGAGGGTCACAGGCCTCACTGTTGTCCTGTATCAGTTTGCAGGACCTGCTGTTGGCCTGGTGGGGCCGCTTGCGCTAGACTATATTCTACTCTCACTTCAGTGAGACAGACCTTTCCTGCTAACCTTTTAAGTTCAGGATTGGAAAATTATCTTACCCTGTCCTTTTTGTTGCTTCTGTAGCTTCAGAATTCATTTTTAGGCATTGTTTTAAAGTTGTTTAGAATACTAAAATTTAGAGGTGAACATTTGATTATAATAAAAAGGCATATGAGAAACATTACTCGTATTAAAAGATTATAACCATGTGATTGATATTTTTTATTGATCATTGATTTAGGGAGTATTTGTAAAGGTAGAAAATATTTAATTAGTTTAAGGTTCTATTTCAGTGATTCTATTGAGGATAAGGTTCCCAGAGGATTTTTCTGTCTGGAGAATAGCTTTATGTAAGTAAATAATACTCAAACACCCCTAATTTCTGTGCTGCTTTTTAGGCTGTCATGAAAAGTTTTATTTTATTAGGAGACGATACGTTCTAGATTGGGCATTGCTTTCTGTTGCATTGACATTCTGTATTCTTTCATTCTTAAAATTCTCTCTCTTCTATTGTTCATCCTTACCTCTACACTTTTCTAGTAGTCTAGCAGAGCTATAACTAGGAATTTTTTACTTGTAACAGATGTCACTGACTATACTTTGGAGAGAAGCAGCATTAAGAGTATCCTGTGTTCCAGTCTTGAAACCAGGAAGATCTGAGTTCATAGGTGACCTCCAGACACATTTATTAGCTGTGTGAGTTTAGCCAAGTCACTTTGCCTTGTTTGCCTCTGTTTCCTCATCTGTAAAATGAGCAGAAGGAAATGGCAATCCACTCTAGTATCTTTGCCAAGAAAACCCCAAATAGGATCATGAAGAGTTGAACATGACTAAAATGATTGAATAACCACAAAATAAGTTTGAGACAAAAAGGAGAGAACAAATGATATAAACCAATTATTAGGAAATAACACTAACACTACCTTGGTACTCTTCACAAAGTAGGCATTCAATAAATATTGATTACAAAACAAATTTTTGGCATGAATTTTTTTTCTACAAAGTATATTTTGAGTCCTTTACTATTACCTTCCTCTGGTACCTTATTGTAGTAGGAAAGTGATCCTGTTTTCTTGAAGACAGTGTTAGGAAGGTGAGACATGGGGAGACAGATATTCTGGGATACTGAAGCAAGGCTAGAGGGGTTGAACTCAAGTAGGGGATGGGAAGGAGCTATACCTTAATAAAAGTGGAGCTCACACTAGCAATTTGGTGACTTCATTTATTAACTAATTATGTTTTCTTGCTAAGTTCTTTTGTTTTTATACCTTACCAAAGGACTTGAAGTGCTGGTGAGTCTTTTCAATTCCCCTCCCAGAAGAAAAGTTTAATTTGCTCCTTTCCAGTTAATGATTATGTGAGCAAGTGTGTGTGTGTGTGTGTGTGTGTGTGTGTGTGTGTGTGTGTGTGTGTGTGTTTAGCAAAGTGGTATTAAAATGAAATGCAGACTAACCTTTTGATTTAACTTAGTGTGCATAAACTTGAACTTGCCAGGGGAAGAAGCAATAATTATTGTATTTCTTTTTATAAAGGATTTCTTCTGAATATCATTCTTTAGTTTAAGATTGTATACTGAATGAGTAGCTTTTGATTCTAAGCATCTGAGGAAACTGTGTACTTGCTTAAACACCTAAACAGGCATGACAACTCCCCAGAGAGTGAGAAAGATTTATTTCCTTTTTTATATAAAATGTCAAATGAACTTATGACAAAGGGAAAATGACACATAAAAAGGAGAGAACAAATGGCATAAACCAGCTATTAGAAAATAACATTAATACTACCTTGTTATTACAAAAGTAGGCATTCAGTAAACGTTGACTGAAAAAAATTACAGCATGAATGTTTTTTTCTACAAAGTATATTTTGAATCCTTTACTAACACCCTCCTCTTGTGCCTTTTTGTAGTAGGAAAGTGATCTTGTTTTCTTGAAGGCAGCATTAGCATAACAGACACTCAGGGTGGTCTTTTTCAACCAAGAAGTCTTTGACCTTGGGCCAGTAAGAAAATGTGTATCTGTGAGCTGGTTACCAGCCTGGCTATATTTTGAGAGGCTCATTACTAAAAGGTTGGCTCGTAGGGGCAGAAGTGACTGTTGTTATTTACTCTAGATACAACATCTCAGAAATATCTGTTTTAACATATAGAGTGGTTGTGATCTGCTTTGTCAGAGAAAGTGGTCATGCCAATGAAATCAGAATTTTTTTTTAAGTATTGAAGGAGATGCATCCTGAATACAATGAAAAGGATAAAAGTTAAGCCTGAAAGTGTCTCTGAAATGGAGGAGAACTGAGGAGCAAAGACTGCCTCTTTAGGATATCCATGGAGTTCTGGCTTATCAGTCAATCAAAAGACTTTATATTATCATATCATATCATATGACCCTTCAATTATCATGGCCAGTAGAAAGCAGCCAGACGACGTCCGCTCTTTTGCTGAAGATGGCAGTGAGGGAGAAGGGAAAGATCCCTCCACTATCATGTCCAAAAGTAAGTCCACTCAAGTATCCATTCATTTAACTGGCATGCCTACTGAAAGTAGTGGGATAGTTGGGGAGAGAAGGGGCATTGTGCAAAGAGGAGGGCTTACATTTTCAAGTTTTTCCTTATTTGCTTTTCATAGATTCTTAAATTCTAAAGTTAGTTTAGTTATATCAGTTTTTATCCCCACAACTCCCCCTTTATTCTTTGCATGGAATTTAATGCAATGAAAAGATTGAATTTTTCAGGGTCCTCTTTCCATTACAGCTTATACTTACAGTATGTCATATCTTAAAGGATTTTTCTTGAATCTGTGTTTTTATGAATCACAACTCAAGACATTATAGTGCATTTTTATTATGAGATACAAATGAATATTCAATTAAGAGGCAAATGTTTCATTTTTAAAAGCTGGATAAGATGTGCTTAACCAGCTGGTTAAATTTAAACTGCCAAAAATAAATCTAGTACCAGAATATTTTCTGGCTCATTTTCCTTTGATTATGAATTGGATACCCTATCATAGTCTCTTAGCATTTTTCTATGAAAGTCAAATTATTTTAGTGCTTACTGATGCTACCTTTCTTACATAATCTTCTGTATGTTCTTCAATTCAAACTTAATTAAGAAAATACCTGTGTTGATATTTGTTTTTTGTTTAATCTGCTTCCTATTATGCTGCTTAAAAAAAGGGACTGGCCTGAGGAATTCTCTCTTCTATTTAAAGATAAATATCAGCAATATCAATTGATTAGTATTACTGTAAATATAATTTCAGGGGTATGAGGAATTCCCATTTTGAAAATTCTCTCCACCAATTCATATCAATAATTCCTTGAGAGTTGTCTATGTGATTCTTGTTAATGTCTTTCTATAAATATTTTCCATTTTAGATACATGTATACCTTTGCCATAATAAATATACTCAATAGAATATTATTAAGATAGGGCATATCTAGTATATGTTTCTTCCTGGTTTATCAATGCTTCAGCTAGGGTATTGTGGCCTATCACAATTATGTTAATATGCACTAAGTATTTTGCCGAAGTTTATACCATCCAACTTCTACAGACAGGAACCTAGGAAATGTGAATAACATACTACTTGTGTTATGAACATGCTTTGTCTCAGGCCCATTATTACTTATAAATGCTTCTGAGTAATGGGACCATACGTTTGTGCAGATGAGGATTTTTTTTAAGTGAATTACTGTTTCCTCAAATTTTCCTTCTTTGTAGCAAATGAGGGCAATGGATTAGGCATTCCCCACTTCTAAATAGCCATTTACAAAATAAATAAAGGAAACCTGGCCTGCTTGTCACTCTTCTGTCTACATTCAGTCTTTAAGAGAACAGATGACAAAGAGTTCTGGGTCTTTGGCAATTTTCTTTCTTGAACAAAACATCAAAATGAGGTTGTCAGAGGACAATAGACTTCACTGGTGAGTTTTAATCTGCTGAGGCTATGGGAGCCTAAGGAGAGTTTCATACTGAAGAGGGAGTTATTTGTTGGACAAGGAGCTTACTAAATACCACATGGGAGAAAACTCATTTATAACAAATGGGCCAGTTGGTGCATGGAATCAGTACTTAATCTGTGCCTGCCAGAGAAACTTGTGAATAGTGTTAGTTCAGTGGAATGAGTCCCTCTGCATGTGAACTATGCCTTTTCTCTTCCATTTGCCCTAATCACAAACCAATTCAGTTTTCTGAGGCTATTTTCTGAAGAGCTCTATATAGGCATAAAAAGAAATTCAGAAATTAAATACAGAGAAATTAGACTAGAGAGTATATTCTCATGGGTATCTACTTGGATATTCTTCTAAATATAGCAAATTGTTGTTAAACCCCTTGCTTGGCAGCAAAACATATGACTTCATAGTTTATTTTATGCAAGACTCTATTACTTTCATCCACATGTGGGTCATTTAAAGGATGATCAAATCATAATGAATAAACTTGAAATATTTTAAAGAACCTGAGTATTTTTTTAAAATGTGCTTGCATGTTACCACTATAAAATCTGATAGTTTGGAAACAAAATGCTATTACAAAGAAGACTATATTAAAGTAGCAGTTATAAACATAGGGGCAGTGGGATGTATTGTTGTCCTTTGTTTTCGAAGAGGACCAAAATACATCACCATGAAAAAGTGAAGTTTCAATGTGTCCAACTGTGGCTGATCAGACCAATATGATCTCAGAATGCTCTACCACAGGTTGGACACAGATAGTCCATATGAGTATTTGGGGTGGATACTCCAAATTTGCTCATCCTACGTTTACTTTGTGATGCCTAAATTCTGCTTTGCTCATAGAGCACAGTACCATTTCTGATGCTGAGCAGTCCTATGCCAGTGTCTTCCATGTTGCATAGTCAAATCCAAAGTTCTTGAGAGGGACCTTGAGAGTGTCCTTGTATCACTTCCTCTCACCACCATGTGATTGCCTGCCCCATGTGAGTTCTCTCTAAAACAGTCTTTTCAGCAAGCATATACTTTCTATTAGAACAACATGGCCAGCCCATTGGAGTTGTACTCTCTGAAGCATAATTTGAATGCTTGACAATTCAGCTCGAGCAAGTCCTTCAGTGTCTGGTACCTTATCCTGCCAGGTAATCCTCAGAATCTTCCTAATACAGTTCAAATGGAAGTGATTCAGTTTCCTGACATGGCACTGGTAGACTGATCATGTTTCATAGGCATACAACAATGAGGTCAGCACAATGGCTCTGTAGACCTTCAGTCTAATACCTCTTCTCTTCCAAACTTTTCTTTTGAGCTAGCTTTGGCAATGCGTACATCAACCTCATTGTCAATGTGTACATCCCTGGAAAGTATACTACCAAGGTAAATGAACTTATCCACAGCATTTGAAACTTCTCCATTTGCTGTAATTGATGGTTCCACATGTGGATGGTGTGGTGGTAGCTGGTGGAGCACCTGTGTTTTCTTGGTGTTAATTATTAGGCCAAAATTAGTACAGGCAGCAGAGAATTGATCTGTGCTTTGTTGCACCTCAGCTTCAGAGGCTGCATTGAGTGCACAATCATCTGCAAACAGAAAGTCATGCACCAACACTCCCTCCACTTTAGTCTTGGCTGGTCGCCTTTTCAAATCAAAGAACTTACCATCAGTATGGTAGTTGACTTGGATACTGTGTTCATCCTCATTAAAAGCATCTGACAATATGACTGAAAACAGATATATAGTGGAATAGGCAATGATTGACCTGGATGTTAGAAGACTGCTCCGTTAATTTTATCAACTAGGTTTAAGGGGAATATCTTCCTCATCTCTCTGAAAGAATCCAAGTTAAACATTTTCTATTTCCAGCAAATCAATCAGGGTGGTTTTGGGCACAGTTTTTCATATTTCCAATTCCATGTAGTTGACTATTGACTTGGGAAGACTTGGGCATTCTCTATGTAGGTGTCTTCCCCATTGCTTTCTGCTAAAGAATATCAGCAAAGTCCATGTAGCACAATTCTTAAAAGCAATCTGGAAATTAATATTTTTTTCTATGAGATTCCAGGCCTACTATAGCTGGTTGGCCCTTTCTCCCTCATTCCTGAAATGTGGTTATACAGTTTATATAGTCATTGCTAGAACTGTACAAAAATAGTTATAGGATATATACATACCACTGTATAAAATGACAGTTATACATCATTTTACAAAATTCTCATAGGTCATCACCTATTTTAGGACATATGAAAACCTACCTATCAATCAATCAGTTAGCTAGCATTTAAAACGCACTTTGTTGTGTGCCAGGCACTGTGGTAAATGATAGGAATATAAAAAAAAGCATAAAAGACAGTTCCTGTTCTCAAGGAGCTTATAATCTAATGAGAGAAACAACACAAAGTAACATATACAAACAATATTTATGAAGGATAAATTTAGGGTAATCTCAGAGGGAAGGTCCTAAGATTAAGGAGAACTTGGAAAGGTTTCTACCCCATCCAAAGATAATAAAGGAAAGGGGGAAAAAAAGTCAAGCTTACCCTTTTCTTCAAAGGGAAATTCTTACTCTAGTAGGTCTCATAACAAGGATAGGTAACATAAGTTGACTGGAAGTCATGGCCTTTATTTCGGGGATAAATTGTCCCAGGTGAAGATTCCTTTGTGTCCCTGAAACAAAGAAGATACCCACAAGTTTCTCAGAGATATTTGACAGATGACATCCAACATTTCTTCAGGGATATTATGGAACACATAGGGACTCCAACTAGAAATACAGACAAAAATTGCCGGTAGGTCCCTGTAACACCAGAAATTCCCCAATATACACTTTTTAAGCTGTACATGAGTATATTTGGAAATCTTCTTGGAGTATACTCAAAGAGGAGGCATAATAACTAAAAGAGAAAAAGTGGCCCTTTTGGGTCAGCCTACCTAAATCATACCATGTGAATCCAGAGCTTTGGGGGCCTGTGGTCATGGATTATATAAATAAGTATGACACTAAATTAAGTAAACACATTCATTATTTAATGAGTACCTTTAAGTCCAGTTATAAAAAGAAGAGTCATTGGCAATAGTAGTAGCTAACATTTATCTTGAGCTTTAAGCTTTTGCAAAGTGAAAAACATATGTCATCTCATTTAACCCACATAGTAACTTAATGAGGCAGGTCTTGTTATTATATCCATTTTATAGATTAGGAAACTAAGGGTAGCAGAGGTCAAGTGACTTGATCTGGGTCACACAACTAGTATCTGAGGCAGGATTCAAACCCAGTTTTTCCTGACTCCAAGTCTACCTCTCTAACTTATTTAATTTGAGAATTTGAGCTTTAAAAATATGTTTTCTTGAATTGAGGTCACCTGTGTGTGTGGTTTTTTGAACTTATGTTTTTTTTTTTTTAGGGGAGGGATAGTTTCTGGAAAATAAAAGAAAGGCTACTTTTCAGATAGGAGTAGAAAATACAATTTTAAGTTTATTACAACAGATGCTGGTTTCTATACCAAATAAACTTCCACATTTGCAGAATATTTGAATTTATACAAAACCATTATTTATGCTCATTTTATAATTTTTGTTTATATTTCTTTACTGTTGGCCTTCGTAGTTATTATAGCTCTTGTATTACCCATGTTTATAATTTCTTTTGATTTTCAAACAAGCAAGTGAAGAGTTTGGTTTCTTTCTAAATTGCATTAACTTTGTAAGGGAAAGAGAAAATGGAAGGAGAGGCTGAGGGATAGACACAGGAAAAAATACAGACATAGAAGACTGCAGAGGAGAAGTGAAAGGAAATGAGAGAAGACAGGAGAGAAGAGAGAGAAGGGGGAGTGAGATGGAAGATTTCAGTTAAAAAATGAAAAGGTATGTGTGAGTACCAAAGTCAATTATGCCTGAGGCTATAACAGATCAATGTTATTATCAAAAAATGGTCAAAGACTTAGAAACTGATTTCTTTCCATGTACTTTCTTCTTGCTAATATAGGCGTTTTCTTGTTTTTTTAGGAGATCTGTTTTGGTCCCCTGGGATATTGAATTTAAAAAGTTGTTTTAATCAAGTGATACATTTTCTGGCTGAAATGCAGAATTATCTTATTTTTAGGGGGATTGATGAAGTATGCTTATAGGAAGTAACAACAATGAGGGACATTTGTTTGATACTTATATTTTATTCTCTCTGTGTTGAGTGTCAAATGTCAATTGTCTGATTGAAAGAGGGAATGAAAAGCCAAGAAGACCATGAAAAGAGTACTCACTTTCAAATTCTTTCTGTTAGTTCCTTTGCTACTTGGGCAGGGCACTTCTCCTGTCTAGAACTCATTTTCCTCAAATATAAAATGAAAGGGTTGGATTGGATGGCTTCTAATGTCCCTTTCAGCTGAAAACTTATGATCCATTGAATTGTGTTCAGATCTTGACTGTTTTTGATAGCTTCACATTTGTCAGTAATATCCAACTTCATTTAGCTTTAGTTTTCTCATCTACAAAATGAGAGCACAGATTAGGTAATTCTGTTAGAACTTTTGGCTTTAAATTTTTGTAATTTTATGAAGAGGAGGGAAAACAAAACTGCCCAAAGCAGGTGAAGAAAGGTATTGGGTCCAGTAAAATCTGCAAGGTATTCATTTACGTTCAGTTATTGACTAATGTAGAAACAATTTCTCTCTAGACCCATTCTCTGCTCAATCAATAAGTTAGTTTCAAATTGAGCAATAATTTGACTTTTTATAGAGCACATCTTTTTCTGTTATGTGTCAGGTATAAATTTAGTTTCCCTGGATCAGTTTTCAAGGTTTTTTTCCCTCTTTTCTTCTCTCTAATCAGCTAAACATATGCATGGCTCTTTGACCTCTGGCTTTTCCTCTGTGACACTTTGTGAATGTTTTCATATGAGCTTCATGATTTTGTGTGAAAGGGATCCTTTAAGAGGTCAAATAATACAGCAGCAGGCTAGAGAGTGAAATTTCGTGGTCTATAATCTGTACCAGTAAATGATTGGGATTGACAGCCTATGATTTAGATTCCTTTCTACATTCTACATGGGTGTCTTGATAATCCCTAACTTGAAATTTTTGATTCATTTCATTGTCTCTTCTAATCGTATGTTGTAGAAATTCCAATGAGGAAATCATTTAGTTCAACTAAGAATTGACTAAGAATTTGTACTACAACATCCTCAACAAGGTGGCCATCCTGTCCCCTGAGGAAGTTTATTCCATTTTTAGATAGCTCTGATTGTTGGCAAGCTATTTCTTGCTAGGAGTCAAAATCTGCCTCTCTGCAGCTTCCACTCATTTCTTCTACCTCTGCCTTCTAGGACCATGCAAAACAAGGATAATCCCTCTTGCACATGATGATCCTTTTAAGTACTTGAATGTAGTTATTATGTACTCCTTGAGTTTTCTCTTGGATAAACATCCCCAGTTTTTTTAATCATTTTATGGCAAAGGCTACCCATCTGTGCACCCACTTCATTGCTGTAGGGTAATTCATTCAGTTTTGCTGGAATGCTTTCTCTTTGGATAGTACTAAGGTATGGTATGAAAATGTGGTCTTTTCAATAGAGGCAACTCCTCAGTGTGGCAATTCCTTCTACCAATGCAGATCTGCAACTGCTTTGCAACTTAGAGCAAGAATTTCTAGCTTTTTGTAATGGATTCCTTTGACAGTCAGATAAAGCTTATGGACCCCTTTTCAGAATAATGTTTTTAAATGCATAAAATAAAATATGTATGAATAAGAAGGAAACTAAGTATATTAAAAATATATATATTATATATATTGAAATATAAATATATCAGAGTATATTAAATAAAAGTTCATAGCCCCAGGTTTAGAATTGCTGTCTTTAACAGCTGCTCAGGACAACTGAGAGATTATATAAGCCTAACCTCTGACACTATGTGTCAGTCCGTATTTGTCAGTGAGGAATTGAACTCAGAGGTTTTTGAGCTTGATGATGTCTTTGAGCTCTCTATCCATTCTATTCTGCTACCTGTCACTGGTAGTCAGTAAGTTGGAGTCAAATATACATTATGATGAAGTCAGAAAAGACTCTACATTAAATACTGGGGATCATTGTAGCCACAGAATCACAGAACATTAGAACTAGAAGGGACTTCGGTGATCAAATTGTGTAAACCAATCATATCATAGTTGAGGAAGCTGAGACCAAGAGGAGGGTACATGATTCACTTAAGGTACCACAGTGAGTAAATATCAGAGCATAAAACATTAGGACTTTAAAGTTGGAAGTAATTTTAAAAATTATCTTGTCCATACTCTATTATTAGACCAAAGCTCAGAGAAAATGTGTGTTGCTGAAGATTGCATAGCTATAGTGGCACAACCAAGGTTAGAACTCAGATAATAGGATCATGTGGGCAATTAGGTGGTGCAGTGGATAGAGTGCTGGGCCTAGAGTCAGGAAGACTCATCTTCCCAAGTTCGGATCTAGCCTCAGACACTTACTAGCAGTATGACCTTGGATAACTCAATTAACCCTGTTTGCCTCAGTTTCCTCATCTATAAAATGATCTGGAGAAGAAAATGTCAAACCGCTTCAAGAAAATCCCAAAAAGGGATATTAAGAGTCAGTGATGACTGAAAAACAACTAAACAAAAAATAAGAACATAGATTTAGAGATTGAAAGGACATTAGAATTGATCTAGCCCATTTACTTAATTTTGCAGATGAGACATTGAAGTCCAGAGCAAAAAAAAAAATGAAGCACAAATCTGCTGTCCTGACTTGAAGTCCAATGTTATTTCTATTTCACAATGGTGTCTTTCTTCAAAGATATATGGAACTTGGCCTTACCAATATTGTGAACTATAAAGACTGCTTTCTTTTTGTTGACCCTTGTTACCTGGTATCCTCATTCATTCTTTCTTACCTTTCCCCATCAAAACTTGTTCTTCAAAAAGAACCAAAATCTCATTTCCACTGAAGTAGCATTATGATGATAACTCACGTTAAGGATACCAGAGGGTGTTTTATCAGAGAATGAATATGTTTGGTTTAAGTCCAACAATAAAAAGAATTGTTGAATTTCAAGTATAGCAAGAATGGTGATGGAGAGTTGTTTGTTTTTTGTGAAGGCATCAGTCAAGCAGCATTTATTAAGCATCTACTATGTGCTAGGCACTGTACTAAGAGCTGAGAAAAGAAAGGTAAAAGGCAGTCCCTGCTCTCAAGGAGCTTACAGTATATTAAGGAAGACAACATTCAAATACCTAGGTACATACAGGATATACTCAGGATAAATAGGAGAAAATCAATAGAGGGAAGGCATTGGCATTAAAGGAGATCAGGAAAGGCTTCTTGCAGAAAGTGTTATTCTAGCTACAATTCAAAGGAAGCCACAGAAGCTGGGAGGCAGAAGTGAGGGGAGAGAGAGAGAGAGAGAAAGAGAGAGAGAGAGAGAGAGAGAGAGAGAGAGAGAGAGAGAGAGAGAGAGAGAGAGAATTCAGGAAAGGGGGAAATGGAAGTGATAGGGAGGCATTGGAGTTGATAGAATGGGGGGGAAGGGGTGGTGACATGATCAGACCAGCATTTTAAGAAGATTACTTTAACAAAGCACAGAACTAGAGTGTGGAGATACTTGAGAAAGGGAGACCATGAATGAGTCCAGGAATGAGGTGATGAGAAGAAAGAAATAGGGCCTTAACAGGATCCCTTGAATTAAGCTACATATTGTATACATTTATACAAACATTCTATACATTTATCCTATTTTTGTGTACTGGTGAGCTGTGTTAATTACAGCACTAACTAGGCCATAAAAGTGTCATCTCCCATCAAAATACGTTATTTTTTCTTTTTTCAGATCCATAGATTGTGATGCTCCTCCTGTTCTCATTAATTTATGATCTCATAGATGTAGATATTTCCTCCAATAGTATGGAACTCCTTTCCATTCTCTATGATTCTTCCTATGGCTCCTCAAAATCCTGTAGAGACAATCTGCCCAATTTGTTTGAAGCCTGAATCTAGATAACAATTATAATCTGCATTTATGTAATGCTTTAAGGTTTGGATAGTCTTTTACAAATATTTTGTTCATCTTCACAATGATCCTATAGTAGGAAATGGGAATCCATTTTGTAGAAGAAGAAACTGAGGTAGAGAGATGGGAAGTGACCTGCCCAGGGTCACATAGCTAGTAAATATCTGAGATCAGATTTGAACTCATCTCTTCTGACTCCAGGTTCACTGTTCTATCTACTGCACTGCTGAGTAGTTAATATTTTGTAGGTCCATGTTTAGTTAGAGAAGGAAATGGCAAACCACTTCAATATCTTTGCCAAGAAAACCCCATGGACAGTATGTATGGTCTATGGGGGCATGAAGAGTAAGACACAACTGAATGACTGAACAATACACCAGCATAACATTAGGGCTCTTAGGAAGGAAAGATTATGATTCTTCCCTTGTAATACATGAGCACATTGCTTTGTTTTCCAATTCAACATTTCCCAAATTGTAGCCCTTCTCCCATTCCTGGTGTGCAAGTCAGTGACTGTCATATAGCACATCCTATTTAATTGCAGTTTTAGGTCACCTGAAATTTTAATTTTTTGTGAGATTATTGTGTTTCATAAAGTAATATTGGGAAAATATGGCTGTTAAACCTGGAGTTTTGTGTCAGGTACCAGTTTGTGATAATTAAGAGCATTCTAAAATTGATTCAATTTTAACTTCTCTCTTTCTGAATATATGTGTATACTACATGTAGTATTTATATATGTTTACATATAGCTATATAAAGTATAGGCTACTCTTCCTCTCTCCCATTCCCTCTCAAATCTGGTTGGTATGAAATGTGAGTATGGCTTATAACCAATCATGCTCTCAGTTTCAAAGATAAAGAATCCATGATTTAAGATGACACATCGGGAATTCATTCTGTGCAATATTTTGGTACAGTTGATAGTTTTGTAACAGCATGAGAAAAAATAGCTCCTGAATGTATTATCCATGACTTCGCAAAATGTGACTTTTCAAATGTAATTGATCATAGTGAAGATGAGATAGTGTGGGAAGATCAGGAAAAAAAGTGACATTGAAAGTGATGATGAAGGTGAAGAAAGCCATGACTATAAAAATGAATGAGATTTTTGTGCGGCATACAAAGATGTGAAAAAATGTGCAACACATTTTAAACATAGCTATTTAATGTATTTTTTCAATGTTTAATTTTCTTTCAAAGCAATGTCACTTTAGGAGGATAGCCTATATTTGGATTAATACAGTGTATGTGATTTTCATTTGTGTTTAGAAATATTAATGACATTGTCATAATCTATTTCTTTATCAATAATCTATTTATTGAGAGACTCCTAAAAGATTATCTCATGTAGCCCTTGTTTCTATACTAAAGCTGCTATTTTCAAAGCCTGGAGCTATTTGCAATTTTTTAATCTGCCCTCCTTCTTGTTTGCTGAATGCTTTGGCTCAAAAAAGAACCCCTCCATCTGTTTTTGGTACATCAGGCTCATCTCTCTGCCCTCGTGGCTTCCCATGAGCCTGTAATTATGTCACATTTCTTTAAGCTATGCTTCAGTATGTCCTTACAGCATTTTTCCCCTAGCACACTCTGTTCAGTTTCTGCACACATATATTAGCTCACTTGAACCCCTACTTGGCTAGACCACTCTGACCCAAAGTGACCTTCTTCTGGCTATGTGAATAGAATTAATATTCCTGAGCATGAGATTTTTGGAACAGTAGTAGAGTGAAACTATTGATTGTGTTTTGTGATTTATTTTTATTTTTAAAGGACAGGAGTGCTTGAAGTAACAATATTCAAGGCAAAAGAAATTATAAAGCTTTAAAATCTCAAGCCCTAGAAAACCCCTGAATTGATAAAATTCATGGAAATTCTTTTACGTCAACTACTCCAATACTCAAATGGATTTGTGATCTCATCCATGTTGGTATTCTCTCCTATGCAAGTCTTTCACACCTGCCCAACCTCTATGACTTTCCTCTATGTTCTCTCATAGATTCTGTCCTGTAATAGGTAGTCTACTCATTGTGCCTTGACTGGGGCAGGGGGAGGCACAAAGGACTGGACCACACTTTGATAATTTGGATCTATGTCCCAAATAGAACACTGTAGAAGGCCATAGGTTATTAACAAAAAATAAATACTGAAGATAACCTTGGTCTTTATTTTGAAAATGCTTATAGAAGGACTTATATAGCTCTGGGATTGTGCTCATCCTTTTCTGCCAAAGAAAAGACCATGTCATCATTTCTCTGACATGACTTGCACTTGACTTTGTTTTGAGTGAAGGAAGGCTGTTCAACGTTGCCAGCCTCATTTCTCCTCCAAAGCCATCTGGATCCAGTGACCAGATATTTATCAGGATGACTGGAGATGGCCTAGGGTGCAATGGGAGACATTGTCCCCTTAGGTCAAGGCCTATTCAGTGCTCACTTAGGGTGAGATAATACCTATTCAGAAGAAGATAGTCCTGTTTAAGAAGTAGTCAGGGGATGGCCCTTTTAATGATGCAAAGAAAAATAACTAGGTCAGGCTGAGAGGGAAACAGCAACAGTTACTATTGATAGTAACTTAAGCCAGGAGGTTCCAGAAAACAGCCCTTAAGTGGAGCTTGCGCAGGTCTAGTGTTGTACAATCTATGGGCTTCAGAGTGCAGTAGGTTTAAGGTTTTGGGAAAGGAAAAGAAAGGAAGGGAAGGGAAAGAAAGGAAAGGAAAGAAAAGGATCTAGCCAGCAAATCCTGAGTTAACTGGGCATCCTCTGGCTATCCAAATTTACCTTACTTTGGATAGGAGAAGAAGGAGAGGTGGAGACAGAGAGGAGAGGAGAAATTGAGTTACCTAGCTAACTGGGTTCCCATTCAGGCAGCTGGGTCTACTCACAGGTTGTTGTATTCATCCTTCATTGCCGAAGAAGACTACGCCATCAGAGAAATGATGACACGACTTGCACTTGATTTTGTTTTGAGAGAGCCAGGGGCTGTTCAACATCACCAGCCTCACTTCTCCTCCAGAGCCATCTGTGTCCATTGACCAGCTCTGGGATAATGCCACCGACGAACTACTTCGTGGTATTTTTTGTTTTTGTTTTTGTTTTTTTTATCAGTGGAAGCACGGTATACTGGGAAGGCCTAGGTATCAGTAAGACTTAATTTCAAATATTACTTCTCCAATATATGCCAGCAATGTCACCTTAGCCAAGCCACTTAACCATTTAGAACTCTCAGTTTTTCAGTTGAGTTGCAATAGTGGAAGGACTTTCTACACTCACTGGAAGCTCCTGACACTGACAAAATGCTAGGCCCAGACCAAAAAAAAATGTTTTCAATATCAAGTGGCCTCAAAATTTATTGCATGTTTTAAAGATGCTCATATGAGGACCATGGGAGCAAAATAAATTACTTTGGGTCTTTTATTGGAAAGTCTATAAAATTTACCCCTGGAATAAATATTTTAGTGACTTAAGAGGCACTTTTTGTTTCAGTGTTTATAGGGTTCCATTCTGTTTATTTCTAAGTAATCCAGAATGCAAAAGGAAAAAGAAACAAGGAAAATATTTATATTGTCCATGATGATAAAAAATTAAGAACTGAAATGGAACAAATAAAACGTATGTAATTTAGTAAAGGTGAATAATTTTTCTGAAACTACCTGATGCATTCCTCTCATGTGACCCCCTACCCCAACAAATAGGTTATATTTAAATGTTTGTTTTAAGTTTAAAGAGATCAAAATCAGTAAAAACTTAGAAGTTAATGAAAGTAACTGGTATTTTTATCTTTAGCTTCTCACACTCTCCTAAATATCCCTGGGGTACTAACATGAGATTTTGAAGAAGGCAGTAAAAGAAAAGTTACTGGAATTTTGACATGTTTGATGTTATTCCAGAAATGAAGAGAGGAAAGGTAAACAGTTCTCCTAAACAATTTCTTCTATATTAAGCTTGTTATCATCTTGATATTTTTGATTCACATGGACATTAACTCAGGCAAACCTAATATTGTGGAGCAAATAGCAAGCATAGCCTCTCTCTGTTTTCCAGTAAAATATGGCATATTTGTCATTCTTGTTGTGGGAAGTACTATATAAACCACTGTATTATATAAAATTTATACACATATATACATATAATATGCATATGCAAAAACATAAGTGCTTGTATAAGCACCATAGAAGGGTTCATAGCTTTGGGATGATACTATCACTTTTTAGTCTCTTTTTCAAAAAAAGGAAGAGAATATGATCTGCAAAACTTAGGTCCCTGAGTTTGACTTTGATTACTGGGAAATTACAGAGCAGATCATTGAAGAGATGCTTGGTGAACATTTAGGAAAAGAATTATGATTACAAAGAGCCAGTGTGACTTCATCAAGAATGGGTTATGCCAGACTAACTTTATTTCCTTTTTTGACGAAGTTATTCAAGTAGTAGATTGGGGGAAAGTTTTAGACCAAATTTACCAAGTTTTTAGCAAAGCATTAGATAAATCATAATTTAGTTCTATAGGAAAAGATGGGGAGAAGTGGAGCAGACAGTGCAAGGTAGATTTGGAACTGGTTGAATGACTAGACTAAAAGAATAGTTCAAAAAGAACTTTTCAAGATGTCTTCTTTGGAGGACTCAAGAGATCTGTGATTGGACGTAACATTAAAAAAATCAGTGACTTGGGTAAAGGCATAGACTTGTCAAATTTGCAGATGACCCAAAGCTAACCCACATGGTGACAAAGAGCTTGGGAAGCTGGAACATTGGGCTGAAGCAAAGAAGGTTAAATTTAATAGGGATAAATTCTTACACTTGGGATGTAAAAAAACAACTTCATAAGCAAGAGTTGGAGGAGGCATGGCTAGATGACAGCTCGTCAGAAAAAGATCTGAGGGTGTTAGCGGCAGGTTCTTTAGTGTGTCTTGATGGCCAGAAAAGCTAATGAGATTTTGAGTTGCATTAAGAGAGGTATCTAAGAGATTGTAATTCTTCTGTTCTCTGATCTGGTGTAGGGGATAAGGAATTTGAGAAAGATTTTCTAGAGTACAGAGTAAGAAAGCGTTTCCTCAGTTTCAGCTATATTAATGACTACTATTTGAATGAGGCTAAAACTTTTAATATGCAACACCTGTTCATTCAGATAGTGATTGCAGCTTGAACTCAGCTGGCTAGCAGCATTCTCTTATTTGTAACCAACTGCCTAGAGACCTCAGTGGCTCTCTAGGCTACATAGTTAAGGGTGGTCTGAATAAAAGGGTCTGATTGCTCTAATTACTTCATTACAGCATCCACCTGGATCTAGCAGGTGAGGCCAGAAAATTTCTATAGTCAATGTGTAAGGTCTTTATTAGGGCTTTCCTCAGCTGTTGGAGATAAAATCTTATCACCTCAATAAAAGTCCTTTCTGCCACCATGTTTAGATTCCAGTCCTAGATCTCCCATGATTCAAACTCAAGCTTTCCATATGGTTAGATGATACCAGGAGTATTTTATTTGATTCTGGTTAAAGCAATTTAAGAACAAGTTTAATAAGTTTGAGAGCATCAGAAGAAGGCAACCAGGATGGTGTCCATATTATCTGAAAAAAGATTTAAAGAACTGAGATTGTTTAGATTGAAGGATAAAAGAGTCAGAGGTGGTGGTAAGGGGTTTGATATCTATGTTTAAGTATTTGAAAAGCTGTCATGCATATGATAGACTAGAAATATTCTGTTTGATTTCAGAGAGTACAACCAGAAGCAATGGGTAGTTGTAAAAGATAAATTTAGTTTTGATGTCAGGAAAAAAATTTCCAGCATTTGTAACTATCCCAAAGTGGAACCGACTCTGTCAGGAGTTATTGGTATCCTCCTCCTTGGAGGTCTTGAAGCAGTGACTTCAAGTTATGTTCACATTCCTTTTGGGAAGTATTTGAACGAGATAGTCACCTTTCTTTAAAATACTGTGATTCTGTGTCAGATGGACATTTTCTTGGAGAATAACGTGGCTGCTTCTTTTGGAGAGTGAATGTGGCTTTTATAATGTCAGCTAATTGAGAGGGAATTAGAAAGCAAGTGCTGGTCACATCTGGTCACATCAAAACACATACTCTTTCATCGCAAAACTCAGATCCTTCTTGTTACACTGGTATGGAATGCCTGACCTACATCTTGCCCTTTGCTCCTTGGACTTTTTTGATTCTGTTATCAATTGCTTTTTGTTTCTCACATCTCTTTTTGGTTTTGGTTCTCTGGTTTAGCTCCTGTCTTTCTTGTCAGAGATCCTGAATTTTTATGACCATTCTCAAAGTTCTGGTTTCTCTCTGCACAGGGACCTTTTGGTTTTCATTTTTCCTTGATCTTCAACCCACTGGTCTTTAGCCTCTTGTATGGGAGATGCCTAGAAGCACTTTAATCCACAGAGGATTCAATCTCCATTTGTTGTTTTTTAGTTTTCAACATTCACTTTTATAAGATTTTGAGTTCCATATTTTTTTCTCCCTCCCTCCCTCCTGCTTCCCCAAGATGACATGCAATCTGATATAGGCTGGGCATGTACAGTCATATCACATATATTAATCATGTTCTAAAAGAAGAATCAGAACAAAAGGGAAAACACCAATAGAAAGAAAAAACAAAAAACAAAAAAGAGAAAATAGTATACTTTGATCTGCATTCAGACTCCACAGTTCTTTTTCTGGATGTGGATAGCATTTTCCATCATGAGTCTTTTGGAATTGTCTTAGATCATTTAATTGCTGGGAAGAACTAAGTCTTAACAATGTTGCTATTACTGCATACAATATTCTCCTGGTTCTGCTCACTTCACTCAGTACCAGTTCCTGCAAGCGCAGGTTTTTCTGAAATCTGCCTGCTCACCATTTCTTATGGAACAATAGTATTCCATTACATTCATATACCACAACTTGTTCAGCCATCCCCCAATTGAAGGCCATCCCCTCAATTTCCAATCTTTGCCACCACAAAAAGAATGGCTATAAACATTTTTGTGCATGTGGGTCCTTTCCTCTTTTGTTATGATATCTTTGGGATACAGAACCAAGTAGTGGTATTGCTGGATCAAAGGATATGCAGAGTTTTATAACTCTTTGGTCATAGTTCAAAATTGCTTTCCAGAATGGTTGGATCACAACACTATCAACAATGCATTAGTGTTCCAATTTTTACACATCTCTAACATTTATCATTTTCCCCTTATCTCACATTAGCTATTCTGATAGGTGTGAGGTGGTACCTCAAGGTTGTTTTAATGTGCATTCTTTAATTAATAGTGATTTAGAGCATTTTTATATGACTATAGATAGCTTTAATTTTTGGATCTGGAAACTGCTGGTTGATATACTTTAACCATTTATCAACTAGAGAATGATTTGTATTCTTATAAATTTGACTCAGTTCTCTATATATTTTAGAAGTGAGGCCTTTAACAGAAACACTGGCAATAAAAATTATTTTCCAGCTTTCTGCTTTCCTTTTAATCTTGGTTTCATTGACTTTGTGCAAAAACTTTTTACTTTAATGTAATCAAAATTCTCCAATTTGTGTTTCAAAATGATCTCTCTCTCTCTTGTTTGTTCATAAATTCCTCCCTTCTCCATAGATCTCACAGGTAAACTATTCCTTACTTTCCTAGTTTGCTTATAGTATTACCTTTTGTGTCTAAATCATGTACCCATTTTGACCTTATCTTGGTACCTAATTCTGGGTTTTCAAAGAAGATTTCACAAAATTTCTCAGCCCATGTTCCTGGCAAAGAATAACCTCATAGTTCTTCTGTAATGCAGGGGCTTCTTGGGTAGTAATTATGCTGCCACCCTTATATCAGATTGCCTCAGAAATCTTACTATCCTTTGAGGGTGTCACACTTCTAACATTTATTGCAGTGAAACCTCTTCCAGAACCTTAAAAATCTCATATCAGTGGGCAATCTGGTATCATTCCTTTTAAGCTGGCTGCTCTTATTCTAGAAAAGAGAGAAAGATTTTTATTAATACTAACCATCACACATCAATAGACATTTACAGTGATGAAAATTATAGTATCTTCTTAAAATGTGACCAGAGTCACAACATTTAGAGGAGGATTTTATTCGTAGAGGAACCTAATCCTTGCTACAGAACCCCTTGATATTTGTAACTAAAGTTGTCAATAAGGGGTCTTTTACCATCCCCTGCTGATACAACTGGGTGAAGGGGCGTATTGTGAAAAAAAAATATGGAAAGATAGCCAGAATATCTGTGCTTTAAAGTCCAAGATGAAGAGTTTATATTTTTTCTTGTAAAAAATTGGGAGCCTTTGAAGCTTATTGAGTGGATGGTGGCATGGCTAGACCTGTGCTTTAAGAATATTAAATAGGCATCCTATGGAGGATGGATTTGAGAGGGGAAGAAGCAAATCAAACACAGATACGCACTACTGGTACTTGTCCTTTCCCTCAGTTTCATAAACTTGATATCACCCTCAGTTTCTTGCCCCACATATTTAATCAGTTGTCTAGTCTTGTTTACTTGCATAATGTCTTGTAAATACATATTTTCCTTTCTGTTCACTCACACAGCCACTATCTTAGTTCAGGTCCTGATCACCCCAAAACTAGGCTGTTACAATGGCTTCCCAGTTGGTCTTCCTGTCTCAGATTTTCCCACTCCAATCTATTCTCTGCACGGTTGTAAAAGTGATTTTCTTAAAGTGCATGTTTAACCATATTTCTCTCCTATTTAGTTAGTTCCACTGACCACTATAGGATGAAATGTTATTTCATCTTTATCACATCCTTTAAAAATGTATATCTTTTGGCAAGTTTTTTAATGTATTTAATTGTAAATACAATAGTATGTGTACATGTATATAGTTTATAATTGAATGCACATATAAATAGTTGAGTTATGTATTCAAAAATTATTTTCCAGCGAGTCAAAAAAATTGGGAGACCACTGCCATAGATGAAATTAAAGTTTTGCTTTCCCCAAAGTGTTCTATATCTATATCTCCATAATATATTGATTTTTTAAACTTATTTTTAATAAAAAATTCTAAGATAATCGGTGTTAATTTTGAATATACATCTATTCTGAAGTGCTCTCTCTCACTGTCACTGTCTCCCTCTCTCTCTCTTTTCTGTGTATATGTGTGTATATGTGTGTGTGTGTGTGTGTGTGTGTGTGTGTGTGTATGTGTGAGTGTGTGTGGTGTCTGTTGGGGAGAGGAATTGTTGAAGACGAGAGAGAGAGAGCACGGAGCAGAAAAGTGAGAAAACAGTTTTGTGGAAGGAACATCAACCTCTAGGCATATTTCATGTGCTACAGACAATCAATCATGTTCTGTTCTTCTTGCCAGAATGTTAGATTCTGGGAAAAGTTCCGAGAGAGAGAGAGTATTTAGATAGTACTCTAATGTGATATGTTTAAATGTGGGGAACATTTGTTTGGACTCCAAACAAGTTATTTGGAAAGTTAGCACTTTAACTAAGGTGGTTTTAACATGAGGCAAGCTAAGGACCTTTAAATGGAGTATCTCTTTCCCGCCAAACCCACTCTCTGCTAAGCCATGCTGTTCTTCCAATTTCTACTAACCTTTTTGGTCAGATATTTTCAAAAACACAGAAAGCTATTGAACAAGCATTATTCTTGCAACCTCCATCTGAAAGAACTTCTTTTGATTTAATTTGAATTTCATGGACTCATGCATAGATTCACCAAAGTTAGTAGGGGAAGAGCTAGGATGAGAAAGAGTACCTGGCAGAGAGAAGGAATGATCTGCCAGATTGTACAACCATCATCTTTGTCATTTTATTTTCTTAAATGATGTCTTTTAGAATTCTTACCTTAACTTAAAATTGTTTTCCCACCATAGAAAACTAAGTACAACCTGAGGCAAGAAAGGATATTGTTACTCTAGAAATCCCAAATGTATTTCTATAAACTAATTTATGAGGATCCTATATAAGAAGTTATACAGAGTGCAAAATTTCTTTTCTATCCTTTACCAAGATTTTTTTTTTGATCTTATGTGATCATTTTATTGTTTTTCTCAAAATGGAAAAAAAAATGCTAGGCAAAGCATTGCTCTAAAGGATTCCAGAGAATATAGAGTACACAGGAGTATGTGTGTGCGTGCGTGCGTATGTGTAGACATGACAAAGGACAAAAAATGTAGGTATAGGGATGTATGAAGCATTTTGAAATTGCTATCCAAGGTTTATTTGTTTTCTACTTTTAATTTTTGGAAAAAAGGATTACTTCTCTTCCTCTCCCCCACTCCCCTGATTCTCTAACTTGAAATACATTAGATCTGTGGGTCACTGTCATAGCTGGATTCAGACTAAGTAAAGTTGTTTTCTGCTGATCAGTAAGTCAAACTTTGATGTCTTCTAGGTATTTATCAATGTATGACGTTGATCATCTTGTCAAGAAAAAATTTAGTAAATAGCTTCATAGAGTGGCTAGAAGAAGGAACATGGGAAAGGAAGAAAGAACAACAATATGATGTATTTTAATGATTTGTGATTTTATGAAACCTTGTGTCACAGGTCAAGAACAAGGAATTGCCAGACTTTTAAATTTGACTTTGTGTCCTTTGTTGCTTAATTTTTCAATTCACTAATTTGATACTTGAGTCCACTTACATGACATAGAACAAGAACTTTTTAAAAAATTTAAATGGTAGTTTATTTTTTCCCAGTTATATAACAGCAAAATTTTTAGCATTCATTTTCACAAGATTTTGAGTTTCAAATTTTTCTCCCTCCCTCTATACCCTCCCTTCTTCTGAAAATGGTAAGCACTTTGATATAGTTTATACATGTGAAGATATATGGAGCATATTTCCACATTCATCACAGTTGTGGGAAAAGTAACAGATCAAAAAGAAATAAAACTATGAGAAAAAATAAGGTGAAAAAATATGCTTCAACCTGCATTGAGTCCATCAGTTCTTTTATTAGATATGGATGGCATTTTCCTTTGTGAGTCTCTTGAATTTGTCTTGGATCATTGTGTTGCCAAGAAGAACTGAGTCATTCATAGTTGGTCATCACATGATGTTGTTCATACTCTGTACAATGTTTTCCTGGTTCTACCCATTTCTCTCTGCATCCATATGTACAAGTCTTTCCAGGTTTTTCTGAAATCTGCCTGCTCATCATTTCTTCTTGCACAATAGTATTCCATTACATTCATATACATTCTTGGAACAAGAACTTTTAAAGCAAAATATTCTAGCTGAAGAGATATTAGAGATCACTAAGTTGTATACCTTCATTTTCCATATCTGGAAAATGAGCGTAAAAGAATAGTTGCCCATTGTCACAAAGCTTTGTATAACCTAGGTTTCCTGGTTGCAAAGTTATATTGTTTCCCTTAGCCTTGTAAAAATCCTAAGGTTGTTCAATGATTGATACAGCAAGTCCCAATCTCTTTATCATGACATGATGTCTCTATCTCTACTGGATAATAGACTCAAAACTTCCACTCATGTAGGACTTAGATTGCTGAGAATTTAGAGGAAATGGTTGTGAAAAGTGATATTGAAAAGAAAGGAAAATTCAGAATGTGCTGAACTAGGCTATAAGTCCAGCATAGGAGAGGGTTGAACATGATTGCAAACAAACAAAGGTTTGTTTCTTAGTCAAGTCATCAACATTGGAATTTGTTGATGACCTTACATTGGATGGTGGTGAGCAATGATCAAAATTGCTGGTGATAAAAGAAAAAGGAGTGTGGGCCCAAGACAGTATGAAAGGAGAAAAAGATGAAGTGTAGATGGGTCTATTTGGCTTTCACAGGGCTTTATGCTCACTGGGTGCTTTGCATGTGTTATCTCATTTGAATTTTAGGACAGTATTGTGGTAGCTAGTCCAAGTAGCATTATTTTTTTTTTGACCAATAGGGAAACTGAAGTTCAGATAAACTAAATTATTTGCCTAATGTCACACAGCTATTAAGTAGTGAAATTACAATTTTAATCAAGGGCTTCTGACTCTGTCCCATGTTCTCACAGCTACAATATCTTGTCTCTCATATATGTTGAATTCATTTCTCTGTTGACTTGAGAGTGACTATGGGAGAAGTAAAATGTAATGAAATTATAGGAGTCATAGGCATAGTAGATGGATGGAAAAAATAAATACAAAAGATTCTAATCAGCAAACTGTAGATTATTATACGCTCAGGCTAGCTTGAACACCTGTTAGTAATTAGTAAAAGTTCATGGTCATTAGGTACAGGCAATTAGAAGCTACCAGTCAAATATAACCATCCATGTAATACATTTATATTCACAGCTCTTAATAATAACATGGATGAGACGATTGTAAAATCTTTAGAGGGCAAGATAAACTCTCTCCAAAGAAGACAAAAAGCAAGAGAACTAATGAGAAAGGGCATTATTATTGACATACCATCTATTCCAGAAAGTCCTTAGATGCTACTGAACTTCAAGAAGGATCTTATTAGCAAAAGAAGCAGCATTTAGTTGACTCCAGAAGAAAAAGGAAATCAATCAATTAGTAAACATTTATTAAGCAACTACTTAATATTAAGCAACATCAAGGCACTATTCTAAGCACTGAGGACACAAAGAGAGGCAAAAGACAATCTCTGTTCTCAAGCAATTTACAATCTAAGTCATTAGGTCCAGATTATGACTTTATTGAAGGCTCACAGAAGGCCCACTCTCTGGGCTTCTTGGTGTATCCCCTCTACTGAGAGATTTTTAGAGGAAGCTGAGCACTAATTGCCAGGCTACAATCTGGTCTTCTCTTTTTCCTATTTCCTCAACACTTCCTTCTTCAGATCTTTCTTTGTGCTCTTTTCTTCTCATCATAGCTTTTTTTTGTGTGTGGAATCTTATCTTCCACATTCCCATACTCTCCTCCCCCTCTATTGATTTGAGGTGGCCATCATTGTCCTTTCCTGGCCTTCCTTTATTTCACTGTTTTCTACTGACTTTAGTTTTTCTATCAATTCTTTCTTCATTTTCACTGAACTCTCTTAAAATATTTGCTGATTCTCCATATTTGGAGTTATTTTATCTGACCTCATCATTTTTACAACTTCTTTCTCTCTTCTCCATTTATTATAGTATACTATCACTTCATTCCTTCAACAATTTTTTTTTCCTAATGTCCCAGCTAGTTCTACAACTTTTTGATACCTAGAGATTTAGTCTTTTGGAACCATATGTGTGTTAGAACCTAAAGTCTCTAGGAAATCTCTGTCCTTACAGAGGTAATGCCACTACCCACAAGTCAATGACTTACAGAAGGAGTTTGGTCCGTGTGCCTAGAAGTAGGCAGGATCTCCTGGGAAACATTTACCTTAGCTATAAATAGGGGAGAAGTAATGAGGGATCACATGGTCTGGTCCCTATTCTTCCTTTAGAGTCTCATAATCTATAGGGAAGCCATTACTGTTACATAAAAACAGATTGATTTATATAAGCAGATAAAAAATTATCATGTGAAAGATGTAAAAAAGAAAAACAATCTAGGTCAAGGATAGCACTAGATTTAAGAACAGTATGTACATAGAATGAAAGCTCATGTATAAAATGCAGAAAAATAACAAGAAAGGGTATCTTATTGTTATATAAATTTTCCCTGAGATCAAAAGTTAAAATGCCAGTGCTTTCTTTGAACTTGCTTGTCATGTTAAATTTAATGATGAATTACACAGTAGGCAAGCAGCATAACACACATGAGCTTTGGTGAGCCGGTTTGCTGTAGCACAATGGAAAGATTAACAGTCCTACAGTCCTACAGACTCTGCTTTAAAACAAATTCTTTTAATTGTTAAATCATAATTACCAGGCGTAGTTTGGTGACTTTTCTAATTAAGATCATCTGTTGCTGCAGGCAGACGAAGAATAAAATGATGTTTTGTTGTTGGGCAGGTAACAACAATGTAGTTAGCAATTTTAGAGACTGGTAAGGTACACCAGAATAAATAAAAGGAGTGGTTTTTTTCCCCTGTGATAAAGGACTTCTTTTGTATGTGTGGTACAAATACTGGGCAGCTAGGTGATGCAATGGATAGAGCACCAGTATAAGAGTCTGGAGGACCTGAGTTCAAATTTTACCTCAGACACTTGACACTCACTAACTGTGTGATCTTGGGCAAGTCACTTAACCCCAATTGCCTCATCTTGCATCATCTCCAGTCGTCCTGTTGAATATCTGGTCACTGAATTCAGATGACTCTGGAGGAGAAGTGAGGCTGGTGACCTGAATAGGTCAAGTGCAAGTCATGTCGTTATTTCTCTGATGGCATGATCTTCTTCAGCAACAAAAGACGAACACACACACACACACACACACACACACACAAACAAATACTATTTGTAATTGATTGATAATTTCTGATTTAGGGGGTATAATTTTACTTTTAAATTTAATTTTTTTTCAATGAATACAATATATTTTCTAACCCCCACCAATAAAAAAGCAAACTCATAACAAATATATGTAGTAAAATAAAATAAATTGCTACTTTCTCTGTGTTCAAACTAAGATCTTAGGGGGATGCCCATCAATTGAGAAATAACTAAACAAATGATACTACATAAACATTATGGAATGTGTGTTCATCCTTCGTTGCCACAGAAGACCATGCCATCAGAGAAATAATGACATAACTTTCACTTGGCTTTATTTTTTTGAGTTAGGGAGGGCTGTGAAGGTGTCTTAATCACTTTTCGCCTTGCTTCTTTTGCAAAATGAGCGAGTTGGGCTAAATGTTCTTTAAGGTCCCTTCTTGTTCTAAATTCATGATCCAGTGACCTCCATTCCATGACTTCTCCTTCCTGTCTGCATGAATCCCCTCAAATTCTTCTAATGTCTCCAAATGTCAACCCAGCAATATACTTCCAAAAGAAGCTAACTGACTTAAAGCTTACTCAGGAATTTCAGGATCTTGGTTCCTCCCTTTCCTCTTGCATAAGGGCCACTCTGAGTTGTTCTGATATGTTTTTTCCCTTCTGTACCATTTATAGAGTCACAAGACAATAGAACTGGACATTGGCGTTATTAGAATTCAACACCATTTTCAACCAATTTCAACAAAATTCCATATTTTATTGATTTATTTTGGGGGAGATTACCTCCTTGGTGTACCTCTTTGCTTATTTTTTCTGTGTTGTCCTTCGCTTCATTTGACCTTGGCTTCCCTTAATTGCTGAGCTGCTCAGGGAGGTCCTTATCCTTTTCTGTATATCCTGGACCCTTTTGGCAATTTGATGAAGCGCATGTACCCTGTTTTAGAATAAGGATTTTAAGTGCACAAAGGAAGACACAGGATTACAAGAGATGCAAATTATATTGAAATGTATTTATCAAAATGTCGGAAAACAATTCAATAAACCCCAGACTGAAAAACTTTAGGCAATTGGGCTTTCATGTAAATGGAAGTTCTACTTATTTTACTGATAAAGAAAATGAAGTAAATGGAGTAACCTCTGACAATAACCAGCATAAAATAATGTAGCTAGTTATTTGTGTGATATTCAGTTTTACTTGGGGAGGAAGGGACTTATCACAAACACCTTAAATCATGCTGACTTAAAGGGCTTTTTTTGTAGTTTATGAAAATAAATAGAAATAGGATGAAATTCATGTTTTTGTTACAGAATTCAACTATTTTTTTGAAGCATTTTAATTTTTTTTTAACAGCAAAGCAAGGGTAAGAGAGGGAAAGGAAATATTTACCATGGAGCTTAAGCCAACCTTATTACTTCCCCAAAGGAGCTTCTGCACGCTAAAACACTCCTTGGTAACACTTAGGTAACACTATAAACGTTTTCCATTGTTCTGCTTAGTTTCTTTAATTGATAATGAACCCCACCAGGAAGAATCCACTTAAAAAAAGGCTAGGTACTTTTCAAGAGGTTACAAGTGGGTACTTGGGAGAAGGTAGAGATTAAATAAATAGGAAAGGGTCCTTCCATATGTACAAACATATTTATAGCAGTTCTTTTTGTGGTATCAGAAAAAAAACAGCAAAATGGGAAATGAAGGGGATGCCCATCATTTGAGGAATGGATGAATATTTTTTCACCCAAATTTTAATATCTTTAATTCCATGATTAACCATGGAGGAAAAAGTAAGCTACAACAATTTTGCATACAAGTATTATACAAGCACATTAATTCCTCACATTCAGATTGGGGAAGACGAGGTATATCATTTCTTTATTAAACAACACTGAAGTTAAAACAGAGAGAAAGAACATGGGTCCCTGGAGATCTGCTCTGTTTAATTAACATTACACCTATGCACTGTGAATATCTAGATATCAAGAAAGAGAACTACAGAATGGTTGATTTTATTTTTCTTCCTTCTTAAAATAGTGTGATACCCAGGGTCAAAGGATCAAACTCAGATGTATGATTTGTCCCAAGTCAGCTTCATCTGAGTCGCAGTTACATTAAGTGACCCCACTGTCACAGATTAAGTCACTGGACAAACATCTAGGGTGCTGTCCTTGAAACACGTCCTGATTATAGATTTGGATGTTCTTGGGTCCTACTCTGTGGTATGAATGGAGCATGATAGAATAGTATTATACTGTAAGAAACAAGAAACAGATAATTGCAAAGAGAAATGGAAGAAATTCTAGGAATTGACGCAGCGTGAAGTACAACCAAAATAATGAAGTATGCTATATTACAAGAATTAATAATTTTGAAAACTTTTGTCAACCGATGAAGAATGAAATGCACAATAACAGGAGAACAATTTATATAGCAAAATTGTAAAGACAAACAACTTTGAGAATTTTAAGAACCGTGATCAACACAGTGACCATTAGTGATTCTAGATGGCCCATGATAAAATATTTCCTGACAGAGAGGTGATAGAATTAGAATACAGAATGAGACATGAATAATATTTATATACATACAAAGAAAGAATTTACATTACCTTACTAGAAATTTGTAAAGAAGAATTTGTTTTTTCTTTCTTTTTTCTTCAGTAGGGTGAATGGATTGGCAAGAGGAAGATAAAGTAGTTTTCTGTTAGTTAAAATAACTATTTAAAAATTAGAGGTGGTATGCTATGGATATAGAATGTTGTACGCTCTTTCAGAAGAGGTCTCCTTATTGTTAGTTTTGCTTAATTTTTAGAGTTTGTTATAGGAGTCCTTGCATGCAAAGGAAGTAATCTGAAAATGTATGTAAAATAAAAATAAAAATAAAATATCAGTAAAACTTTAAATAAATGGAAAGCATGGCAGTGGGAAGAGGGGCTTGAAGAACTATACTTGGAAATTGTTTGAAATTAAGTATTACTCCACTTAGTTGTTTGCTTGTCAGGGACTTTAATGAAGGCTAGCATAGGATTCACAGACAAGCAATTGCTTGATCTTTGGAATAGCTTTCGGTTTATCTATATGGTTGTATTAAACCCTTGGGCACCAGAAGCAATACTTAGAAAGCTAAAAATATCTATTTATAGATATTTTTCTAAGATATAAAAATATCTTAGAAAGCTAAAAATTAAAATACTGTTTAAAAAGGACAGAATTTTACATCTAGCACCTTGAAGAAAATATCAGGCAGCATTGTTTTCATCCTTTCTTCCTTTTTGGCACTATTGTAGGCACTGGGAATACAAAGACAAAAAAATATAAAAAGAAACTGTCCTTTCCCTCAAGGACATGGTATTCTTCAGGAGGGAAGGTCAACACTCACCAAGGAAAGCAAATATGAAATATATTTATAATCTTTAAGGCCTGTGCTGCTATGTTGGCTGAATTGGTCTATTCATTGTACTATGTTAGTCTCAAATAAGAAATGGGTTGTTCATACTATAAGAAAAAGTTAACTGTCTTTATTCTTCCTTATTCTTTAAGGACATTATCTATCTATCTATCTATCATTAATAATAACAACCAAACAACAATGGTTTGAAACATCCCTCTTGTTGGCAGCACAAATTACAGTTTCACCATTTATAGGCTATTGTTCCTGCCACTTTTGATCATAAGTGAACTGAATTTTCTTAGTAATAAATCACCACAAAATCATTAATCAGTATCTCATGGATCAGACAATTACCCCTGGAACTTACTATAATTCACATCCATCAGTGAATACTTATAGATAGGCTTTAATTTCCTTATGATATTAGAACACCTCAGTTTACAGTGAAGGATTTTATTGTGCCTTTTTGAGCTCAACATTTATTAAAGTTTTTTGCCTTTATTCTCTTTCTGAACATTTATCTAAGTCATGTCATGAGCTAGAGCGAGGACGCACCATCCAAGCACAATAAAGAGAATTGTGGTCAAAGTGAATAGTCATTTCAGACTTATAGCTTACAAAGAATAACTTCCTACTCAGGCAAATCAAAAAGCTCTGGGCATTGAGAGCAGAGATAGAGAAATTCTACTTCTTGACTGAATTAAAAAACAACACCACACAAACCTCAAGATTAAAATATGATTTTAAAGTGATATGTGTTTAAAATGAAAAAAATAGGTAATGATCTAGACTCCCCATCCACCCGCCCCGACTCCTGTCCATCCTGCATTCAGCCACCAAAGCGGTCTTCCTGAAGTATGGTTCTGACCGGGCCATTTAACTCAGCACAAGTGAGGCAGAGAGATCAACCAGCAGACTATTGCAATAGTCCAGATATGAGTAAGTGCCTGCACTAGAGTGGTGGCAGTACCAGAGGAGAAAGGGGGTAATAGATGAGAGAAGACGTGAAGGTAAAAGGAACAATAGATTGCATATGGGGGTGGGGGCGGTGATCAGAAACAATAAGATTTGAATATGACACATGCGTTGTAAGCATATAAGATAAAGGATAATTGATTAAATCAAATTAAGTGTTTTTTAAACTTTAGTTTAAATTTAGTGTTTTTTAAAATATAATTTAGTGTTTTTTAAAATATAATTTATTTATTTTCAGTTTCCAACATTCACTTGCACAAGATTTTGAATTCTAAATTTTCATCCCCTTTCTCCACTCCCCCCACCCCAGTACAGTGTGCACCCCAGCTCCTATTAAGGTAAATCTGATGAGAGCAAGGCTAACTTATTCCCTCTTACCTCACCCCTCTTGCCCTCCATTGAAAAAACTCTTTCTTGCCTCTTTTATGTGAGATGATTTACTACATTCTACCTCTCCCTTTCTTTTTTTCCCAGTATATTCCTCTCAATACCTAATTTTATTTTTTAGGTGTCCTCCCTTCATATTCAGATCACTCTGTGCCCTCTCTCTCTCTCTCTCTCTCTCTCTCTCTCTCTCTCTATATATATATATATATATATATATATATGTATATATGTACACACACACAAATACATGCATACACATATACCTACACATATATAATATATACATACACATGCATATATACATGTATGTATATAAAGACATATGTATACATACACATATATGTATATTCCTTCTAACTACCCTAATACTAAGAAAGGTCTCATGAGTTATAAATATCTTTCCATGTAAGCATGTAAACAGTTCAACACCAATGAGTTCCCTTCTCTTTCATTTTACCTTTTCATGTTTCTCTTGATTCTTGTATTTGAAAGTCAAATTTTCTATTCAGCTCTGGTCTTTTCAACAAGAATCCTTGAAAGTCCTCTATTTCATTGAAATTCCATTTTTTCCCCTGAAGTATTATACTCACTTTTGCTGGGTAGGTGATTCTTGGTTTTAATCCTAACTCCTTTGACCTCTGGAATATCATTTTCCAAGCCCTCTGATCCATTAGTGTAGAAGCTGCTAATCGTATGTTATCCTGATTGTGTTTCTACAATACTTGAATTGTTTCTTTCTGGCTGCTTGTAATATTTTCTCTTTGACCTGAGAACTCTGGAATCTTCCTAGTTTTCTTTTTGGGATCACTCTCAGGAGGTAAGCAGTTGATTCTTTTCCTTTTTATTTTACCCTCTGGTTCTAAAATATCAGGGCAGTTTTTCTTGATAATTTCTTGAAAGATGATGTCTAGGCTCTTTTTTAAATCATGGCTTTCAGGTAGTCCAATGATTTTTAAATTCTCTCTTCTGAATGTATTTTCCAGGTCAGGTAATTTTTCAATGAGATATTTCACGTTGTCTTCTGTTTTTTCATTTTTTTGATTCTATAATTTCTAGATTTATCATGAAGTCCCTAGCTTCCATTTGTTCCATTCTAATTTTTAAGGAATTATTTTCTTCAGTGAATGTTTGGACCTCCTTTTCCATTTGGCTAATTCTGATTTTTAAGGCATTCTCATTGGCTTTTTTGACCTCTTTTGCAAATTGAGTTAGCCTATTTTTAAAGGTGTTATTTTCTTCAACATTTTTGGGGGATCTCCTTTACTAAGCTGTTGATTTTTTTTCATGATTTTCTTTCATCTCTCACATTTCTCTTCACAATTTTTTTTCTACTTTTCTTACTTGATTTTCAAAATCCTTTTTGAGCTCTTCTGTGGCCTAAGACCATTTCATATTTTTTTCTTTGAAGCTTTGGATATAGGAGCCTTGACCTTGCTGTCTTCCTCTAGTTGTATGCTTTGGTCTTCCTCATTGTAAGAAAATATTTTTTGCCAAGAAAGTAATCTTCTATGGTATTATCCCCCACTTTTGGTAATTTTCCCAGCCAATTACTTGATTTTTGAGCTCTTTGTTAAGTGGAAGGTATACTACCCCAAGTTTCAGGGGGTTTGTGCAGCTGCTTTCAGAGATATTTCTAGGGACCTGTAAATTCTCAGTTGCTCCAAAGTGGTATGATCAAAAGAGAGGTGTTACTCCTCTCTTAGCTTATGCTCTATAAGCAACCACAAGCACTATCTTCTGCCTTGGAACTTCAAGTAGGGTTCCCTCTCCTCAGCCGCCACCAGCTCTGCTATACCAGCATTTCTCCTTGTCCCAGGACTGTCACCCAGCACTGCAACCCAGATCAGCTGCTTGATTCCCTTACTGTCTGTAGGCCAAGAGCTCCAGAAGCAGCCAGCATTGGGGCAGGGGCTGCTGTCCCTCCTTGGGGCTGGGGCTGAGGCTGATGTCTCAGCCATTCCTCTCTCACCTAGGTAAGAGAGCTTTCCCACTGACCTTTGAAGCTATCTTTGGTGTTCGTGGGTTGAGAAGTCTGGAAAATATATAAATGCCAGTGATTCAACACCCTGAGGCATTCTCCATTCTCATCTGTGACGGTGCTACCCATGCTGGACTGTGCTACTGCTTTCCTGATAGTCTTAGTCTGGAAATCTGTTTCACTCTGTCAGTTCGTGATTTGTGCTGCTCTAGAATTTGTTTAGGGTAATTTTTACAGATATTTTGAGGGGTTTGGGGGAAGAACTCAGGCAGGTCCCTGCTTCTATTCTGCCATCTTGGCTGTACCCACTCCAATCCAGTGTTTAGGAATTATAAATTTTCTTTGTTTAATCATAATATATTTCTCCTATGCCTTCCAGTCTCTCTGTACTTCAATACTATCTCAGGTCATTACTCCTGTTTTATAATGAGATACAAAAAAAATCATTGTTCTTAAATGTTGAATTGGATTGCCCACAGGTGATTGTACAATTAAGAGTATGCCCATTTCTAAGGATAACAGAGATGGTATGAAGGAATAGGTCATGGGAACTGAGTAGAATGTAGAATTGGATAATGAGGATATTTAAAGGTATGTAAGTATGTGTTCTTAATTGCCATAGAACAGGGGTGGTGAATCTCTGGACTTTAGGTCACCTATGGCCTTCTAGGTCCTGAAGTACATCCCTTTGGCTGAATCCAAACTTCACAGAACAAATCCCCTTAATAAAAGGATTTGTTCTGTAAAACTTGGACTCAGCCAAAAAACTGCATCCAAGGACCTAGAAGGTCACATGTGGCCTTGAGACCACAGTTTCCCCACATCTGCCCTAGAATGAGTGGAGGATTTGACATAGAGAGAACATTGAGTCAGGCATGATATTGATTGAGATGCAAGGATACTATTCTGGACATCAGTATTTATACAGCTACCAGAATATAGAGCAGTGATAAATTGAGTTTGAATGAACCTCAGAGGGGAAAGATTGGTTTAGTGATGACACTAAATGGAGAATCTGGAAATAGCCATGGGAAACAAGGGGTACTCTGATTCCTCCTCCACAATGACTATTTCAGGGATATGAGTAAATATAAGAATGACCGGTACCGAAAAGAGGTGTCAGGAATCTAATGTTTCAGGAGGGAACTATATCTCCTTCAGTACCAGAAGATGGAAGAGACAAGAGAGGATCTGGTGTCAGATGGAGGGAAGTTTATTAATAATGGAGCAGTAAGAGTGGGCACTGAGGGCATAGGATTGATGGGGATGGGAATGAGGGAGCAGCTCATTAAGGTAGGGAGGAGGATTTGTCCTATAGGAAGTGGGTTGTAATATCACGAGGAAAACATCAGTAACCATTGCTAATCATTGTGGGTAGATACAAAACTCATAGAGTATTGTCCTTGCCCTTGCTCAAGAAATTTATAATCTAACAGGCAAAATAAACATGAGAGAAAAACAGAGCTATTCAACTCTTATTTTGCTTTTGTCTTTTCTGTCAAGGAGAATTTTCTTTAGAAGCAAAATAAAATATAGTACAACATAGCTAAGATTATTGAAGTCCCCATGATAGGGGATAAACCATAAGAGAATACATAGACGTACAAAATTTATTTAAATCTAGATTTTTTAATCCAAATGTATAATATATCAGAGGATTCAAATAACCTCCAGTTGAGATCACCAAACAATTTTTGTGAATCTGTCATTAATTTTGGAGGATGATAGAGAGACCTAAAGAATTTTACAAAAGCAAGAGACATATCTTCTTTTTTTAATATGGGACATGAGAATTAAAGAGAGATGAGTTTTTGTGTGATACTGAAAACATTTATAAAATGAATTATTTAACAGAGAATCTGTGAGAATCTCCTTGAAATCTTGTCCTGATGCTTGATTTTTTGATGGTGGTTCTGAGTTCTTTAAGGCTATCCCAGTGGAACAAAAGCTCTTACAACTTCTACCAAGTTATGAACACTTCCAGTACAAGCTTAATGATGAGCTATAAAGTGTGTTAGCACTGAGTTGATCACAAGATAATATTTTTTTATTTCTTCCAGTCACAGCAATGCAGGAAAGCTTCTATTTTGAGGCAACTAGGTGGGTCAGGACATAGAACACTGATAAACTGATGACTAAAAGAAATATTATTGATATATATTTCTGTTTTTCAGCAAAGCATTTGAAAAGATGTAACTCAGTATCATTGCTGAGAAGGGAAATGTGATGTATATGATGAGTTCTACCATTTAGTTCTCCCGTTTAGTAAGGCATGGGACATTAGGCAATATACTTGATCTTTCTGGCTCTTAATATTTTTCTGTATAAAATGAGGGGGTTGAACTAGATGTCATTTAACAATCCTTAACATTCTAAATCTGTGATCTATGAGCCTCTGATAGTCTAATTAGGTGGATTCATAGCTCTTCAAATAACAGTATATCAGAGTAATGTTTAATAAGTTGATGTCAACCTGGGGGAAGTTATTTAGTGGCATATGTCTGGCCTCTATATTCGGTCTTATGTTGTCATATTTATATCAGTGATTTATATGAAGATGATTAGATTTATGATAACATAAAGTTTTGGGGAATAATAACTATCTTGCATGACTGAATCAGGATACAAAAATATTTTTACAAGTTGAACCAATGGACATAACCTAATGTCCATGATGCACAGGAGACTGTGAGTGATCTTGGAAACTATGGAGAACCCTGAAAATATCCTGGGAAATCTGGTGTACCCTGGAAAGTCTTTGTGGGATAGATGGAAAAGGCATATAGAACCAAAGAATTAAAGAATGTGAGTTGGGAAGTCTCCTAGAAATCACCTAGTCTAAAATCCTCATTTTACAGATAAGAAAACTAGAGTCTAGAGCAGTGTATTAATTTGTCAAAGGTCCCACAGACTTTACAGTATCTTTGAGGAAGGCTATCCTTAGAAAAAACATGAAATAGTTGGATTTTCTTGAATATTTTCTTATGCTTCTTGTTGCATTTTCTCATTTTCTCTCCTATTATTAAAATCTGCTCTCAGGTAAGAATCTAATGAATTAATAATACTAAGGTGTAAATGACACACTTTTCTTAATATTTTTCCCTCAGAGTTAAGTAAGAGGTAATACTATTGGATGCAAAATGAGAAGTCAAAGGAGTGAACTTTTTACTGTGAAATTACAAACATTAGATAACCATACAGAAGAGGTAAATTTTGGGTGACTGCTAGTTTTCCTTGAAATCACACAATATAGATATTTTTTTTTAAATTAACTTTTCAATGAACAAGAATCCATTTTTTTCTCCCTCCATCATCATTTCCCTTCTAACAAATATGCATAATCAAGCAAAACTAATTCCTATATAGGCCATGTCCAAAAATATACATGTCTCAATTTTTGCCCCCAGTCTGTCACCTTTCTGTCAGGAGGTGGGTAGCATGTTTCATAATATGTCTTCTGGAACTGTGTTTGGTCTTTTTGTGGATCAGAGAGTTCTTGTCTTTTGAAGTTGTTTGTTTCTTCTGTTTCTGCTTACTTTACTCTCAGTTCATACAAGTCTTCACAGACTTCTCTGAAATTGCCTCTTCATAATTTATAAGCATAATAGTATTTTAGTGTTGTATTCATATATGCACATGATATAGTATTAATATACTCTAATTTGTTGAGCTATACGCCTATTGGTGGACATTGTCTAAGGATCCAGTTCTTTATTGCTACAAAACAGATGTTATAAATAGGGTCCTTTTCCTCTTTCTTTGATCTCTTTAGGATATGAATCTTTTAGTGATATTTTTAGATCAAAGCATATGCCCACTAATATATTTTGGTCCACAATGCCTGGAGCAGCTCATAGCTCCAACGGTGCATTAACGTACATGCTTTCCCATTGCCCTTCCAACATTTGTCATTTTTCTTTTCTATTGATTTTACCAATACAACATGTATGAGGTAGAATTTCAAAGTTGCTTTCATTTGCATCTCTCTAATTCTTACTGATATTTCATGTGACTTGAATTTCATAAATTTCTTCCTCTAAAATTTCTCTTTTCATTCCCTTTGAATATTAATCATTTCATGAAAGATTAAATAAGAGATTTAAATCAATCTCTTATGTATCTAGGAAATATGGCTATTATCAGAGAAAGGTGTAGTAAATATTTTTTTTTTTGCTGTTACCTGCTTTCCTTCTAATTTATTTACATTGGTTTTGTTAATGTGAAAACTTTTAAATTCTGTACAATTAAACATACCCTTTTTATCTTTTGCAAGCCTCTCTTTTATTTGGTCTTGATTTCTGCCCCAAATTGTGTATCTGAAAGGTTATATCTTCCTGGCTTCTCAAATTAACCTATCATGGTATTAAGTCACATATAGGGACAGATAGGTGGCAACAGTGGTTAGAACACTGGACTTGGAATCAGGAAGACTCATTTTCATGAGTGCAAATTTATTTCCAGACATTTACTAGCTGTGTGATCCTGGGCAAGTTAAATGACTTTCATTTAACCTTGCTTGCCTTAGTTCCTCATCTGTAAAATGAGTTAGAGAAGGAAAAGGCAAACCACTCCAGTATCTCTGCTGAGTAAACTCCAAATGGGGTCATAGGAAATTGGACACAACTGAAACACTTAACTACAAAGAAGTCATATATCCATTTGGGATTTATCTTGGTATATGGTGAGATGATGGTTTATACCTAATTTTTGCCAACCTTATTTCTGGTGAATAGTTATATCTTACCCAAATACCTATGGTTGTTGGATTTAGCAGATATTAGACTATGGTACTTGTTTTCTTTTGCATATTGTTTGCCTAATTTATTCTCTTTGTGGATCTTTCTATTTCTTAACCAAGAATAAGTTGTTTTGATGATTACTGCTTTGTATTGTTTGAAATCTGATACTGCTAGGACGCTTCCCATTTCACTGTTTTCATTGTTGTTGTTACTCTTGATTTTTAAAAAAAATTTGTTTTCTTTACAGTTTGTTCCTTGGATGAATTTTGCTATTTTTTTTTCAAGCATCATCCAATAATCTCTTGGCATTTTTATTGGTATAATGCTGAATAAGCAAATTAATTTAGATAGTATTGTGATTTTTTATTTCATTGGCCTTCCCTACCAAGGAGTAATTATGTAAATCTGTCTTATATAGAGTGTTTTGTAGTTGTATTCATATAACTATTTATTTTGGGAGATAGACTCTCAATTATTTTACACTTTTTATAATTATTTTAAATGATAATTCTCTTTCAAACTCTTCCTGCTGTATTTTTTTATATGCACAGAAATGTTGATGACTTACGCAGTTTTATTTTATATGTTACAACTTTGCTGAAGATATTGTTTCAATTAATTTTTAAAATTGACTGTCTAGGGTTCTCTAAGTAAACCATCAAATTATCTCCAGAAAGCAATGATTTTCCTCTTTGTCTATTTTCATTCCCTCAGTTCTTTTTTGCTTGTCTTATTGTGATAGCTAGTATTTCTATCACCATCAAATAGTAGTACTGATAATAGACATCTTTGATTTATTAAATAAAATAAAATAAATGAGAAGAAATAAAAATAAACAAAATTTTCAAATTAAAATGAATAAAAATAAATAAGAATAAATAAAATATAAAACAAAAATCAATGAAAATAAAAATGAGGCAAAATTGAATAAAATTGATAAATAAATAAAGCAAAACCAAATAAAAATTTAACAAAAACTAAAGAAAACTAAAGAAAAAGAAAATTAAACAAAATTAAAAAAGAAATAAAAATTAAAAATAAAATTGACCATTAAAACCAAATAAAATAATGAAAAATAACAAATAATTAAAATAACAAGTAAAATAAAAATTAATAAAAATTAAAAATCAACAAATCTCTTCCTCTTCTGAATTTAACTGGATGGATGATTGGAGGTCCTTTACAGAACTATGAAGAGTAACAAGGCATGTGTAGGGAGAGACTGGAGTTAGAATCAAGAAGAACTGAATTTCTAGCTACCTCTAACATTTGGTAACTGTGTAACTCTAATCAAATCACTTTAACCTGTCTCTGTCTCAGTTTCCTCATCTGTAAAAAGAGGGAATGGGGTTAGATGTGCTAGAGTTGAAGTGACTTGTCCAAGGAATCATAGAAGCAGGGATAAGACCCTAACTCATGTCTCCTAACTCCAAATTCCCTGCCTTTTGCCACAATACCATACAGCAAACCTGTTTCCCTCTTCTGCTAATAAACCCTTCCCAACATAACTTGGATGATGTTATCTAGCTTAATTGTATTCTGCCTTCCTCTGAAGCATTTTGCTATATTCTTGGAGCCCTAGAGAAAGGTAGAATGGTGCAAGGAAAGACACACCGATGTTGATGAACACTGGTGGATTTGTGTTCACATATCACTTGTGACACCTACCACCTGTATAACCTTGGACAATTTATGTAATAGTAATTATGATAATATCATTTTACATTTACATAGGACTTTAAGGTTTGCACAGTACTTTAAAATATTATCTCATCTTAACCACACAACCATACTGGGAGTTATGATTACCCCTATTTTACAGAAACTGAGGTAGACAAAAGACAAGTGACTTCCCTAGGAACATATAGATACTAAGTGTCTGAGGCCAGGTTTAAACTTCAGGGTCTGACACTCTATCCACTGTCCCATCTCCCTAAGCCTCAGTTTTCTTATTTATAAAATGGGAAGGTTGGGCTACATGGCTTTTTAATAATAAATTAATTTATTAGCTTTTGGGTTTTCAAAAGTCACTTCCATGCATCTTAACTTTTCTTCTTCTCTATGTCCTCTCTCTCGCCGAGATGGCATGCAATTTTATGTGTGTTCTACACATAAATTCTTATTAAACACATTTTCACATTAGTCATGTTTCATAGAAGAATTAAAAAGAGAAATCAAACCAAAACTAAACATAACAGAAGAGAAAATAGTCTTCTTCATTCTGTGTTTTGATTTCATAGCTCTTTCCCTGGATGTGGAGGCATTTTGCCTTGAGTCCTTTGGGAATGTTTTAGGTCCTTGCATTGCTGTGAAGGGCTGTCTATTAGAAACAGTCCTCATACACTGTGGCTGTTACTGTGTACAATGTTCTCCTGGTTCTGCTCTTTTCACTCAGCATCAGTTCATATAAGCTCTTCCAGGTCTCTCTGAAGTACTCCTCTTCATCATTTCATGTAGCACAATAATATTCCATTACATTTATATACCATAACTTGTTCAGCCATTGCCTAATTGATGGGCATCCCCTCAATTTCCAGTTCTTGGCCACCAAAAAGAGAGCGGTTATAAATATTTTTGTTCATGTGGGCCCTTTTACCATTTTTATAATCTCTTTGGGATACAATTTTACAAGTGATATTGCTAGGTCAAAGGATATGCATATTTTTGTAGCCCTTTGGGCATAGTTCCATATTGCTCTCCTATATGGTTGGATCAGTTCACAACTTCACCAACAATGAATTAGTGTTCGAACTCTCTTACATCTTCTCCAACATTTATCGTTTTCCTGTTTTGTCATGTTAACTAATCTGATAGGTGTGATGTTGTATCTCAGAGCTGTTTTGATTGGCATTTCTCTAATCAATAGTGATTTAGAGCACTTTTTCATATGACTATAGAGAGCTTTAATTTCTTCCTCTGAAAACTGCCTATTCATACCCTTTGACCATTTATCAATTGAGGAATGACTTGCATTCTTGTAAATTTGACTCAGTTCTCTATATATTTTAGAAATGAGGCCTTTATCACAGACATTAGTTGCAAAAATCCTTTCCCAGTTTTCTGCTTTCCTCCTATTCTTGGTTGCACTGAGTTTGTTTATGCAAAAACTTTTCAATTTAATGTAATCAAAATTATCCATTTTGTACTTCATAATGCTCTCTGTCTCTTGTTTGGTCATAAATTTCTCTATTCTCCATAAATCTGATAAATACACTATTCCTTGCTCCCTTTCTTTGTTCAAAGTATCAGCCTTTGTATCTAGATCATATATCCATTTGAACTTCATTCTTGTGTACGGTGTCAGGCATTGATCTATGCCTAGTTTCTGCCACACTGTTATCCAGTTTTCCCAACAGTTTTTATCAGACAGTGAGTTCTTATCCCAGAAGCTGTGGTTCTTGGCTTTATCAAATAGTAAACTGCTATATTAATTGACCACTGTGTCTTTAGTACCTAATATAATCCACTGATCTACCCCTCTATTTCTTATCCAGAACCAGGTGGTTTTCATGATTGCTACTTTATAATACAATTTGAGATCTGAAAGGACTGGCATTTCTTCCCTAGTATTTCTTTTCATTAATTCCCTTGATATTCTGGATCTTTTGTTCTTCCAGATGAATTCTGACATTTTTTTTTAGCTCTAGAAAATCATTTTATGGTAGCATGGTATGGCATTGAATAAGTAAATTAATTTAGGTACAATTGTCATTTTTATTATATTAACTCTGCCTACCCATGAGCAACTGATGTTTTCCCAGTTACTTAGATCTGACTTTATGTGTGTGAAAAGTATTTTGTAATTGTGTTCATATAGTCTCTGGGTTTGTTTTGGCAGGTAGACTCCCAGATATTTTCTAGTGTATAATGTAGCTTTAAATGGGATTTCTCTTTCTCTCTCTCTTGCTGTTGAGCTTTGTTAGTAATACATAGAAAAGCAGATGATTTATATGGGTTTCTTTTGTAATCTGCAGCTTTGCCAAAGTTGTTTATTACATCAAGTAGTTTTTTACTAGATTCTCTGGGATTCTCTATTATCATATCATCTGAAAAGAGTGATAACTTAGTTTCTTCTTTGCCTATTCTAATTCCTTCAATTTCTTCTCTTATTGCTAAAGCTAACATTTCTAGTACCATATTGAATAAAAGTGGTGGTAATGGACATCCTTGTTTCATCCCTGATCTTATTGGAAATGCATCTAGTTTATCTTCTTTGCATATAATGCTTGCTGATAGTTTTGGGTAATGTTTATTATTTAGGAAGATTCCATTTATTCCTATACCCTATAGTGTTTTCAATAGGAATGGGTACTGTATTTTGTCAAAAACTTTTTCTGCATCTATTGAGATAATCATATGATTTCTGTTAGTTTTGTTGTTGATATAATCCATAATGCTGATAGTTTTCCTAATATTGAACCAGCCCTGCATTTCTGGTATAAATCCTGCCTGATAATAATGTATTATTCTCATGATAAGTTGTTGTATTCTTTTTGCTAATACCTTATTTAAAATTTTTGCTTCTATATTTATTAGAGGAATTGGTCTATAATTTCCTTTCACTGTTTTGTCTCTTCCTGATTTAGGTATCAGAACCATATTTGTATCATAATAGGAATTTGGTAGGACTCTGCTTATCTTCCCAAATAGTCTATATAGTATTCCAATTAACTGTTCTTTAAATGTCTTATAGAATTCACTTGTAAATCCATCTGGCCCTGGAGATTTTTCATAGGGAGTTTGTTGATTGCTTGTTCAATTTCTTTTTCTGAGATGGGATTATTTAAATTTTCAACTTCCTCTTCTGTTAATCTGGGCAGTTTGTATATATTAGCAATATTCATTCATTTCACTTAGATTGTCAAATTTATGCACATATTTTTGGGCAAAGTAATTTCTAATAATTTTTTAATTTCCTCCTCATTGGAGGTGAGTTCACCCTTTTCATTTTTGATATTGGTAATTTGGTTTTCATCATTTTTTTAAAAATCAAATTGACCAAATGTTTATCAATTTTATTTTTTTTCATAAAACCAACTCTTAGTTTTATTTATTAATTCAGTAGTTTTCTTAATTTCATTTTATTAATCTCTTCTTTGGTTTTCAGTATTTCTAATTTGATATTTACTTGGGAAGTTTCAATTTGTTCTTTTTCTAGTTTTTTCAGTTGCATGACCAATTCATTGATCTCCTCTTTCCCTACTTTATTCATGTAAGCATTCAATGATATAAAATTTTCCCTAAGAATTGCTTTTGCAGCATGCCATAAGTTTTGGTAGGTTGTCTCACTATTGTCATTCTCTTGAATGAAAGTATTGATTGTTTCTATGATTTGTTGTTTAACTCCTTCATTTTATAGGATTAGATTATTTAGTTTCCAATTAATTTTTAGTCTATCTTTCTATGTCCTTTTATTACATATAATTTTTTATTGCATTATTAATTGAGAAGGATGCATTGACTGTCTCTGACTTTTTGCACTTGATTTGTGAGGTTTTTGTGCCTTAGTACATGGTCAATTTTTTTGTATATATGCTGCGAAAAAAAGTATATTCCTTTTTATCCCCATTCAAATTTCTCCAGAGATCTATCATATCTACCTTACCAGAGTTCTATTCACCTCCTTAACTTCTTTCTTGTTTATTTTGAGGTGAGATTTATCCAGTTCAGAGAGGGAGAGGTTGAGATCTCCCACTAGTATAGTTTTGCTGTCTGTCTCTTCCTGTAATTCCCTTAACTTCTCATCTAAGAATTTGGATGCTATACTACTTGGTGCATATATGTTTAGTGATGATATTGCTTCATTGTTTGTGGTGACTTTTAGCAGGATATAGTTTCCTTCCTTATCTTTTTTGATTAGATCTATTCCTGCTTTTGCTTTGATAGGACTGCTATATATTCTGCTCCAAACTTTTACCTTTACCCTGCGTATATCTCCGTTTCAAATGTGTTTCTTGTAAACAACATCTTGTTGGATTATGTTTTTTTTAATCCATTCTGTATCCACCTCCGTTTTATTGGAGAGTTTATCCTATTCAAATTCAGAGTTATGATAACTATCTTTGTCTTTCTCTCTATCCTATTTCCCCCTTTTTTATGCTTTTAGTTTTATCCTATTCAAATTCAGAGTTATGATAACTATCTTTGTCTTTCTCTCTATCCTATTTCCCCCTTTTTTATGCTTTTAGTTCTTCCTTCTCCCTTCCCCTCCAAAACAGTTTTAATTATTGACCATCACCTCCCTCAGTCTTCCCTCCCTTCTATCAACCCCCTCCCATTTCTTTCCCTTTTCCTTTACTACTTCTTCCCTCCCTTTTTTTCTTATAAACATATTTTCACATTAATCATGTTGCATAGAAAAATTAAAAAGAATGGGAGAAATCATGAGAGAAATCAAACCAAAACATAACACAAGAGAAAATAGTCTGCTTCATTCTGTGTTCCAGTTCCATAGTTCTTTCTCTGGATATGGATTTTGCCTCGAGTCCTTTGGGAATGTTTTAGGTCCTTGCACTGCTGTGAAGGACTTAGTCTATCAGAAACACTTCTTGCACACTGTGGCCATTACTCTATACAATGTTCTCCTGGTTCTGCTCATTTCTTTCTTGCTGTTGGTAGAATATTTTTCTTTGATAGGATTTCTGGATTTTTGCTATGTTGTTCCTGGAAGTTTTGGGGATCTTTTTTAGGAAGTGACCAGTGGATTCTTTTGGTTTCTACTTTGCCTTCTGAGTCTAAGGGATGTAGGTAGTTTAAAAAAATTACATCATGAAATACCATTTTTACATCCATTTTTGGCTAATGGCTTTTAGGTAATCCAATGATTCATAAATTATCTCTACTTGATTTGTTTTCCCGGTCATTTGTTTTTGACATGAGATATTTTACATTTTCTCCTATTTTTTCAGTGTTTATTCTTTGTTTCATTGTTTCTCATTGCCTTTGGATTCATTAATTCTAATCTATATATTCTGATTTTCAATGGGTTGTTGTTTGGGTAATATTTTGTACCTCTTGGGCAAAGTGATTAATTGTTTTACAAAGTCTTTCTGTAATAGCTCTCATCTAATTCTTTCCTAGGCTCCCATTTTAAATATCAAATAATTTTTAAACTATTTTAAATGCTTTTTTATGCCTTCCTGGAGTTCTTTCTGGACTTATGTTCAGGCTACATTTTTCTTTGAGTCTGTCTGAAAATATTTTGGAGTCACTTTCTTCTTCTAGGTTTTTATCAGATATCCTTTTCATCATAACAGCTCTATATTTGGTTTAATCATTCTTCCATACTTATTTCCCAAATTGAATTTTTACTTTTTAGGGGGCCAAACTTATAAGTTCTGGAAGAAACGTCTTTATCTTTATTGGTCCTGTTTTCTATAATCCTCTTTTCCTCAGATTTTGAGTGCAGTGTTCTTCAAGAATCTGAGAGATAGCTCAGGCTGTATGCATGCATTCAGTGTGCCAAAAGTAGTCCAAGCCAGGGCAAAGTTTGAACCCTGACTTCTTGTTCTGAGTTTTGCAAGTACTTGACTTGGGTCTGGGTATGATCAAGATAACTACAAGCTTCTCCTGTTTGGTGCTCTGGAAGACCGCTTCTAGATTCAACTTCCAGCTATTTAAAAGAATTTATGGGTTTAGGGCAACACAATTCCCCCTCAGCTGGAGCTCCCTGCCTCTATTATTTTCCTTCACACCAAGCTAGATGTTCAGTCTGAGACCCCATCCCAGTCCTGGGATCAGAGCTGCATAACTGCTGTCTGTTTCTGTCTCTGCTCTGTGCCTTGGACACCACACCTTGGTACAGGTTCCCTACTCAACGTATGCTGACCTATAGACAAACTCTGGGGAAGGAGCAAAACAGCTGCTAGTTGGCTCCTCTTCTCATTCTCCACATAGCACCAGCCCTTTCCATTTTGGATCCAGAAAAGACTTCTTTCCCTGGTGCATAGCTTGTGACTGCAATTAGGCCCTGTGCTGGACAGCTTCACTTTCTTGGCTAGACCCTGTTTCCATTGTTCAAAAACATCCATCTCTCTCCCTATACTAACTTGGGCTGGAAAAATGAGTCACTGTGATTTTTTCCTTAAATTTCCCCATCAGGATTAGGTGTGGTACATTTTCTAGGTCTTCTGGAATAGTAGGAGAAAGACACAGGACAATACTGCTTCTTCCTACTTTCAGTTTTGATTGGTCTCTAACCACCTAGCTTTAATATTCATGCTCATAAGACTGGATCTTCATGGAGAGTCCTAATTCATTTAGGCAGGCATGGGGCTTCTCATTTTCTGGTAGCAGCAGCTGTGGTGTGCTTCAAATGCTGACAATGCTTCATGTCGGCTTCCCTGTAGTAGAAATGTACAGAAGAGCTAGGTACCCCACAGGGAGGGAATTGGGAGAGTGCCTTTTGGCCTGCCTCTTTCATATAACTTATTTCTTGACTACTATCTATTTTTCATGCTATTATTTCATTAGAACAATCATTGAATATTTAGCGAGTGTTCAGATGCCTGGCATTTGGTTTTACAATATATTTTGAAACTATGAGAAGCCACGTGCTGACAAATCTAAAAAAAGAAAATTGGAAAAGAATAAATGTTTATTTCTCAAAATTCACAGAATATTTGAATATATTTTTTCTCATTATTTCCTCTAAAAGTCATGATGAGACTAGCTGAAAAATACTAGGCCTTAAGAATTTTTTCTCTTTCCTTCTTCTTTCTAGTATTTTTTGTGTGTGTGTGTGTGTGTGTGTGTGTGTGTGTATGTGTGTATGACAATTTAAAACAACTGAAAACAGAGGTTTAGAATGAAGCTGCCAGCAAATATGTCCTTATTTTAATTGTTTGTATCATCCCTAGGCAACATTAGCGAGATTGAAGTTTTTGGTCTCTGTCATTCATTTTCTCCTAAGTACATTCAGAACTGGAGTATAGGTAAGTAACATTCTTCAATAAATTCAGTTCACAGTAGCAGTATCTTGAAAGGTACCTTATATCAGTGTTTGCTATCATTTATCAACAGAGGATTACTATTCCCTGCTATTCTGATTGTGCTTTGAAAGCTCCTGTGTTTATCTTAATCTTTTCTTTTTTCCCTTTCTAAACCATCCGTTTTGGATTATTTAGTCAATTTTTCTTTGGGCACTTTCTTTGGGAGTCATGTTTCCTTTTATGTTCCCTAGGGTCTTTTCTAATAACAAGTAGCATCTTTATTAGTTTGCGTTGTGATTTAGTATAACACTACAGCAATCCTTTCATAATACTAATAAATGAACCAGGACATTTAACAATTAGAATTCCATGGTTGCTTCCCAGATTATTTAGGTTCTTATAGCTTACTCTAAAGTCAATGAAACCACTTGGAAAAATGTCCCAAATATTTATATGAGGGTGAGGTTCAATTTAGTAAGTTAATTGAAGTATCCCACTTTATTTAAAGTAAATAGTACCTTAATGATGTAACAATGTCTCAATAAATTAAATATGTTAGTTGATGTTGTCCAGTAGTTTTTCAGTTGTGTCCAATTCTTTCTTGACCTCATTTAGGTTCAGGCAAAGTTAATGATAGTGCTTTGCCATTTCCTTATTCAGATCATTTAAAAATAAGGAAACTGAGGCAAAGAAGGTTAGATGACTTAGGGTCACACAGCTAATAAGTGTCTGAAACCAGATTTGAACCCAGAAAGATTGGTCTTCCTGGCTCCAGGCCCAGTATTCTATCCACTGTCCCACCTATCCTTATCAAAGACTTTACGTTCAAAAAGTCCCTGATCAACTAGACTAAGATGGTACTGAAAACAATTTTTGATTAGCTGAGGAAATTTGTTCATACTCTGGGGGTCATTTATAAAATATTAATGCAGTTCATATTCAAAAGATTTGGAGTTGGGCAGGTTTCTGATGGCAGAAAGGAGATGGAATTGCTTTGGGGGATGTTTTAGGAGCCTATCCTTGAGTCATGGTTGACTCAAAGACATTATTTCATGATTGCCTGACTACAAAGTAGCCTCAAGGACTTCTGGGGGGGATACACTATGAGAACCTGTAAATGGGAATTATAGTTGACCTTTAGGCTCTTCTCACCTTAGGTTATATACTACAATTCTATACTTTCTTATAAAAGGAGGGTGAAATCAGAGGCATATCTAGGTTGGGATTACATAACTTTGCCATAGTGTATTTAGTTTAGAGGGGATGATAGCATCTGTGGTCCTTCACTGTAGAAATAGCAAAACATAGTATTTAGTTAGAAATGCTGGTCCTTCCTCTCTTTTCTTTACTCATATCCCATTTCCTACTTATAGATTGAAAAGTGCATTCACAGTTATTATCTTTTTGGATCCTCTTAACTGCTTGGTGAGGTAAGCACAGAAGGTATTAATAGCCTCATTTTAACCCCAAACCATCTGCTTGGCTTATGACAAAAGAATGAGGCTCTAATTATGAAATTGTATAGGAGTGAAAGCTGGTAGAGACATTGGAGATCCAAACCCATCATTTGACAGATGAAAAAGAAAATCCAAAGATGAGATATATATAGTGAATTGTCCAAGGTCTAGAAGGAAGTAAATGTCAGAGGCTGGGTTCAGTTTCAGGTCTTCATATTCTAGCTGGTGTCCTTTCCACTATAGCAGAGGCTTTTTATCTGTGTGGCCTTTGAAGTTTAAAATAATTTTTATAACTATATTTCATTTTCTTTGTAACCTACATACTTTATTTTATGACTTTAAAAAATTCAGAGAAGAGGCCCATATGCTTTACCAGACTGACAGTGTAGTCCATAATACGTACAAAAAAATTAAGTACCCCTGCACTACAAGAATGAATTGAATGGGAGAGTAATTTAGGGGAATAGGCAAGCTGTCTCTCTTGTACCAGAAACACTCTTCTTTTTAAGGCCAAAATTGTCATCTGTGCTCTTGGCTCCATTCCTTCCCTTCTTGTTTATTTAGGATCTTTTATCATCAATTATTCCTTGTTTTCCTTGCATTTTTAGGCTTTTCTCTTTGTGTCTCTCACTCCTGTTAACTTCTTCATGGCTATGTGCAAACAAGTTCAAATGACATCAGTCCTTCCCTTGTTTTTAGGTTTACTTACTGTGTCTTTAGTCACAACTGAAAGTAGCAATATTTAAAACATTTAGCATCTCTAGAAAACAAATGAAAACTATTTACAAAAATTTTTATATAGTAAAAATTATCTGATCATAACATATGTGCAAGAAAGCATATGGCATCATTAACTGAATGGTTGCCATTCCTTTTTATATAATTTCATTTCTCTGCATATACTTCTTGCCTCTCACCTTTCCCCTTTATGTAACTTTATGTAACAATTCAAATCTTCATTTCTTTAGTTAATACTAGGAAATTACTCAAATTGTAAATATCATCATCAGTGTCTAAATAGATGTATACAAATAACAATATATAGGCAAATACTTAGGTTCAACTTAGATTTCAGAAAATAATAATATAGACATTTATGTTTTAAAAATAACTTAATATGATCATATTTTGTTGAAGGGAAGAAGCCTACTGAAGAACTTTGCAATGTTCAATTTGTAATGGACATTTATCCCTTTTCACTTATTGGGAAAAATAAGTTTGAAAGTTATATGTATATTACATTGAATTATGCAGCAACTACAGCCATAATATCCTTTCATTTTGCTTTCACACTGCCACATTTTTTTTAAGTTGTTTGGATCAGTGGCTAACAGCTTCACTATCTGATTTGTCCAGTAAATTATCCATTCTTCTCTTTCAATCACCTCTGTAATATTTTCTTGCATGGTATTAGTTAATTTGTCCACCTGATCCTGTAAATGACTAATTTTATTTTTCTTGGGCCAAATCTTGTTCCAGATAGGCCCCTTAAGGAAAAATCTTCTTTTCCATTTGAATCTTCTTTCAAAAGTTTTCTCCTTTTACTTTTAACAGAATCAGTAATGTAATTATCATTATTTAGATGGCATTTGAATTTAAGTGGCAGATATATATACATATTATATACATATATTTGTATGTACACATATGCATACATATACATGTATGAATGTATACACACACACATATATATGAATACACATACATACACACATATTTATATAGCACCTGGATGCTTTCTGGGAGGTTTCTGGCCACCACTTCTAATCATGGTGGGCTAGCTGGGAATGACTGATATGGGTGGGTAGAAAAGAAGTTGCATTTGTCTTTCATTCTCAAGGAGGACCATGACATCAGGGAATGATGACCTGATTTGCAGTTGACTTGAACTTGAGGGAGGGAGGCCTGTTCAAGGTCACCAGTCTCACTTTCTCCTGCAGAGTCATTTGGGACCAGTGGCCTGATATTCATCAGGATGACTGGAGATGGCCCAGGAAATAGTGGGAGACCCGGCCCTTTTAGGCTAAGGTCTTTTCAAGTTCTTACTTTGACTGAGAAGCCATTCACCCATTCAGTAAAGAGGCCTCTTTAAGAAGTGAGTCAAGGAATAGTCCCTTTAATTAAAAGAAAAATTCAAAGTGAGAGGGGCAGACCTTCAGGGTTGCTGACCAAAAGAGAAATAGTTACTATTCACCTCTCTACCTCTCCTTCTCCATCTCCTTCTCTTCCCCTAAGGATGTTCTTCCAAAAAGAAGGTATATTTTATTGTCTGAAAGCTACCTCATTAACTTGGGGTTTTTACTGGCTAGATTTCTTTTCCAAAGACCAAGTCTTAAACCCAGTTCACTCTGGAGCTCATAGATTGGACATTAGGTCTCTGCCCTCCTAGCACAGAGTGAATATAAATAGTAAATAGGAAGGAAATAAGGAAGAAAGAAAGGAAGGGGAGGGAATTTAGTTTCTCCTTTCTTAAGAAATCTTCCTCTAGATTCTGTTAACCACCTGAGCTGCTCTCTGATCTCTCCTTCACCTACAAATTTCTTGAAAGAGTAGTCATTCTTACTATCTTTACTGGAATGCTATTAACCTTCCTGCTTTACAGAAACTGCTCTTTTGAAGGTTGCTAATGTCTCAGCTGCCAAATCTAATGACCTTATTTTAGTGCTCATACTTCTTATTGACCTTTCTGGTGGCATTTAATTGCTGAACACCTTTTCCTCTTGGAAACTTGTCTCCTAGTTTCTTTAATATGCTCCATCATGGTTTTCCTTTTGCCTCTTTGACCATTCCTGTTTCTCTTTCATGGAATTCCTTTACTTTGCCTCAAATGTATCCATTTATCAAGGTTTGATTATTAGCCTCCATCTTCTTTCACTACATCTTTTTCATTCCTACCTATTCACATGAGCAGTAGAATGGGAGTCAGAGGCCCAAAGGCAGAACTATAGCTCTACGACTTTCCTAAATTATTTCCATGATCTAGGCTAAAGCCCTGTCCATTTTGGTCTCTCACTACATTTATTTTATGCCCTGGCCAAATAAAAATATTTGTATACAAAAAACACCCCCTTTTCCCCCTCCCCTGTCTTTGCTTATTCTATTTCCCATATTTGGAATGTCATCTTTGCCTTTTCTACCTATTGAAATTCTTTGTAGACCCAATTCAAAGTTTACCCCTTCCAAGAAATCTTTCTTAATCCCTATTTCTCTTCCTCTGTTAGGCAGTAGAAAATTAATTCTTTCTGTTTTGGATTCTTATAATACTTTGAACATCTCTTAAGGTACACATATTTCCTGTATGCCTGGGTATTTTTTGTATATATGTACATTATCTCCTCTACTAGGTTGCAAATAACTTAGAATCAGAGATTATATTGTTAGTATCTAAGCATATGCAACTTTGTATCCTCAGCAGCAGGCAGGAGGATGGAATGAGAGAGTGCAAGTGAGCAAAATTCTTGATTATATATCATATATATATATATATATATATATATATATACAATATATATGTGTATATATGTATGTATGTATGTGTGTGTATATACATATACATACATATATATATATATACATATATATATATATATATATATGTAAATCAATAGAAGCACAAAAGTTTCAAGACTGCCTAAAATCTTCAGAAAAAAAGGAAAAAATAAAATCTCAACAGAAATGAACAAACACAAGAAAAACTCCAACAAAATGGAGAATTGTCATAGAATCAGTGTTGGAAAAGACTATGTATTCCATTCCTCTAATAGAAGGGTGGTTAGTGAAGTGATGGATTGCACATGGGACCTGAACTCAGGAATACTGTTTAAATCCAGCCTCAGGCATTTACAAGCTGTGACATGGGCACATGATTTAGTTTCTATATGCCTAGGTTTCCTCATCTGAAAAATGGGGCTAATAAAGGTACCTGTCTCTCAGGATTGTTGTAATGGTAAAATAAACTAGCTTTTTGTATTTGTAGCATTTGTAAAGCATTTTGTAAGCCTTAAAGCATTATATAAATGTGATTATTTTTATTACTACATGTAGTAGGAGTTAAAAAGTGGTTGGGGAGTTTTGAATGTTGTATACTGTAAAGCTGGCCCTGCTCTCCCTATTAAATGAATAGAGCAATCTTCCATTAAGATAGGAGAACATATAAAGGTTCAGACCAGAAAAGTTGAATTCCCCACTTCCCTACCCTCTTCCCGAATGGTGTCCTCTGTGAAAACTGCCCTATTTCCAATTCCTTCACATTTCAGCTTAAGAAATCTTGGCAGAGGTGCTGAACTGATGCCAATTGCTGGGAGGTATGGAGGAAGCATACTTTTACAGAGTAATTAATCAAATACCCTAGAGTCTAATAAGACATTAGCTGCCCAAGAAGGAGAGAAAAGGATGAATTTTAATTTGTGCCAATCCACCTGAGACCAGAGTGGTACATACCATTTGGGATGTCAAATCTGTTTCTTATACATGACCTGAAGCCTTTGGACACCAGCCATCCTGAAAGTATACCCTTTTCTTTACACTTCAGTATCCAACACCTCATATAAGGAGCTGTATAGGATCTCCTATGCATAAACAAAATCTATGCATACCCATATGTATATGCACATATAAAAGGTGAAGCAATTATCGATACTATTAAGTTGTTAATTTTTTTTGCAACAAGTATTGGATTAATGTCACAATGATTACTTTTCCCTAATGTTTGTAAGTTAGTAAACATCTTGGAATTAATTAAAGAAAAGCTTTTAACTCTACTCCTAATTGAGAGCATTTATATGTGAGTGATATACATACCATAGCAAGTTGATGTTTGTTATACATTTAATACACCAAAATGATTTTGAGTCAATGAATCTGGGAACCTATTCCAATTCCAGGAAATATTTTTCTACTTATAAGAGACATAATAAAGCACATTGTTCACAGAAATGGAGAATGTTAGCTTAGGGCTGGTATGGACCTAAGATATCATCTAATATCATCTAAAGTCTTCTCATTTTGTGGATGAGGAAACAGACCCTTGAAAGATGAAGTTTCTTTACAACCTATGAAACCCAGACCCCCAAAATCTGGGGAATTTTTTTCTTTTTGCTTCTGACTTGCAATGCAGAGCAATAACTGTGAAATACACTTAGCATTTATATCACTCTATATAGTGGATGGGACTGTACTATGTCCATACCTGACACTGCTGTTTCTTCAGTGTTATAAGGACTACTGAAAGTTTGTTGACTCAAGCTACTACTCAGAGATGCCTTGGGGGATTCTGTGGACATAGATGTCTGCAAGTGTTTCTACCAACTTCAGAAAATTGACCAGGAAAATAAATCGATAAATAGATGGGGAAGATGGATCTATATTTCCCCAAATCATTGAGATTTCTCTCCTCTTTGTCCTTAAAGAGACTTTTAGTCCATTATTTTCTTTCCCTTCCATGTGAAGAGAAGTGAAGAATTTCCTTCTAGGATTGGAGAGCCTTCTGAAACTGGGAACTCTTGGTGGGGAAGGGGCAGGGGCTGACACTATGTTCACAACTGAGCACAGTGATGGACAAATTAGGATGGATCCCAAGGAGCTACAGCGATGAGGCTGGAAGTTTGGAGTAGTGTGAAAAGAGTAGCATAGAACCAGTCGTTGTTGAGAGGCCAGATGTAAGTAATATTGAACTGAACGGAACTGGTGAGAAAGAGCAAGAGACCAGTTTCAGCTTCTTAGACTCGCCCCACCCCTTCCCCTTTTCTCCAGTTATTTGCCAAGGTGATCCAATCCTTTTCTTTATGTTTTTTTTTCCATATCAGCTGGGTGGAGGCTTGTCAGAAGGAAAGTTGATTGAATGACATCCTTTTCTTTTACCATTACATTTTCACTATGTAGCAGTTTTATTTCCTATTATTTACTTAGTGTTTTTTTTTTTAAATAAATCATGTGGCAATTTTTAAATGCAGAGCTCTGAGTCTATGAATAAAATTGGTTGGTTGAGAGAGGGAAATTTCCCTAATGCAGGGTCGGGGCTCTAGAGAAAAGACAAGGGAGCTTTCATTTTATTACTTTGGAGCATATTCTTTATGATACTCTTAGATCTGAGGGATGACTATCTCTGTTTCCTTCCAACTTATACCCATATCAGAGACATTTTGTCCTTTTCAATCTATAGCAGGAAGGAAAGTGTTGAGATATCAGATTCTTGAAAGTGTGGAACATGCATGTTGAGTTGAATAAAAACAATTAAATATTTTAACTAATTAAATACTATTGTTAAATGACTACTTCCTCCCCATCCCTACCCTCAACCTTGTCTATTTGCTCTTTGATAAGTTATTTTTCCTTCCTTCCTTCCTCTCTCTCTCTCTCTCTCTTTCTCTCTCTCTCTCCTCCACCTGTTTGTCTATCTTTCATAATACTTCTATTCCTCATGACTGACTATAGAGTAAGGATGCTTAACATTTTGTATTATGGATCCATTTGGCAGTCTATGAAGCCTATGGCTCCTTCCTCTGAGCATTGTATCTAAGTGCATATAATAAAATGCAAAGTAAATCAATGATATTGAAATAGTTATCTAAATATAAAATATAAAAAAGAAAAAAAACAACAAAATTTACAGACCCCAGGTTAAGCACCTGCTATCAGTCTAGATAGAGAAAATGAAATTTATTTCCCAAACTAGGACATCAGGGCAGTGAGGGCAGTTGCCAATTAAACTGCAGCTTCTTAATTGAATTTCCAGGTCTGGTTCCTTGTTCCCTAGACACTGTTCCCAACACTTTTACTTTTTCAAAAGCTTGAGCTGGTTTTAAGTTCCTCCTACTTTAAAAAATTTCCATTGCTATCTTTTTTTACATCTACTTTGTTTTCCAACATATCCTTCCCCTTTGCTGACAAAGAATAAAAATGAAAGAAGGGGGAAAAGTAGTTCAACAAAACAAACAAAACACTGATAAAACTGGGTAGTATATCCAGGGTTTCTCATCTATAAACTCCTTCCCCCACCTCTGCAAAAGACGGAAGAGATACATTCACATATTACTCTTCCTTGGGAGGCATTGCATTGCTCTTTTTCACCCTATTTTTATCATTGTGGTTATTGTATACATTTTTTCCTGGTTTTGTTTACTTCTCATCTATTTATATGTTTTCATAGTCATCATTACAATTTACTAATATTCTATAAGACCTAGTACCACAATTATTAGATTATATTATGTATTATATTAAATAGTTATTCTCCAACTGGTGTGATACCTTCCACTTTTAAGTATCCTGTCTTCACACTGGAAGTAAAACTAGAAGGACCATTTTCCTCTGCAAAGCAGAGTACATCCTATAAAATTTTTATCCCCCTTTGAAATCTTGAAATTGAGAAGTCAAAGGGACATATATCCAGAATGAAACAGACATACCAAAAGAAAAAATACACACACACACACACACACACACACACACACACACATATATATATATATATATATATAGATATATATAGATACTTACATACATATATAGCATATCAGAGAGGTCTGAGTATGGTGTTAAGCTGTAATAGAACTATGAGACATCCTGAATATGTATGTATCTATATTTATAATTATATCTGTATTGATAATTATATCTAGATCTTGATATATAAATATAAAAAGTACTACTTAATATATCTCTGTACAGGTAGATATTACATATCATATCTAACCTTTATCTAATATTTTCTGGTCTGCCTTTCCTTCAGTTTCTTCCTTCTGGCACTGAACATCAGTTTACTACTTGAGTTACTTTATCTCTGAAGCTCTTCTCTCTGATCATCAAATCTCTGCGTATTGAGTATTGAAATAAAAGTCTGCATAAGCCACTAGGCTGACCTCTTGCGTGTGCCTATTTTTCATTGCTTTGTCGTGTTCTCCTTACTGAAGGAAACTAAACACCAAAGAACATGCATTGTAACTTCGTACCCTTGATCACAAGCAAGAACAGTAGTCATGGCTAGATTTGTAAGGAGTAAAAAATATGAAAGGTTTTTCTGGCAAATTAGTAGATATGACTAAGTAAACAAAGCTAATGATGAGGCTGAATAAAAATAAGGGAATAAAAGAAAGATCAACCAGATGTACTATTAAGATGCCAGAGCAAAACAAAAGTTTTATCTACAAAGACACTGTACAAATCCTGTGATCTTTTTGCATTTTAAGATTAATTATAAGAGCAGTAGGTGAGATACAGAGCAAAAGAAGAAAGATCCAAAAGCTAATTAGTTGAATAAATCATAGAGATTTGTGATCATTTTAAGACATCATGTCTTAAAACTGGCCAGTCTATTGCCTTTGTTTTGGATGACTAGGAAAAGAATTGTGGAGGGTTGATGGTACAGTGGAAACCAACAGATGGCTGTTAAATTTATTTACTATGGTTGTGGCAAGTTCTGGATAGGTTATAACAAGACCGTCAACATGATTATTATATAATATAATTATTATACATATAAAATATAATTATAATATATAATAATTATTACATAATATAAAGGCTATAAACAAAAATATCTTGACAAGTACCAAGAAATGTATGTTTTGCATCAAAGGTATTTTTTTCAGGCATGAAGTGCCCCAGTTATTTTGGGGACTCCCTCTTCCATGACTTTGACTCTCTCTGCTTGGAGCAAGTCAGAGCGCCGTGAAGCTCTTGCTTTTGTACAATCAACCTAGTTATTCTAGTCCATCCTTTAGTGGGAAGCTTCTAGGCCAGGGGTGGGGAACCTGTGGCCTCAAAGCCACATGTGGCTCTTTAACTCTTCAAGTTCAGCCCTTTGACTGAATCCAAACTTCACAGAACAAATCCTTTTTGGCTTCTTTGGTCATTATCTGATCTATCTAATCATCTCTCTATGTTATGAACTACCTTTGAATCATCTGTCATCCCTGACTTTTTGTAGTAATTTTCAGTCATCATGGGGTTACCAAGGATGATCTAAAATGTTTTAGGATCATGGATCCACATCCAAGAGTTCCTCTAGTTCAACGCAATCATTTTAAGGCTGGGGAAACTAAAGTCTAGGACATTAAATGACTTGTCCAGGATCTTACAGGGGGTATCATGAGGTGAAATTTGAACCCAGGTCCTCTGATTTTAGAACTAGTACATTGTACAACACCAAATTTTGCATATTTTTCTTTTCATTACACTGGATGTACTTTTACTCCTCTCTCACTGTTACAGATCTGACTCCTCATGTATACTTTCTGATGAGCTGTGTTTCAGAGTTGGGCAGTTGGGCATTACTGCCCTTATCTTCGTGGACATCATGGATCAATAGCATGTGCAGTTTATACCCAATACTAACTTAAACCACTTTATCTATCATGGCCCATTGTGTATCTCTATTATCTTATTGGAGTCACTAAAGCGATGGTCATAAAAATTTAGTTATTTAAAGCTTTATGGCAAGTGACATAAGCATTTTGATTTTGATTTTACAGCGGGGCAACTGAGTTTCAGAGACTTAAAACAACTTGTCCAAGGCCATACAGCTAGAGTCAGGACTAAAACTCAGGTCTCCAAAAAACTCTTATTCTGGTGCTCTTTCTACAATACTACATTGCAAAAAATACAATAAGATACAATAATTTCCAATGTTACATATTAAATAGCTTTGTTATCAAAATTTAAAAAAATACAATGGAAAGTTTCATCTTAGGGGAGTTTAAATTTTTAAATTTTGAAATATTACTTTGACTATAAAAAAGAAATTGAAAAAATCCTATTAAATTTACACAAATTACATGCATAGTCATTAAAGAATAAACCAATTGGTAGAACTTGGAGAGGTCAATTTTTTCAAAGGCTGAATTTCCAGTCTTAAAGACTTTCTGATATTTACCTTGGAGGCACAATTTTTGTGCTGAGTTCAGACGAATGGAGTAAATATTATTATGAAGAACATGAATGAAGGAAAAGCAAAGGTGTGACACTTTCTGACCTGGTGGTAAATTATAAAATGTCACATATGAAGCACCAAATGAGGTTGATAAAAATTCATGTAAAGAAATAAAGCCTTTTATCCTGATTTATAAAATAAATTACTAGAATGGGAAGGAAGTATTGATGTTTCCCCAAATTAGGATAATAAACTATGATTATTATATCACTGTTTTATAATTTGATAGAACATGTAGCTATTCAAATCATAATTATATTAAAATTGTTTTTGTTCTGGAACTGAGATTTCATCAGAATAGGCAAGGGATTTGCTGGGGCCAGTTCAAACTAGCTCAAATGAGTTGTTAAGTTTTCAGTGTCAGCATTTATACCATCAATATGCAAATGCTACAACAAATCAGGTCTTGAATTTTTGTTTTGTTATCTAGATTTAAGAAAGTGATGGATAAAATACTGATAATTCAGAATAAATCTAAAAGTTATCATATGTACACTTGCCACCCCCTCACCACTCCACCCTCACGAAGAACCTGTTGTTAAACATTTACCAGGATACCTCTGGGTACAGGGAACTCAAAGTGAGAAAATTCTCTCTACTAATGCAGATTAATAACTTCTTTACAACTTTATAGTTTTAGAGAGATCCCTAGGGGCACTGAGTAATTATGTGACTTGCCCGGATTACATAGCCAGTATTTATCAAAGGTCATGTTAGAACTCAAGTATTTCTGACCCCCAGGCTAACTTCTCTTCACTATGCTATATTGCCTCACTGTAGGTATATTTTAAAAGTTTCTCACATTAAAAAAAAATAGGCACAGGAAATATAGCATATTTTTAGGTATATAGACTACTATTAGTTATGATGGCTTTGGGGAAATTGCACCATATTTCCTGGAGAGGCCAGAGAAGGAGGGGATTATTTCAATGATGGAGCCAGGGCATAGATGAATTCTGCGTGTGTCCAGGGAAAGTGGGTAGGTAGGGAATGATTGTTTGTATGGGTTCTGACAAAGGGGGAAGTGACTGTCCAATTGGAGCATCCATTAAGGTAGAAAGCTTTCAACCCAAAGTTAAAAGTGGCAAAGTAAAATCTAGAAGCACACAAGTATCTATGGTTTTGTTAAACAAATCTATTGGCCAGAGAGAACTGAGAGAATATTCAGGCCAAGCAATGGGATTGCTGACTTGGAGGCAAGAAATTGGGGCTGAGCCATACAACAAATGCTTAAAACCTTATTTTGAATGTACAAACACGGTGATTGGGTGAAAGTTGTTGCTTGTTCTTCATGCTCAAAGAAAACCAACATCATGTCAGGGTCCATGTACAGAATGTCTGACTGTGGTTTATCATAGCAATATGAGCTTGGAAGGCTCTACCACAGGTCTGTAAGACCATTTGGGCAGGAGATATCTCTAATTGTTTTTAAACTTCTCATATTTCTTTTGAGCTGCCACAATTCTGCTTTGCTCATAAAGCCCAGTGCCTTCTTTGATGCAGGGAAGCCATGGTGGGCAGTCCTGTGCTAGTGTCTGTCACATCTCACAATTGACATTGAAGTTCTTTAGAGAGACCTTGACAAAGTTCCTATATAGCTTCTTCTGACCACCATGTGAACACTTGCCTTGTGTGAGTTCTCCATAAAAAAGTCTTTGGGGCAAACATATATTTGTCGTTCAAACAATGTGGTCAGCTCATCAGAATTGAGCTTCCTTCAGTAGAATTTGAATGATTGGCAATTCAACTTGAGAAAGGACCTCAGTGTGCAGTTTCTCATCTTGCTGGGTGATCCTTAGAATCTTTCTAAGACAATTCAAATGGAAGTGATTCAGTTTCCTTGCATAGTACTGGTGCACTGTATAAGTTCCATAGGCATAGAACAATGTCAGTACAATGGCTATGTAGACAGTCAGTTTGGTACTTCTGTTCCTGAACTAATGTTCAGGAAATGTATGTGTCAACCTCATCAACTATGTGTATATCCCTGGAAAGGAAAGTGAATTTAGCCACAGCATTCAATATTCTCTATTTGCTGTAATTGATGGTTCTACATATTGTGTGTCATCATGCAAGTGGCTTAAAATACTGATGAATTTCTCTAGGCAACCAAATTTCACCATGATCTTCTGCAGACCCTGGTAACTGACAGTATCACAGGTCTTGTTTAGATAGATGAACATTGTGTACAGACCTTTGTTCTGCTCCTAGCATTTTTCTTTGAGTTGTCAGGCAGCAAACACCATGTTTATGGTCCTTGGCCCTTTCTGAAGCCATACTGGCTTTCAGTAGATGACCATCTTCCAGGTGAAGGATCAACTGATTAAGGAGGACTCTGGTAACAGTCTTGACAGCAATGACTAAGAGAGAGACCCAACTGTAGTTGTCATAGGATAGCCTATTTATTTTTCCTTAATATGCATGGACAATAGAGTCCTTGACCTCTAGGAAGATGATCTCCTCTTGCCACATAACCCAGATGATTGTGTGAGTTGTGGACCTTCTGTCTTGTAGACCTCTGCTGGAAAGGAATCAGCACTAAGCACTTTTCCACCTGATAGGAGCCTTAATAGCATTCAAAACCTCTTCCAAAGGTAAATGGTCAAAGGCTTCAGCACTGGTTTACGATGCTCTGCTGAGAACAATATGAAAGTGTATAGTCCATATCTTCATGTCCTTAGCCAATTAACAAAATAACTGGAACATATTAACATTGTGTTTCTGGAGATGAGGGGTGGTTTAAAAATGTCTAAGACATAGTCCTTGCCTTTAAACGAATTTATAATTTCATTGTAGAGATATAGAAAAGAGATAAAAACATAAGAAAGCGTATCATTATGGGCAGAAAAGGGAAAAATCATTGTGAATTGAGAACAGTGGCAGAAGATTTCTATGGATGAATATGAGATAGACTTTAGGGTTGAGTAGAATTTTGATAGGTGGATTAGAAGAGGAATCAAGTTTGCAGTGAAGAAAATATGTACAAGATCTTTGAGAAACAATAAAATTGATTGGATTGAATTTTCTTTGAAAAAGTGAAGGGTTAGGATATGAGAGTAGAACCATAAAATCTTGGAGTTGGAAAGTCCCTTTGTAGTCATGTAGTTCAACCTCTGCCCAAAGCATGAAACTCTTTTTATAACATCTTTACCCAATGGTTAACTAGTTTCTGGTTTTTGTTGATAGGGAACTCAATACCTCTTGGGAAAGCCTATTTCATTTTTGGACATTTTTGGTTGTTAGTATTTTTTTCCTTATATTGAATTAACATCTTTCCATAAGTTCAGTCTATTGATTTTAGCTTTGCCTTCTTGCCAGACAGGTAGATTTTGTTGTCAGAATAGTGAGTGAAAAAATTGAAAATATAGCACAATGGAGTGGTACACTCTGAATTTTAGGATTCATATTTAATCTGGGAGATGAGTAAAGGAACAAAAAGCATCAGGAAACAATAGACAGTATGTAGGGTAAAAGATAATTAGGAACTTAAAGATATTCTAAGATTTTTTTGTGAAGTAAGTTTACAAAGTAAGTACTGTTAATTCCCTTGTTAAGTGGATAGGAAAGTTTTAGTATATATGGAGAGGAATAGAAGACCAAGGATATCATCCCAGATGGACTGGTAAATTCATTGATGTGAAAAGTCTTTACAGGAAATAGTAAAAGAAGCAAGGAAATAAGCCTTTATTAAGCACTTACTGTATTGCAGGCACTGTGATAAATACCTTACAAATATTATCCCAGTTGATCTTTAGAGCAACCCTGAGAGGTAGGTGAAATTATCCTCATTTTGCAGTTGAGATAACTGTTTGAGAAGCAAACAGAATGATTTGCCTGAGGTGACTCAAGCAGTTAGTATCTGAGGTTAAATATGAATTCGGGTATGTCTGACTCCAAGTCCTGCACTTTATTCACTGTGCTCCCAGGCCATCGTCAGTCATCTTGACTTACATCTTGCCACTGGTCTCTGGATGACTCTGGAGGAGAGAGTGAGGCTGATGCCTTTGTCCAACTCTGCCTCACTTAAATCCAATTCACTTGCAAGTCAAGACATCACCCTCCTAATGTCATTGGTCCTTTTGGAGAATGAAGGATGAACAACAGAAATACTGTGGCATCTACATATTAGAGGGCAAAGGATAATGAGAGAATTAAAAATTTGGATCAGCTTGGAAAGTAACTGGAAAAAATGAGCAGCAAAGTTTGGAGAATTTTGGTTGGCATCTTCCGGTATCTTTCCAGCTGTATGGGTTATACCTGGGTAGTGGGAGAGTCTTTTAACTTTTTCCCAGAGATCCACATCTTTACCTGCATGAGCCATTGGCATCTCAAAATCAATGTGTTCAAATCAGAATACATTATCTCCCTCCATTACCCCCTTCCTCTCACTCAGTTCTCCCACTAACTTCCTAATGTTTGTTGAGGGTACTAACATTCTTCTGGTCACTCAGGTTCAAAACCTTAATCACATTCAACTTTTCTTCCAATGAGTTTCCAAGTCTTGTTTTTTTTTTTTTTCTACCTCCTCAGCATCTCTTGGATGTCTGTTCTCTCTATTCACTTGACAACCTCCTTATTCCAGGATTTTATTTTCTCTGGTCTCCCTACAGCTAATCTCTCTTCTCTCTAATCCATTCTCCTCAAACTTGCCAAATTTATATCCCTAATGTATGATTCTTAACTATGTCACTCTCCCACTAAAACAGTTCTTATGCTCCTTATTGCCTCTGGTATAATTTAAAGTCTTTCACAGTCTGATTCCAGACTCCTTTCCCAGATGACTACACCCTTCTCTCACACTTCTAAACTCTATGTCATGCACTAGCTAAATTGACGTATTTGTTGCTTTCATATATGACATTTATTTCCTTCCCTGTGTCTTGGCATTGACACTCTCTCCTCTCCTCTGTCTCTTATGACTCCTTTGCTTCTTTTCAAGGATTATCTCTCATATCCCTTCCTTCAAGAGGTCATTCCAGATTTTATCAATTATTTGTGCTTCCCCCTCCCCTAGCAATGTGACTTTATTTTGTACATAGCTTATATTTATTTATCTGTGAACATCCTCTTAGAAAAAAGTATACTCCTTAGGGGCAGATTATTTCCCCTTTGTCCTAGAGGTCTCAACACTTAACACAATGCTAGGTATTTGGCATTTTAAAAGTACTTGTTCCTTGATTGAATGATCCACATTTCTTTTGAGAGCAAGTAATAGCAGGGGGTACATTTCTACATGTAGAACATTTTGACATTTCAGTGAGCTTGGTGGAACATGTACTGGTTTGAAAGTCATCTCTGTTTGAATGAACAGCAAATCCAGAGTGACAAATAAATATTTGTATAGCCAAACACATTTATACTAGGTGGTAGCTGGTATTGCAGATTACTTTTTCTTTAGAGCACAAGTAATATGGATATAGAATGGAAAGAATTTATAGCACCAACATTTTAGCTGCAACATAACTGCCATGTTTATAGATGCTATAAGACCAAGTTTATACATTGTCTCCTCTAAAACAAAGCACTATCATTTAATTCACTTTTAAAACAATCTAATATCTGTTTTCTTTATTTGTGTGGTAAATTTGTAAAAAGGGGGGTTATGGCAAGGGAAGACACCAGCACCACCATGCAGTTTTGCAGTTATCCTAAATGCAGCAGTCTTTTTGACTGGAGGAGATCTGACCTTGTGGTCAGCAAAGATCTGCAAAGAAACAAAAATCAGCCTTGATTTTTGAATATAAAGAGCAAGTCTTGGCTGTGATCAAATCAGATTTTGAAAGAGCATCGTACAAGAGATAGAAATGAAGAAAGTAAGTGAAGCTGAATACAGAAGAGTGGGAAGGCCTTGTAAAAATAACAGTCAGGCTAAAGTGCAGCGTGAACTGAAGCTTATGACAAATGTCTAAACACCCCCCCCCCAAAATAAAGGAGCATTTTTTGGGGTTAAGAGGAAATCAGGGAAGATCTGGATAGGAGTTCTTGGTTTTTCACAGAAAAATAATTATGTATGGCATAATTATGTATAGCATATTGCACCTGACTTCTATTTTCCTTCAGTTTTTCTTTTTTCTTCCCACTCCAACCCATTAAGCAATTATTAAGCATTTACTACAGCTGAGGATATAACTGATTAAAAAGAAAGACAGCCCCATCCCTAAGGAGCTTACAATGTACTAGGACCAGGGAACAATACACAAAAAAAGGCAGGAAGTGGGTTGGGAATGGGCACTAGGAGGAAACGGGCGTGGGAATCTTGTTCCATGGAGTTGAAGTCAGCCGGAGCAGCAGATGCAAATTGGAGTGAGTGCAAAAGTTCTGCCATCTGTAAATAAAGGTTTTGGGAAGAGTTTGGTATTCTGCCCTCTAGCTCTCCAATCAGAGAGGGGGAAAGTAGTATTAATAAAAGATTGAGTTAGTAGCATGGTGATGAGATTAAAGGTGAGGAACTTGACCCAGGAGAAGCATCTTGTTCTGTGGAGTTGTGACCGGACTGGGAGGAAGATTCAGTCCTCTACTAAGAATGAATTTTCAGGCTGGTAAGAACAGGACAAAAATGATTAAAAAATTAAAAGCCAAGACAAACTAGGAAATGTTGAAGAGAGCAGTAGCCCCTGTTTGCAGCCACTAGGAACTCAGCTGGGATTAGGCACTGCAGGGGCTCCCTAAGGGTTTTAGCAAGAAGGGTAGGGGTAGAGGAGCTCAGCTGGCAGGCACCAGAAGTGAGTAATCCTGATTGCTCCCATTTCCAACTGGTCAGAAACAAATGTTTAAGGCAAGATCAATTAATTTCTGAAGTGTTTTCTTTTTTAAGTGCATCAACAACATTTAGGAAATACTTGTATTTGTTTAGTGGTGTGCTAAGCACTGGGGATACAAATGCAAAAGTGAGCCTTTACTCTCAAGGAACTTGTAGAGTGAGATATGAGTGGTAGGGCATGGGGGTGGAGGCCATCATCAGTCACCCTGACCTATGTTTTGCCACTGGACACGACTCTGGAGGAGAGAGTTAGGCTGATGACTTTGCACAGCTCTGCCTCCCTTAAATCCAATTTATTTGCAAGTCAAGTCATCACCCTCCTGATGTCAAAGGTCCTTTTCCAGAATGATGGATGAACAACAATAACATGGAGGGATGAGTGAGGGCTTAGTGGCCAGGAAAAGGTGTTTTGGTCTTTGAAGTCAAGAGGATGGTGAGTGGAACCACTTAAGTTTCTTGAGCAGGAGGGTTACATGGTCAGACCTGTCAATGTGTCAGTTTTCTGGAAAATAGATTGGAGAAGAGAGAGAAAGTAGGGGAGAAATTAGGAAGCTACTGAAATTGTCCAACTGAGAGCTGATGAGGATTCATGGTGGTGGTGGTGCCGGTGCGGGATAAAGATAGTGATCTAATATGTATAATGGAAAGTAATTTTGGAGGGGCATAGGACCGGAGGGATCTCACTTACAATGAGATGATGTGGAGCTTTGAAGGAAGTTTGAGATTCTAAGAAGAGGTGAGGTGGGACTGTGTTCTGGGATGGAGGCAATCTATGCAAAGACCCATGGTTGGGAGATATCAAATTGAATTTAGGGAGCAGCATGGAGGCCAGTTTGCATCAGATGTAGAGCATTTGAAGGAAATCAGCATAAAATGTCTGAAAAGATAAATGAAAAGTAAACTATGGAAAGCCTTAAATGGCAGGCTAAGGAGTTTCTGTTTTATCCCAGAAAGGAAGGGAATAAGCATTTACACAGTGCCTATTATATTTCAAGGACTGTGTTAAGGGATTAAAAAAAAATCAACCAATATTTTCTCACTTGATCCTCACAATAACACAATAACTTCCCATTTTACAGTTAAGGAAATTGAGGCAAATGGCGGTTGAATGATCTGTCCAGTAAGTATCTGAAGCCATGTTTCAACCTGGGTCTTATTTTAAGCCCAAGATGCTATCCACTATAAGAGCAGTCACCTCTATTTTATATAACCTAGAGGCCATAAGGAGCCACTAAAGATTTTTCAGATTAGGGCATTACAGGTCAGATGTGTTTCATAGGAATATCAACTTGTCAGTTGTGTGGCATAGGAAGTCTGAGTTTGCTTTTTAATTCTAAATCTCATTATTTTATGATTATATAAACAAACTCAAGTGAAAATGTGATCCCTCTCTTGTAGGGGTGGGAAACTTTATCTCAGAAGTTATGTGATTTAGATGGTTACAAAACTAGAATCTAGAAAGGGAAGTACTTGTATTTATTCTCATGGAAATTATTCTTAGTTTGCAAGTTTCAGGAAAGAATTGATTCAACCTTTGTAGTTCCCCTGGTATAATATGTAGCATTGAGTTCTGTAAATTCCCTCCTAATAGGATCTTAGATTGAGAACTGGAAGAGACCTCAGAGACCATCTAGCAGTTTTTTGCTTACCTATTACTAGATTTTTACTTCCCTGCCCCCTCCATGTCATTCCTCCTTCCCTCCCTTTCTCCCCGACTTTAATGGTGCTTTTATTTTATGTTCTAATTCGAGCATCATTGAGATGCTCCCTTGTTATAGAAATGTGTTTGCTAGTGAAGAAGGTATCATCTGTTTTGTCAAGTCTGAGTTCAGGGCCATTAAGTAGATCTGTTAGGAGCAACATATAAAATTGAGTTATTTACCACATGTCAAAACCCAAGCAGAGAGACTGGCTTTCCTATCTAAGAGTAATTAACTAAAAGCACTACAGGTCCTTTGGCTCCTTAGCAGAAGGAAAAAGGTCCCAGTAATTGTTCACAGAGTGTGCTAAAAAGGCAACAACTGGTGCCTAGGACAGTAATTCCTTCACATATTAGGTGCTTAGTCAGTGTTTGAATCGAAGTAAAGCAGACTTCATTTAAAAGCTGGCTTTTCTCCTGTCTAGGAGAATAGAAAAAAAGATGGTTGATGACCATTTTGGGGGCCCTAGTGCCTCCTTGCTAAGACTTTGCTTTTCCCTTCTCTTAGTAGAAGTAATGTGTCCAGTATAGTTGCTGCGTGATATTGATTCTATGTCCACTATCTCCCTTGAAATTGCCCCCTCCTCTGCATAGACACAGTTACCGCTTCAGTTCAGGCCTTCATTACCTCTGTTTGAATTACTTGAATTACAGTCTTTTCCCTCTCTTTCCTCTACATGGCAAACAGGATCATCTTTCCTATTTTGTGCTATTTTCCAAATAGCCCAGGTCTATTTGACTCCTTTGCTCAAAAACCTTCAGCTGCTCCCCATTGTTCCTAGGATTAAATTTAAATTCTCTAGCCATAAATTTACCAAATTGACTTCCATCTAGATACCCCTGATTTTTCAGTCTAAATTCATACTTATTATCTTTACAAAGTCTATATTCTAATCAGGCTTAACTGCTAGAGGTTCCCCAAATATTTCTTGCCAGGCATAGATTTCCTCAAGTTGTTGCCCATGTTTGTACATATTTCTTTCCTATCTTGGGCACTCAGAAAACTTATCTTCCATTACAGTCTAACTTAGGTTATTCCTTCCACCTCACTTCCCCTCAATTATTAGTATTCTCTTTCCCAGATCAATGTTCCTTGCCCTGTATTTATTTGTGTATCTGCTTATTCTCTCAGTAGAATGTGAATTCCTTAAAGGTCACGAGTGTATTGTTTAAATTTACTAAGAACAGTATAGTCCCTTGAGCATAGGGGAAGGAACTGGATTTGTGATGTTATTAGCATAGGGAACTTCCAAATGAGAAAATCCTTCTTCCAGTGCAGATCAGCACTTTCACTATCAAATATCTAGAGATAGATCTCTCTCTTTTTTTTCAGTACATAGTAAATGTTTGTTACATTATAGCTGAGTGTAGTGAAAGAGCTAGCAGAGATAGGTCTAGAGTGTATGGCTGAAAGTTACTGTGTATTCTTGGACAAGTCTTTTGACCTTTCTCAGTGAGAATCAGTTTCTTCATTTACAAAATGGAAAGATTGAATTAGGGGAAATCACTAAAGTTTCTTTCATTTCTAACATTTTCAATATTCTGAGATATTCTATTTATTTCAAGGGAATTACAAAGTTCTCATAATAAAGTTTAAATTTTCAAGGTGACAATATGTCACAATAAGAAAGACTATTGGGCTTGAAGTTAGAGGGTCTCAGTTTGAATTTTAGTTCTCTACTTATTTCCTTGTGTGAGAAAGTCATTTGACTTCTCAGTTTTAGTTTCGTCATTTGCAAGATGAAGAAATATGTGGTCTCTAAGATTATTCCAGCTTATGGTGCCATAAATAATAAACATAGCTTACAGAAGCTTGGGGGTATCATGCAATCTTGTAAATATTGAACAGCTATTAATTTGTAGTTTTAAAATTTTGACAATCATTTATCTAATGAGAAGAGGTAAAGACTGTGATTCATAGGGTATTTCATTGCTCTTACTTCAAGTGGCTCTTTGAATAATGTTGGGCTAATGGTAAGAATGATATTTGCCCCCTGCATATGCAATAGTGATATGGTCAGAGATATATGATAAATTTTATAGATACATGAGTTTCTTGTGTAGGTCACCTCAGTCTGAGGTGATTCTGCTTGATAAGATTTGAGAGCACTTGGGTGTCAGGGGCTTAGGAATGAAGTAGGGCAGGGAACAAGGTATTGAGTTATTTGAGTGGAATGGGAAAGGGTAAATGGCTAAGGCCTGAAGGCATACACTAGCTTCTATTAAGAATCCCAAATTAAGAATCCCTCTGAACCCTTGGTTTTATCCTGAGGATTTGAGTTAGGTCTAGATTGAACTCAAGATATTCACAGCCATCTTCAGGGATAAGAGGAAGGTGAGTCTTTTCTGGATATATGAACCTACTCCTTTGGTTCAAATCTATACTTTAGTTGGGGACAGATGGGTACATGTTGGATTAACTCTAGATCAGGGATTCTTCAGCTGTTTTGTGTCATGTATCCTCTTAGCATTCTGGTATTTATGGAACCCTTCCCAGAACAATGTTTTTGAATGCATAAAATAAAATACCTATGGTTATAAAGGAAACCAATTATACTAAAATACAGATTTATTGAAAAGTTTACAGATGCCTGGTTAAGAACTGCTGCTCTAGTGTAGACCACTCTTTGCAGTATCTTATTAGTCACATATGGTGAAAATAGGTAGATGAAGAAATTCAAACCAAAAGTAGCCAGAAAGAGTCCTGAGGGCTTGTAATACCTTCCCATACCTCTGTTAGAATGATCACACTTGATTCTGGAAATCACTAAAGGGTGTCAGCAAAGAATCAAAATGATGAGAAAGGGGATGATGGACCATGACAATCCATTTGAGGTAATTTGCAACAATATCCGGCATTCACTGGTGCTTCCTACGGTTCCAAAAAAAATGGTTTAGTATCACAGTGACCTGCTTTAATACTAGTATTCTTTGTCCTACATGCCATTTGTTCTAAGAGTTAGGAATTAAAATGCAATACATTTAACTTGGGTATGGGACTTGGATAAAGGGAATTATGAACAATTAATGCACATAAATCATTTCATTTCACACCTCTGTGAGGTTCCCATTATTGGTAAATGAACTAGAATAGTTAGTCAACCAGTTTTGGAGCTGGGAACTGCACCCTGGGGTCTTGCTTCCCACTCTGTAGAAATCATTAGATTCGGGCTCAGCATTTTGAGCTTTTTTGGCTCTGCAGGTGGGGACAATGTCATTCATTCTGTCCTTAGACTAACTGCAGGATTTGCAGAATACCAGCATCCTGTCTAGGATGATTTCAGACAGGCCACTAGATTGATATAACCTATTAAATAGAAGCCGTTTCAAATGATTTGGAAATTACACATAGTTTGAGGCACAGTTAGAGAAATGCATTTGAAAAGACCCATTCATCATCTAAGTTGAGAATTCACAGTGCAGTGTGACTTGTGTATCAGCAGTTGAACTTGAATCCTTTAATTTGTCTGTTATCATGGTCCTCAGTACAATGCACACCAGGAGTGATGTATTTGTTTCTTCTCTGTACAGCTGTGACAGCTTCTTGCAGCAATCTTAGCATGAAGTGATTCCAAAATGATGTTTACAATGGAAGCTGTCAGTTCACTCCTTCACCACCTGGAGAGCAAAAGAACTTGGACATGTCTACTTCCTGCTGCTACATGGCTTTCAACAACATTACAATTGTAAATAAAGGTAAGCCTGATGTAAATTCTGTAGTCTGTTGCCTTGTTTCAGGCATTCCTCCTTCAAACCTTCACCTGGAACGTAGGAATTTTATTTTATATTTTAGTTTTTAATATTTACATTTTTCTCCAGGCTTTGACTCTTACTATCTGGGAGACCTTGAGCAAGTCTTTTCACTTTTCTGAGTCTCAAGTTTCCCCATCTGTACCATGGAGGCAGTAATTACGTGTACTATGCCTACTTCCCAAGTTTATTGTGAGGAAAGAACTCTGGAGACTTTAAAGCATTACGGTATTATCACTGTTATATAATAATACATGGAGGCTGGTCACCTGATAATGAAATTTGTTTGGCCCTGGCAATGTATAAAACACAGAGAAATATTTAAAGTCCTTATGTTACAACTTATTAGTCCTATTTCTTCCCCTTGTGTATCTGCAGTGACCATGGCAAAGGGGATAGAGGGTATTAAGAATCACATAGTGTTCAGATTGTCAATAAACTTTAATTTAACTTTTGGCACTCTAAATGTGAGATCCTCATCCAAGTGGACATGTTGCTGGAGGAACTGAATCATATAAATGTTGATATTCTTGCAATAAACAAAACCAGAAGGAAGAAGGAAGTTATAGCCAAATGAAGGAATAACTCATGGATACTCTTTAGAGCAGCAAAGAAAGGAATTAGCATAACAGGTTGTATCATAGATTCAAAAGATATAAGAAATATTGTTTCATGGGACATAGAATGATCATGTATTGATATACTAATGACAAATATATGAAAAAAAGACCTTCATGAAAATAACTGCAATTTATGCACCAACATCTGTTCCTGAGGAGGAAGTGGTAAGGAAATTCAATGAAAAACTTGGTAAAACCCTTCAAATTGAACTAATATACTCTCTGATAATTGGTGACTTTAATGAGAAGCCTGGAAAAGGTGAGAATGAGGAGAAAGAGTTTTTCCAGAAAAAAAAAGGGACCAAAGATTTGTTAATTATTCAGTAACTTCATGACTCTATTGAATGAATGCTTTTTAAGAAAAAAATTGGATATGATTATTACCAAATAACATCACAAAGAATAAAGTTGATTGCATTTTTATATGCAGTCATATCAGCTTGTTACATATGTAGGCCTTACCTGTAATAATCAGAACTAAGAAGAGAATTCATAATAAATAAGAAAAATAGTAACGAGAAAAAGATATAGGGTACAATTACGAAGATGTAACTCTAAATTGCTTTAATAAGTTATTGAAAATTTTTAAAAAAGGGAACTGGGCAACAGAACTGATGCCAGCATTGACCATAGCAACTTATCCATAAGCTAAACCAGTATCAATTAGTTGCTCCAGGGAGAACAAAAGAGTCCGTAAAACACATTAATCAGCAAATATTCAACTTATTTTCCCAATAGAGAGAGATGACTGCCAGAGACAATACAGGGTTAGAATATAAACTTATGTATAAAATCTTATGAATTGGATGGTGGACAGTTATGAACATTTTCTCATAAAGCAAAAGAGGCAGCACAATCAAATAGTTTAAACAAAGCAAGATAACTAACTAAACAATGTAATTCCATGAGTATTTATGGATGAACATAAAACTAGAACTGCAAACAGAAAAAAATGTAAAAGATTTGCAAAAGTTGTCATAGCAAACTATTTTCTCCATCAAGAATAATGGAACTACCACATTAGGACCTAAAATATCAGTCCCTGAGCTACTTTCGGAGGAATTAGAAATAGTACTTACTAAAGAGAACAAAGGCAAAAAGGACAGCCTAGTTTGATCAAATATATGGAGAGGAGATCCATACAGGAGGAAGTGCAGTTGGAAGTGACGGATTTACAAAATTTCTAAAGGGGAGGAAATTAATAAAGTTGTGTAAAAGTCTTAGACTTTATTGATACAAAAGAGGTTAACTGAGGAAACTTCAGTAACAACTGGAAAACATGCTCATTTTTACATCTATACAAATGTTTTGAAGGGTAATTTTGACACAAATTGAACTCATCGTTAATGAGGGTTTTAGAACAGAACAGAGAGGCTTTCACAAACAATATTCAACGATAGATCACATCTTTATTATTTCACAATTAACTGACAGTTAAAAGGAATATGACACTATTATTTTTATTGTTTGTTGATTCTGAAAACAAACAAACATTTGATTTAGTAGAACAAAACAGCACCTGACAGGCACTTTACAATGTGTCTCAAATTCATATTTCAAGATTATCCAAGAATCCTTAGAAGATGTAGCAACAAAAATAACTTTGTCTATTATCTTCTGAATAAACATCAAGCTAGGCATAAAAAGGGAAACATGTTTGCCAAAAGTATTCAACAGAGTGATAAAGGAGATTCAGCGTACAGTTTAGGTTAAGGAAGTATTCCCTGTGGATTTTGAGTCTTTCAGATAGATACTCTGGGTGGATGACAATGTGTTGATTATATCAATCTTTAGTACTTTGAAGAAGTTCCTGAAAGATATCTATAATCTCCTAATTGCCAGTTTTCAAGTGAATCTTAATCCTTGACTTCTAAGGTTTTTGATACCATTGATTATCTTTTCTTTCTGGATATTTTCTTTTCTCTAGTTTTTTATGACACTGCCATTTTCTATCTATCCTCAATCTCATCTGCTGGTTATTCATTGATGTATCTTCAAGGACTCTGTTCTGGATGCTCTTTTCTATTTATTGAATACTACTTCATGTCATGACCTCATCACTTTCTGTGTTTCATTATCTCATGTAGAAGAATCACAAATTTCAACGTACCTGAATAGATAACTTGTAAAGTGTGTCCAAAAGTATGTGTATATGAAACAGATAATACAGATGCATGGAAAGTTGAATCCAGAATATTCTCTCCAAAAAGATGATTTTTATGGAGAATTCACACAAGGCAAGCATTCAAATGGTGGTCAGGAGAAGCATTACAAGGACATTCTTAGGGTCTCTCTTAACTTTGTAATTGCTTACATGACATGGGAGATACTGGCACAGGATCACTCAGCATGGAGTGCCCACATCAGAGAAGGTCCTGTCCTCTGAGCAAAGCAGAATTAAACAACTCAAAGGCAACTGGATGTGGAAATTTGGAGATACTATCTCAAATTTTTAACATGGGCTGTTTGTGCCTAACATGTGATAGAGCATTCTGAGTTCATAATAGACAGATACACACTGAAACTTGACTCTAGCTTAGTGATGTCATTTTGGTCCTCTTTAAGAAGAAGGACAACAACCAACCAATATATGAAACAGAAAATATAGATGCACAGAAAGTTGAGTCTAGAGTTTGAAAGGAGTAGAGCAAGTGGGATTGTTTGAGGGAAGTTTTATATTGACTCCAGGCTTTCCCAAATAGCAAAGGCACATATTTTTTTAATTCAAACATTTAACTTGTATTGCTATGTGGCAGTGAGGTCTGATACACTATTGCCGCTGAAGAAATAACAATGAAAATTTACAGAAGGCAGTGGAAAGGTTTATGGTGGATAGGAGCAGATTCCAACATATATCCAAGGAGGAACTTAAAAGAAGTACAGGAGAAAAGGATGTCATCAAAGAATTGTATGATAGATAAGATGCATTGAATAAAAGTTCTTTACTTGTATACATGTGATGTCAACAGAAGGTAAGGAAGCTTCCATTTCACTGGGTGGATATACTATGGTGAACTTTTTGATGGTCATGAATGAAAGTTTCAAGATAAGCTATGCTCTTCATTGTTGGAAAGAATTCCCTAATCAAGGAAAGTACAGATTCATTTGACCATTGGCAATAATATTTTCTTGTGATATCTATTTTTCTTGTGGTACCCTGGCATTTTATAGATTACCTCAATTTAACAGCAAAAGCAATTTCAGATAGTCATATATGTATGTACCATTATATTATGAGGCAGTTAAATGGCATAGTGGATAAAGTGTTAGGCCTGAAGTCAGGAAGACATCTTCCTGAGTTCAAATCTGGCCTCTACTAGCTGTGTGACTCTTAGCAAGTTACTTAACCCTGTTTGCCTCAGTTTCCTTGTCTTTAAAATGAACTGGAGAAGAAAATGGCAAACCACTCTATTATCTTTGCCAAGAAAACTCCCAATGCAGTCAGAAAGAATAGGACAAGACTAAAAAATATGGCAGAACAAGATGTTATATACATATTTATGTTATATTATATGTATATAGAGGACATTATATATATATGTATATATATATATATATATATATATATACACAAAGCATATATAGTTACATGTATATAGATGAGTATTTATGTTTTGTTGGTTATAACAGAGACAAAATATTTCCAACGACAGTGATCTATGTGTTCAGGTGTGAGTGAAAAGGTCAATGTAGAAGCAGGTCTACTTTTACTTCTAATGGGCTACCTAAATTGAATCAAATTTTGTCACATTAACCTCTTTTCAAGTAGTACACATAGTGTTATTCTGTCAACAGTTTGTGTTTCATCATCTAGCATACCCAATTTGCATTACTGTCACTCCAATGCAAAAGAATCCCTTAAAATGTCATGGCTATCTCAAGCTCAGTCTACTCTCTCCCCTGGTAGCCTCCTAAGAAATGAAGTTTTGGAGTGGAGCCAAGATGGTGGAGTAGAAGTAGGGACCTGCTTGAGTTCTCACCCAAACCCCTCAAAATATCTGTAAAAATGAGTCTAAACAAATTATAGAGCAGCAGAAACCACAAAATGAAAGAGTGCAATAGATTTCCAGCTGGAAGGTCAAAAGGAAGGGTCTATTGCTTTAGACTCGGAGAAGAGCACAGTCCTACATGGCCTGTGCTGGCACAGGTGAGACTGGCTCAGGTCTCAGGGTACTAAATCACCAGTAGCTGCCAAAGACAACTTTAAAGGTCAATGGGAAAGCTTTCTCACCTGGGTGAGAGCAGAACATGGTCCAGTCTTAGCCCCAGTCCCAGGGAGGTGGCAATCACTGCTCCAGTGGTGGTTGCTTCTGGAGCTCTCACCCTACTGACAATGGGGGAATTGAGCATCTGATCTGGGTTGCAGTTCCAGGTGACAGTCCCGGGATGAGGAGGAGCACTGATGTGACAGAACTGGTGGCAACTATGGAGAGGGAATCCTACTCACAGTTCCAGGGCAGAAAAGAGTACTTGTGGTTGCTCACAGACCAGAGTGCAGGCCAAGAGAGGAGTAAATACCTCTCCTTTGATCATACCACTTGGGAGGAACTGAGAATTTACAGATCCCTATAGATATCTCTGAAAACAGCTGCACAAACCACCTGAAACTTGGGGCAGTACACCCTTTACTTAATAAAGAGCTCACAAGTCAAATCATAGGCAGGGAAAATGACCCAACAGGGGAAAAATAAGACCATAGAAGGTTACTTTCTTGGTGAAAAGGTATTTTCTTACATCCCCAAGGATGAGGAAGATCAAAGCATACAATTAGAGGAAGATAGCAAGATCAAAGCTCTTAAATCCAAAGCCTACAAGAAAAATATGAAATGGTCTTAGGCCATGGAAAATCTCAAAAAAATTTTTGAAAATCAAATAAGAGAAGTAGAGGAAGAATTTGGAAGAGAAATGAGAATGATGCAAGAAAATCATGGAAAACTGAGTCTATAGCTTGCTAAAGAAGACCCCCCCCCCTTCTAAAAAAATGCTGAAGAAAATAACACCTTTAAAAATAGACCTACACAAATGGCAAAAGATGTCCAAAAAGCCAATGAGGAGAAGAATGTCTTAAAAAACAGAAATGACCAAATAGAAAAGGAAGTTCAAAAGCTCACTGAAGAAAATAATTCCTTCAAAATTAGAATGGAGCAAATGGAATGACTCCCTGATAAATCAAGAAATTATAAAACAAAACCAAAAGGATGGAAAAAATAGAAGACAGTGTGAAATATCTAATTAGAAAAACAACTGACCTGGAAAATAGATCCAGGAGAGACAATTTAAAAATTATTTAAATAATTTAAATTAGACAATTTAAAAATAATTTAAAAATTAAGAAGCCATGATCAAAAAAAGAACCTAGACATCATCTTTCAAGAAATTATCAAGGAAAACTGCCTTGATAGTTTAGAACCAGAGGGTGAAATAGAAACGGAAAGATCCACTGATAATCTCCTGAAAGAGATCCCAAAAGGAAAACTCCTAGGAATATTGTAGCCAAATTCTAGAGTTCCCAGGTCAAGAAGAAAACATTACAAGCAGTGAGAAAGAAACAATTCAAGTATTGTGGAAATACAATTAGGATAACACAGGATTTAGCAGCTTCTACGTTAAAGAATCAGAGGGCTTGGAATTGATATTCCAGAGGTCAAAGGAGCTAGGATTAAAACCAAGAATCACCCATCCAGCAAAACTGAGTGTAATCCTTCAGGGAAAAAAAAATTAAATTTCAATGAAATAGAGGACTTTCAAGCATTCTTTTTGAGAATACCATGACTAGTCATTCAGTGGGACATTTGATAGATAATCTGGGATTAATTTTTCAGAGAATACTTGCTACTAACTTGACTGCATGGAATCTTAATGTTTGCAAGATGCTATGACTTTTTGAACATTGCATTTGTTTTTTTGCCATAATCCATTACGCTTGCATAACCACTTTTGTTTGAAAAAAAGAACAAGATTGCTGCACCTTCCTTTAGGAGTTGAATTTTGTAAACATGACTCCAAATACCTATAACTTCCAAAGCCTTTCACATGGCTCCTGCCCCATGGACTGCAATAGTATAGTAATATGTATGAAGTGAATCTTAGCAAGACTGATGGCATTATCAAAAGATTTCATTTGGTTTAAACATAACAGGAATGGATTTATAAGTCTGATATTTTTGTGATAGATGTTACATACATAAATTGAATATATAGTAGAATTTGACACCAGGAAAAATTTTACAACCAGAAGGAAAGTAAATATGGTCAGAAATTAATAAATTGACTAGGATATTTCTCATCATACTACTTTCAACAACAATAATAAACCTTAATAATACTGAGTAATGAATCTAGTGACATTCTACATTCTAGGAAAACAGAAATCTTCCCAAAAAGTATATGATGATGCTGTATCAAACCCAGAAAACATTTCTAAACGTGATAAATACCTTGTAAAATTTGAAAAAAATTACAAAACTTCCTTTCCTTAAGGAAGGTGCTAGACTTGTCACAACTTCTAAAGGAGCTTCCTCATGGTCTTTAGGGTCAGTTTTACAGACTTTTAAGTAATTAATTTAAAATCTCTCCTTATTTTTTTCCTACCAGTTTTTCACCTCATTCCCCATCCACTTAAGGCAATCAATAAATTGGCAACATAAAAACATTTAATGGGTAGAAATGCATGATGATGTAGATAAGATGTTTTGCTATTCAGATAATTTAGCTTATTAGCTTAAGTATCTTTAGAAAAATATGAAACTTTGTTTAGAATTTCCTTTTTTAATTCTTATTTTCATTGTTTTTTTTGTCCTTACATCATATTTTTTCCCCCTAAATATATCTCCTCTTGTTTCCCAGTGAGCCATCCCTTCTCTCTCAATTCCTACTCCAATTGGCAGGATGGTTCCCCAGAGTTCCACTGGTTATTTCATCTCTTCTCAACATTCTAGGGGTAGCCCTGAGGAGTCTGGGGGTATTTTTTTAGTTTTGTGATTCATTAGCCCCTTTGGGTATGCTTCCCTTCTTGACTATTGGTTGATATCAATGTCATCCAGAGTTACTTAACTTTTAGAATTGGGTATCTATTACCTGTTGGTACAAACTGTGTCCCCTTTCCCCTGAGTTTGTGATACACTATTCTACAAGTACATACAGAATCCAGGGGAAAATATGGTCAAGTTTTGAGCATATAGCAAAGAGGGTAACTTGGATTCTTGTTGAATTTTCTTTTTCTTTCCTTTGCAAAGAATGTATGAAATATTCTCTTTAGCATTACTCTGACTTTTCTGTTAGGTTCTTGTAGACCCCTAAATCTTCCTCTCTCTCCTCTCTTCTAGTTTATCCTCAGTTTTCAATACATACACTGATGTCAGCCTCCATCCTTTTAGGTACCAACTGGTTGTGAATTAAAACTAAACCTCTGGTCTTCCAAAATTCTTCAAATGCCTCTAGTTAAGGTGTTGGGAAGAAGGGGCTGAAACACTTTGCTCTCCTTCCCAAGTAATTTTTTTCTCAGGTACTTGGTCTTTAAGGACTTTCACCACTAAGATCTCAGATGTTCAAATTTCCAATTCTACCCTTACTTCCTATGATTTTTTTGTTTGTTTTTACAAACCTCACAGAGCATGATTAAGTCCCTCAACTGATCTGAACAAAATTCCTTTTACATCTAATTGAAATATCTAGATTGAACAGAGATGCCTGGACCTTCTTCACACCTCTGATTGATTAAATAGAGATTTGCTTTCATTTGCCAAAGAGTATAATGGCATTTTGTCAATTAAGAGGTGTAGGGTGATTTCCTTGTGTGGCTTAAGCAACTTCTATTCTTTTTTTTTTAATGAATTAATTATTTTTTTAGTTTTCAACACTCACTTCCATAAGATTTTGAGTTTTAAATTTTCTTTCTTTCCCTCCCATTTCTTCTTTGTAAGATGGTGTGCAATATGATATGGGCTCTATATATACATTTGTGTTAAACATATTTTCACATTAGTCATGCGGTAAAGAAGAATTAGAACCAATGAGGGAACCATGGAAAAGAGGAAACAAAAAAAAAAAAAAAAGAAAAAGAGAGCAAATAGTGCACTTTGATCTGTATTCAGGCTCCACAGGTCTTTTTCTGGATGTGGATGTCATTTTCCATCATGAGTCTTTTGCAATTGTCTTAGATCTTTTCATTGTTGAGAAGATGTAAGTCTATCCAAGTTAGTCATCACACAATGAAAGCAACCCCTATTCTTATACTAAGATAAATAAGAAAAGGAAAAAAGAATTTCAGCAAAACCAACCGACATGTAGGTCACATTTGTACAATATTACACTTCTATGGAAATACACAGAAAGGAGATACATTTCCTCAGTTCTTCTCTGAGATCAGTCTTGGTAATTATTATTATGTAATGTTTATTTCATATTATGACTCTTTTCTTATATATTGTTGTAGTCATTGTGTTAATAATTTTCTTGGTCTTGCTTATTTAACGTAAGTTTTCCCAAGCTTTCTGAATGCATATCTCTGGTCATGGTTCAGCAATATGACATCACAATCCTATTTCACCATTTTTTAAATTGTTCTTCACCAATTATAAAGGTATCTACTTTATTTCTGATTCTTTGCCTACCCTCAAAGAAGAAGTTGCCCATGAATATTTTGTATATTTGGGACCTGGCTTTCTGTCTCTGATCTCTTTGAGATAAATGATTTTCAGCAGGATATCTGTCCCAAGGAAGGTGGACATTTGAGTCACATTTTAAACCATAAATCTAAGCCTCTTTATACAATTGTTGGACAGATTTATAGCTTCACAAACAGTATATTATTCTTTCTAAATACTTCCAGCATTGGATATTTAAATTTTTGATATCTTTTCCAATTTGCTGGGTATAAGGCAAAATTTCAGAGTTGTCTTAATTTGCTTTTCTCTTATTCTTTTAGTTTGGAACTGTCTTTAATATAATTACATTAATTTGAAATTCTTTTCTGAATTGTCTTTTTTTCTTCTTTGACCATTAGAATATGACTCAATCTGAAATAAAATTGAATCATTAAATGGGAAACTGAATTTGCTAGAAATTTATAGAAAAGAGTGTTTTGGATAATAGATTTTCTGGTTAAGTGGGTATTAACATAATCATAGAATTTCAGAGTTGAGACAGGGATCTGTTCTGGGTTCAAAGGACTAATTTTTGGAAGTTGAAGAAGTGATCACTCTCTCCTACCTGTTCTACACTTTTAGTTGCAAATGCTCCCTAAATGATTGGTTATAAAGTGACTTTTCCATGATTCCGACAAAGAAAAATAAATCCTCCATACAAAACTACATACATCATGAAATTCACTACAGGATGTAAGTATAGCTGACCAGGTTGAAAAATGAAAGTAAGAGCACAGTTGCTATAGTTTTCTCAAGTGCTTCCAAATGAAAGATGTATCCTCATTTTAGGATACATCTAGCATAGGTCTTACACTGTTTAGCTCTCATACTAGAGTTCTTAAGTCCTAGCTCTTAAACTTTTAGAGAAAAAGCCTCACCCCTTTTGGTACTGATACCTCATCAGTTTTCCCACTTCTCAAGGATTAGTCCTAAAGGCAATGATTGACTGAGAAATTAAGGACAAGATTTAGAACTGGAAATCTCAGAATAAGTTTGAGAGAAGACTTTTAGATATTTTTTGGGGGGATTTCTTTTTTCTTTAATATAATTTTATTTATTTTATTAAATATTTCCCAATTCCATATAAATTTTTTAAATATTCATTTAAAAAATTGAGTTTCAAATTATCTTCCTATGTCCCATCCCTCCCCCATCCTTTGAGAAGGTAAGCAATATATCAATTATACCTGTGAAATCATGTAAAACATTACATATTAGTCATATTGCATAAGAAAACATACACATACAAACATACATCCATAAACCAAGAAAAATAAAGAAAGTAAAACAAAATATGCTTCAGTCTCCTTTCAGAGTTTATCAGCTCTCTCTTGATAGCATTTTTCATCATGAATCTTTTGCAATTGTCTTGGATCATTGTCTTGACCATAATAGCTAAGTCTTTCACAGTTGATCAGCATTACAATATTGCTGTTACTGTGTACAATATTCTCCTGGCTCTGCTCACTTCACTTTGTATCAGTTCATATAAGTCTTTCCAGAGTTTATTGAAACCATTCTGCTTGTCATTTCTTTTCTTCTTTTCTTTTTGTAAATAGTATTTTATTTTTCCAATTACATTTAAAGATAATTTTCAACATTCATTTTTTATAAGATTTTGAGTTCCAAATTTCTCTCCTTCCCTCCCCCCCAAGATGGCAAACAATCTGATGTAGGATATACATATGCAGTCATGTCAAACATATTTTCAAATTAGTCATATTATGAAAGAAGAAATAGAACAAAAGGGAAAAAACATGAATCCACTCCCTCAAATGAAAATAGTACACTTTGTTCTGCATTCAGACTCCATACTGTATCTCAATGTACAGTCATTACAGGTTTTCTTGTTTGTTTGTTTTCTTCTATTTCTTTTATTCCTCAATTTATTTATTTTTAGTTTTCAACATTCATTTCCACAAGATTTTGAGTTTCAAATTTTCTCCTCATCTCTGCCCTCCCCCAACCCAAAACACCGTGCATTCTGATTACCTTCCCTTCTATCACACCTACCCTTCCCTTATCCCCATTTTATCTCTTGCCTTGTAGGGCAAGATAGATTTCTATACCCCATTACCTGTATTTCTTATTTCCCAGTTACAGTTCTCAACATTCGTTCCAAAAACTTTGAGTTCCAACTTCTTTCCCTTCTTCCCTCCCCACCCATCCCCACTGAGAAGGCAGGCAATTCAATATAGGCCATATCTGTGTAGTTTTGCTAAAGACTTCCACAATAGTCATGTTGTGAAAGACTAACTATATTTCCCTCCATCCTATCTTGTCCCCCCCATTTATGCTATTCTCTCTTTTGATCTTGTCTCTCCCCAAAAGTGTTTACTTCTAATTGCTCCCCCCTCCAATTTATTCTTCCTTCCATCATCCCCCCACCTCACTTATCCCCTTCTCCCCCACTTTCCTATAGTGTAAGATAGATTTTCATTCCAAATTGAGTGTACATGTTATTCCTTCCTTAAGCCAAATATGATGAAAGTAAGCGTCACTTTTCCTCTCACTTCACCCTTTCTTTCTCCTTTGAAAAAGCTTTTTCTTGCCTCTTTTATGAGAGTTAATTTGCCCCATTCTATTTCTCCTTTGTTCCTGCAAATATATTCCTCTCTCAACCCTTAAGTTTCTTTTCCTATTCAGTTTCATGAAAGATGATGTCTCGGCTCTGTTTTTGATCATGGCTTTCAGGTAGTCTCATAATTTTTAAATTGTTTCTCCTGAATCTATTTTCCAGGTCAATTTTTTTTTCCAATGAGATATTTCACTTTATCTTCCATTTTTTCATTCTTTTGGTTTTGTTTTGTAATTTCTTGGTTTCTCATAAAGTCATTGGCTCCATTCTAAGTTTTAAAGAACTATTTTCGTCAATGAGCTTTTGAACCTCCTTTTCCATTTGGCTAATTCTGCTTTTTAAAGCATTCTTCTCCTCATTGGCTTTTTGGACCTCTTTTGCCAATTGAGTTAGCCTATTTTTCATGGTGTTATTTTCTTCAGCATTTTTTTGGGTCTCCTTTAGCATGTTGTTGACTCACTTTTCATGGTTTTCTTGTATCACTCTCATTTCTCTTCCCAAGTTTTCATCCACCTCTCTTGATTTTCAAAATCCTTTTTGAGCTCTTCCATGGCCTGAGACTATTGTATATTTATTTTGGAGGTTTTGGATGCAGAAGCCTTGACTTTTAGGTCTTCTTCTGATGGTAAGCATTGTTCCTCCTCATCAGAAAGGATAAGAAAATACCTATTCACCAAGAAAGTAACATTCTATAGCCTTATTTTTTCCCCTGTTTTGGGCATTTTTTCAAGCCAGTTACTTAACTTTTGAGTCCTTTGTCAAGGATGGGGAGGTGTACTCTGGGGAACTGTAAGTTCTCAGTTCCTCCAAGGTAGCACAATCAAGGGAGAGGAGTTTACTCCTCTCCTGGCCTGTCAGCTACCAAAGCTTTTCTGTCCAGAATCTGCAAGTAAAATTCCCTTTCCAGAGCCTCCACCAGCTTCACCACACCAGTCAGCACTGTTCCTCACTCCAGGGCTGCCACTCAGGGCTGCCACCCAGGTCAGCAGGTCAGTTCCCCCAGGGGTTTAGATGGAGGGCTCTAGCAATGAACGCTGCTGCTGTAGCCACCACTGCTGCCACCAGTGTCTGGGACCAGTGCTAGGGGAGGACCCTGCTCCCTTCTCAGTCAGGTGAAAAAGCTTTCTTATTCACATTTGAAACTTTCTTTGGCATTTGTGGGTTGAGGGATCTGAGACCTACAACTGCTGCTGGGGATTCCACCCCTGAGGCCTGTTCCATCCCATTCCTGCCAGGGCTGAGCAACCAAGACTGGGCTGATCTCTGAGGGCTGTGCTCCATACCCCAATGTGATTGATCTTTCTTGTTGGCTTTCCAGGCTACCTTGGGCTGGAAATCTCATTCTGTCATTTTGTGACTTCTACTGCTCTAAAGTTTGTCTAGAGTCACTTTTTACAGTTATTTTATGGTCTGTGGGGGAAGAGCTAGAGTAGGTAAGTCTTTCTACTCCACCATCTTGGCTCTGCCCCCTTGAGTTAGTCTACTTTTAAAGATGTTACTATCTTCAACCTTTTTTTTGGCTCTCCTTTAGCAAGCTGTTGCCTCACTTTTCATGATTCTCTTGCATCACTCTTATTTCTCTTCCCAATTTTTCCTCCACCTCTCTTACTTGATTTCAAAATCCTTTTTGAGCTCTTCCATGGCCTGAGATCATTGCATATTTATTTTGGAGGTTTTGGATGCAGAAGCTTTGACTTTTAGGTCTTCCTCTGATAGTATGCATTATTCTTCCTCATCTTAAAGGATGGAAGAAAATCCCTGTTCACCAAGAAAGTAACCTTCTATTGTCTTATTCTTTTCCCCTTTTTTGGGCATTTTCCTAGCTAGTTCCTTGACTTTTGAGTTCTTTGTCAAGAGGAGGATATACTCTGGGGACTTGCAAGTTCTCAGTTCCTCCAAGGTGGCACAATCAGGGGAGTGGAGTTTTCTCCTCTCCTGACCTACACTCTGGTCAGGGAGCAAGTACAAGCACTCTTTTCTCTAAGTAGAATTCCCTCTCCAAAGCCTCTTCCAGCTCCAGTCAGCCCTCTTCCTCACCCCAGGGCCACCACTCAAGGCTGAGATTTAGATCAGTCTCTCAATTCCCCCAGGGTCTTTAGGCCATGTCTCCAATGATGGAAGCTGCCACTGCTTGGGGCCAGTGATAGAACACTGCATTCCCTTCTCACTCAAGTGAAAGAACTTTCTCATTGACCTTTGAAGCTGCCTTTGGCATTTGTGAGTGGAAGAATCTGGGATTCGCAGTTGGTGCCAGTGATACCTTGAAGCCCATTCCAATCCTGTCTTTGCTATGGTGGCCAAGGTTGGACTGCACTATGCTCCACATCTGGTGTCATAGACCTTTTCTGTCGGCCTTTCAAGCTGTCTTGTGCTAGAAATCGCTTTGTCTCTGTCCTTTTGTGTCTTCTGCTGCTGTAGAATTTGTTTAGAGTAATTTTTTAGAGATATTTTATGAGTTGTAGGAGGAGAGGTTCTAGAGGTGCAGCCTTCTAATTCACCATCTTGGCTCTGCCCCCATCATGACAGATTTTTATGTCAAATTATTTTGCAAAAAAAGTAGGATGTGACCATTATGTGAAGGTTTTGTGAAAAAAATTTGTGCCAGTATTACTTAAAAATAATTTATCACTAAAATGTTTTTGGTGCAAGAGTAGGATGCACAGAATACTCATGAATATGTGTTAAAATTGAAGGCTAACAGCTTTTTCACCTGAGTGAGAAGTGAGCAGGGTTCTCCCCTAGCCCTGGCCCCAGATGGTGGTTGTGGCAGTAGCAATGGCTGCAGCAGCAGTGTTCATTGTTAGAGTCCTCTATCTGAAGCTCCTGAGGGAACTGAGCTGCTGAGAATTCTAGGCTCCTGGCTCTCAATGCCTGAGTGATAATAATATGTGGTGGCAATGATCATGAAGTGAAATACAATAGTTTTTAATCTGAATGTGGATAGCATTTTCCATCATGAGTCCTTTGGAATTGTCTTGAATTATTGTATTCCTAAGAAGAACAAAGTCTATCACAGCTGATCATCACACATTGTTGCTGTTACTGTGTACAGTCTTCTCCTGGTTCTGCTCACTTTGCTCAGCATCAGTTATATAAGTCTTTATAGGTTTTTTTTTTCCCTGAAATTTGCCTGCTCATCATTTATTATAGACCAGTAGTATTCCATTACATTCATATACCACTACTTGTTCAGCCATTCTCTAATTGATGGTCATCCAGGGGGAATTTCTGAATGTATTCCAGAACCTATCCACATGAATTATTGATAGAAACTTAAGAAGGAAACAAATCTGTGAGTGGAATGAGGGTGGTGTCTTTGGTGCCTCCCTTTGGACCCTGAACTGCATGTTTGTCCTTTATTGCTGAAGAAGACCATCCCAACACAGAAATAATGACATGACTTACACTTGACTTTGTTTAGAGTGAGGGAGGGCTGTGCAGGTCACCAGCCTCACCTCCTCCAGAGCCATCTGAATCCAGTGACCAGATATTCATCAGGATGACTGGAGATGACCGAGGATGAGGCAGTTGGGGATAAGTGACTTGCCCAAGGTCACACAGCTAGTGACTGTCAAGTGTCTGAGGTGAGATTTGAACTCAAGTCCTCCTGACTCCAGCACTGGTGCTCTATCCACTGCACCACCTAGCTGCCCTTAAAATAAAGTTAAGTGATTTTTCTCAGCATCATACAGCTAGTAAGAGTCTAAGGCCAGATTTGAACTCAAGAAGAGGAGTATTTCTGGTTCTCAGCCCAGTGATCAATCCATTGTGTCTTCTGAGTGGGACCTTAACTAGCCTATTGTCAGATGACCCCACTCTGCACACTCAAACTCTGTTACAACTTCTTTCTGATATGTGAAGAACCATCAAAAAAGCATTTTTGTTTTCAATGTGTATGTGTGTGTGTGTGTGTTTTAGTGTATATATTAGTCATACAAAATTTCTTGATGCAGAAACAATGGTGATAATTTTTTCAAAGAACTGCTAGTTATCGATATTCAGTGAGCTAAGATATCAGAAGATATATGCCTACCAGAGGTATTTGCCACTGTCACATAGAATGTGTAACACACAGGCCAAAATTTCCCTAGAGATGGTAAAGTCTTTTGGATACTTCATTTTATGATGACATTGTACGGATTACATCAAGTTCCAGAACAATTCAGAGTCTCTTAAATAGGATCCATACCTACTCTACTATAGTATACAGGCATCTAGGTAGTGCAGTGGATAGAGTGCCAGGTCTGGAGTCAGGAAGACTAATTTTCCTGAGGTCAAACCCAGCCTCATAGTCTTACTTTCTGTGGGACTCTGGGTAAGTCACTTAACCCTGTTTGCCTCAGTGTATCTGTAAAATGAGCTGGAGAAGGAAATGGTAAATCACTTCAGTATCTTTGCCAATAGGATCACAAAGAGTCAGATACAACAGGAAAGACTGAACAAGAACATTATGGTATACACTAAAGTGTTATCATTTACCACTAGTCTAGGGCAGGGGTGTCAAACACACCTTTGAGGACTGCATCCCTAGTATGTTCTGAAACCTACTGTAATTGGGAAATATTTAAGAAAGTAAAAAAAAACCACAACAAAACATAGATAATGTTACTAGGTGATTTTCTAAGTCAATATGTGACCCTCAGAGATCCTTATGTATTTGACCTTTTAGTGCCTCCCCCACTCCCATTTTTATTTGAATTTGACACCACTGGTCTCAGGGTCAAGTCTAATCTAGTTACATGGATTCTATTTATAAATCCCAAATGCATATTTTTTTCTCTTTTTTTAAAATAAATTCTTTAACATTTTTGAGGAAAAATCCACTAGTTGTCTCTAATCTCAGTGCTACTTAATTAACCTTTCATAGTGGTATGTTTGTTGGAAAAAATGTAAGCAGAGCACAAAATTCATTACCTTTTCTTTCTGTAATGTTTTTATTATTTAATTTTATAATTTGGCATGTCATAATAGGGGTTCTTTTTGAGATCTTCGATACCCTCTCAATTTTCTTTGGCTGATATATTTGTGACTTCATTTTTTGTTGTTCAGTCCTTTTGAATTGTGCCTGACTCTTTATGACCCCATTTGGGGTTTTCTTAACAAAGATATTGGAGTACCTTGTATTTCCTTCTCCAGTTCATTTTACAGATGGGGAAACTGAGGCAAACATGTTTAAGTGACTTGCCCAGGTCATGTAGCTAGCAAGTGTCTGAGGCTAGATATGAATACAGGAAGAGAAATCTTCCTGACTCTAGGCCTGGCACTTTATCCACCATATCACCTTGCTGCCTTTGTGACACCATAGGTTTAACATTGTGAGTTTGTTGCATTAATAAGCAGGAGGCTTTCAAGGACCTTGATTAGAGAGAAATATTTTCTCTGAAATGAAAAATAGTATAATATGAAAAAGAATGTTTTTATCCCTGAATGAAAATGGTAGCTTTTCCTTTCTTCATGCCTGTCTCCTATTATCAAAAAATGATAAGAACCTCTATTAGGCTAATCTTGGGTGGCTGTTATTATGTCCTAGATTCCAGGATAAAATTCAGTTCCAAGATATATAAAGAGATGACTCTTTGGTCTTGGGATGTACTATCATTTTCCAACACAATACATCATTGAGAATGACAACATTCATTTGTGAGCTTCAAAAGAGCTAAGTAACCAAGTTGTTGAGCTACTAACAAGAATATGTAATTTATCATTCAAAACAGCTGGTCCACTAGAAGACAGGAAGATAGCCAATGCAGTACTCATTATGTGCACATGTTCTTGTCCTTTGTTTCTTTCCTCTCAATGTGTTACTGATGTTATTCTCTAGCCAGAATATAGGGATAAAGGACAAAGGGAAAGGGGAAGGGGAAACCTACAGCTACTTTCTCTAGGTAGAGAGTATGAATGTCTTAAGCTGGTAAAGGGAAATAAAGATACTATAATTATAAAGACAGAAGGTGTTGTTTTTGAAGTAATTTTTCTCATTTTTTGGTAAGGCTCTAGATAAATAATATGATTACACAGTAAAAACAAATATGGTCTATAATACAAAGGGTATGGGGTGCTCTGGTTAATTTATTTTTTTGCCACAAAAATAAGTTTTTTCAACTTTTGTGGGAAATCTTTCTAAAATGTAATAGTCTACTTTCTTGACTTCTTTACTAGGAAGGCAGTGTGGCCTATTGGATAGAAAATCAGCTTTGGAGATAGGAAATCCTGAGTTCCTACCTTGCCTCTAGCATTTGCTGGCCATGCTAGGCAAGTCACTTAAACTTTTAGTGTTGTAGATAACTCTAAAAGTATAAATTGCAGAAGTATGAGGTTGCATTTGTAGAAGGAGCTTTCTCACCAGGATTTCACTATGCTCACAGGTGCAGCTCTTACCCACCCCTCTTGCCTTAGGAAGTAACAGGAGCTGAACATCATTGGATTACTTTACTTTTTGCTGAGTATCTTGTCATGCCTTGGGTCATTTTTCTGAATCTCAGTGTTCCCTATGGAGTCCTACAGAAGTAAATGTTGCAAAGAACTAAGGTTTATTGTGTCATCCTGACTCCAGGAATCACCTGGGAGTTGCCTTCTTGACAAAATTCCTGCCATTAGCTTATTTCGTTGTGATTCACCACTTCTGAAAGGTCAGAAAAGTTCCAGTTAATTGAGGACTCTTTAGTTGAGTTAATAAAGATGAATAAAGCTAATAGTTAATAAAGAGAAATATGAAATATAAAAAATACATAATAAAGTTAATAAAGATTTAGTTAATAAAGTAAATTTAGTTAATAAAGAATATACTTGCTGTTCTGCCTTAGGCCTTATTTTTCCAGTGCAAGTCACAAATGTAAATTTCCCTCCCTAGAGCTACTTGTATACTCTTGAGTTGGCCTGGTAGTAATTGCATTAGGATATTACATTGCTCCCTACTGGAGAGAAAGTGCTAACCTAGATTCTAAAAAGAGCTCACTTTCTCTTAGGCTGTGGAACCAAAATAAAGGAATCAAGTGAAAAACATGAAAGGACTACTTTGCATTTACCTTCTAGAATTATAGTCAACTCTTGATTTTCCAAATAAGTTTCAGGGAGGCTTAATTATCTAGGAATTTACAACTAATTGACAATAGCAGATAATCCATACTGAGCTGGGGCTGTGCTCTTGCATCGTATGGCAGAATTTTCTACTGCGTAAGGCGCCATCATCCTGAGTGGGCTGGACACTGGTAGCAGGGGGTAGATCCAACTTTTCTCTCCTGTTGTGCAATGTACTTCATTTGTGCATTGATAATTGGGAGCACAGAACACATTACTTTTTATTGTAAAGCTAGATTGCTTAGTAAAACTTTCAAGGTGTCCAATCTTACTCCTTCAGAGCAATTTAGTCGTGGAAAATTCTGACTCAGTAATCATTAGAAATAGTAAGTGATTTGTCTGCCATCACATATGTCAGGGACAGAGTGGGATTATACAAGGGCCTTCTTCTCAGGTGCTATTTCTAGCATTAGCTGTGTTGCAATTTAAAGTGATGTATTTTTTTTACTTCACTTTCTGCTTTACTCATAATGCCATTACATACAGTTATCTTCTAGCTTGCGTATAATGTAAACACGTAACTCATTTATTTGAGTGATCTAGTTAACATAAATCCTAAATAAATTGGTCTGTATCATTATTGTCTGTTTTGGACTATATGCTAAATGTCAGGGACTGTCTATTCATCTCATTGGGATAGTATTTAAAATAGCTATTATGATGATGTTGAATTCCAAAATTAACCTAAACCCAGTCTTCAAACAGTATCCCACAAACATCTCTCTTTCTAAAAAACAAGTTAAATAAACAAAAAATCCACCCCAAGCTAGCTTACCCTTGTAGTTAGGATGTATCACTATTATATCTAAAATAAGCAAGTACAATAATTATGAAAAAGACTGAAAATTCCTATCTATAATGGTAAAGTATAAATAAAAAAATTAAGTGTAATTTTGCATTCCATGCTTTAAATGAATAAGCAAAACCAATAGGTCTTCAAAAGGTAAAATTTGAATAGTAGAATGGGAGATTGTGAATAATAAATAATTATAGAATTTTAGAATATGAAGTGACTTTACAGATAATAGGATCATGGATTTAAGTCTGAATAAGACCTAAGAAGTCATGAAATTCAATCCTGTCATTTCACAGACAAGGAAACAGAGACTTGTGGACATCAACTAAATCTCCCAAGTTCATATAAGTAGTGACAGACAAGATTCGACCCGTGTTATCTGAATCTAAAGACAATACTTTTTCTGCTGTATATTGTCAGTCCCAAAATCTAGTTCGTCATTACTCACTTTACCTTATAGATAAGGAAGAGGGATTAAGTGACTTTTCCAAAGTTGCAATTACCTGATGTCAGGGTCTAGCTTAAAACTATACTTCCAGACTCTAAGTCTTTTAGCATTGTTCAGTACAGAACATTTCAGTTCCTGCTGTTTTCAAGCTTATCATATATTTCTTTTTTACATTTATTTGATATTTTGTTTTCCCCAATTATATGTGAAAATAATTTTAACATTAGTTTTTTTTTAATTGAGTTCTAATTTTTCTCTGTCTTGCCCTTCCCTTTCCCTTCCGCACAATGGCAAGCATTTTGATATAGGTTATATAATTGAGGTCATGCAAAACGTATGTCCAAGTTAATTATGTTGTAAAGAGAAAACACAGACAAAAAAACCCAAGAAAAATAAAGTTTAAAAAAGAAGTATGCTTCTATTTGCATTCAAACTCAATCAGAATTGTCTTGGATCATTGTATTGTAGAGAAGAGCTAAGTCATTCATAGTGGAGCATCACACCAAGTTGTTTGATATCTATTATAAACTTGTTTTTTTTTTAAATTAGGATTAGGAAGACCTAAGCCAGGTTTAATTTTTTTATATAACTGTATAGCCTGGTTTAACAGAACATGAATGAACAAATGCTGTATGTACTTGATAAATTTTGTCATCAAAGAGTGTAATGCCAGTCACAGCAACACACCTGAGGACCGCTGCTGTGAATGATTTTGAGAGTCTAGTTGCATGAACTCTCTATTTAGCAATAAGCTAAACATTGCTTGATAAAGTAAAGCATAACATTCATAGCAATATCCTTAAGCAAAGCATATAATCTAATACATATATGTATCCCATAACACTCAGTATGTCATATGGTGCATAGCATTTGCATCCCCAAAGTTAGGGGGTGCCAGGCTAGGGTTTTCCCTAGCATTATGCATCATTAAGGAATAGCAGAAAATACCACAGCATCCACCTGCATGTCACTGTATGAACAATCTCCCTAATCAATATGCAGTGTCCAAGTAAAGTCCTCTCTCATCTTCTCTCGAGGCTGACTTCCAAACCCTAGAGCTCCTCTTCCATGGGCTGATCACTCACAGCTCTTGTCTGGGTTCACACACAAGTAAGCTCTCTGCTCCTATTCCTTGTCTCAGCTCATGATGGCTGTTCCACTCCAAACTCTTCCTGTTTCTGTTTGACAGCAGACTCCAGGGGCTCCTGCCTGCAACTCCTGTTTCTAGGAAAACAAAGTTTAGCAAGGCTATAACAATATTCACACACATTACCAGCACCATCATCTCAATTCACTTTAACAGCTCTTAAAAGGGGCTTAAGCTAAGCCTCCTTCCTATGGACAGATCTCTGCAATTCAGCTCAATTTACTTATAAAGACCAATAGAAAGGGCTTCTGATTGAGATATTAACAAAGAACAATGAATCAGGCTCCCAACATCACAAACATTCTGTTAGACCTCCCCACAAACAAGTTCCCCTGGCATGCACACACGCACTTCTCTCTCCCAGTTGTGCTTCTGACTGCTCTCTGCTTCTTTCTCCAAGCAATACTATGTGTGTATATATACATACATATATATGTATGTATATATACACACACACTGTTTTCAATAAAAGATTTTTGATTGATTCAGTCAAAGACACTTGACTGATGAAAAATCAATCCAGAAAAACAGCAAAAAAACCTACTTTGCTTGCTGTTACAAAGAGTAGTAATTATTTTGATTGAAACTTCACCCCTCCCCAACTTCCAGTGGGGAATAAAAAAAAAAACAATTACGATTCTTGAAACCTGACAATAGGACATTTGAAGGAAAGGGCACAGTGAATTTTTGTGAATGTTATATAAAATGCAAATGCACAGTCAGTGACACAGCAATTGATATGTCATGATGTAATGAATTGAAGAAATGAGCTGGAACTGTTCTATGTGTACAGCACATTAGGGACAGAATTGCATGGAACCCACTTTGAAAGCAGTGTTCTGCATTGCGGATCATAAATTACATTGGTTATATGCTTAAATGGTGAGTTTGAAGGTCAGAGATTTTGTTTTCCTGGCCTGATTTTAGTTGTACAGTATTGGCCTCTATTAACTTCTAGGTAATTTACATTGTAGTCTTAAAGCATACTTCCTATTAATAGCACATAACTGAACCAGTTCTTTACAAACATAACAAATTGCCAGTGATAGTAATTGGTACTTGACTCTTCATGAAAATAATTCCCCAGGACATCTCCTTGGAAACACTTTGATAGCATAGTTTGAAATACAGTGTATGGAGGAAGGGGAGAAACCAAAATAGTAGAGAAAAGTCAGGGAAGGACTTACCTAAATGCTCCAAAATTTCCCTCCAAACAACTTTGAACAGTGCCTCAAAATTGACTTTGGGGTGGTAAAATCCACAAAATGATGGGATGAAACAATTTTCCAGCCTAATATAATTTAGAAGGTCAACAGGAAAGGTCTGTCAAACCAGGATGAGCAGAGCAGAGTCCAGTATAGGCATTGTGCTGTATTATATAAGGAAATCATAAATCAGTTGTGAGCTCTGTTAAGCTGACATAGGATTTATGATGAGCTGGTTTTAGATAATAAGCCATAAATGCATCTTCAGTCTTAATAATTCATCAAAAAATAAGATCTTGAACATTTTTTATTAGATATGTATTAAATCTATTAGATGAAAAAAATGGCCTCACAAATTTTAAGCCTTGAAAGATGTATGAAATTATTTCTTGAGGGGTAGTTATTAAGTATATAAAGAATAATTTTATAATTTACACCTTCAGAATCTTTCTGTGTCAGGAACTGCCATGGTCATTTTTTTGTCCACACTGTGTCTCTACATACTCCCTACTCAACTGAGACATTTTTTGGAATTGGTTCTTTTTCTACTAGGAAGAGCATGTAAGTTTCCTGGTTGATGCAACATTTTAAATCAACTATCAAAATTTTCCTTTGCCATTATCATTATTTTTTATTTGTTCTTTGGTCTGTTTTACCCCATCACTTTTGACCACTTGCTTTATTTTAATAGTATGTGGGATCCTTGAAGGCTTGCATTGACTTTTTTTGTGTGTGTATTTGCATCTTTAGCACAGCATCTGGCATGTAGTATGTATTTTAAAAAATACTTGGTAATTGACTGATTGCTTGATCTCTGGCATTTTTATTCTTGGATTCTTGTCTATCTATTTTTTGATCCTTTATTTTCCCTGATTTGTATACTCTTTGTAAATGTCTTAACTATGGCTTATTTATTAAAAAAATGAAAAAACCCCAAACTTTTACTTGATTCAACCATCCATATCAGTTACTATCTCACATTTTTTCTCCTCTTCATGGCTAACTTACTTGATAAAGCCATCTATAGTTAGTGTTCCCACTTCCTGTGATTCTTCTAAATCCTCAGGATATTGTGACATCTTATGTAATCATTTATGACACTAATCTACTGATTCTCCTCGTATATTTCTGACCATTCCACTGTTTTCTTTTCTGGTTTTTTATACATGTTATATTCAATAACCATGGGTGTTATTCCAAGACTCTGCCCTTGACTCTGTTCTTATCCACTTACACTATCTTTACCGAATCATGTTAGTTCCCATAGGTTCAATTTATCATGTCTCTGCAAATGATTCGCAGGTCTATATCTATCCATACCTTGTTTATATTCATCTACGTCTTCAATTTGGGCACCTCCAACTGCAGGTCCTGTAGAAATCTTAAGGTCAATATGTCCAAAGTGAAACTCATTATTTTTCCTCTCAAGTTTTTCCCCCTTTCCTAGAACTTCCTTATTATTATTGAGTACATCTCCATCCTCCTAGGAACACAGAATTACAACTTCAGTGTCATCTTTGATCTCAACCCTCTAATCAGTTGTCAAATCTTGTCTTTTCTACCTTCACAACATCTCTTATATGTTTCCCTCTCTTTCTACTCATACCACTGCCCTAGTTTAGACTATAATTAACTATCTCCTCTATTACTTCAATAGTTTTACAATTACATCACTGCCTCAAGTCTCTCTCTTCAATCCATCCTCCACTTAGCTTCAAAGGTGATTTTTCTAAAGTATAAGTTGGACTGACCATGTTACCATCTTTACTCAATAAAATCCAGTGGCTTTTTGTCATCTCCTTTAATTCTGTAGGATCAAATATAAAGTCCTCTTTATATTTGTGGCATTTAAAAGTATTCATAGCCTGGTTTCATCCTTTCCCCCAATATTTTGTCTTCCTAATTCTTCTGGTCACCCTCTGTGGTCAGAAATGTTTGCCTACTTGCAAGTCTTCTAGGAGACCACATTATGAAAAGCTTTAAATTTCAAGCAGAACTGTTTATGCTTTATCCTAGAGGTAATAGGAAGCCATTGTTCTTCATTGAGTAGAACAGTGAGATGGAAAATACTGGTAAAAATGACCCTAAACAAGTTCTGGAGCTGCAGAACCCACAGAATAATGAAGTGAAGCAAATCTCCAGCCCAAAACAGGTTGCTTGGAAGTGTCTATGGCACCATGCTGGTTGCAAGGCACAGTCCAGGGTGGGCTGCCCTGGCACAGACAGAACCTGAGCAGGACTTGGGGAGACTGAATCTCTTGCATCTGTGGCAGTTTCCAGACTTCAGGATCCCAAAACGCTAAGGACAAATGGGAAGGTAAGTGGAAAAAGCCTGTGGGACCTGTGTGGGAGAGTAAAGTGTTTGGGCCCCAGCCCCAGGGTGGTGAAGGGGGGAGGGGGCAGAGGAACCCACAGTAGCCACAGCAGCAGCAGGGGCAGAAACAGCAACTATTTCTAGAGTTCTAGGCCCACAGATTGTGGGGGACTCAAGCAAATGACAGTACACTTCCCCAGCCTCACTGGAAGCAGGGATTTACCTTGACAAAGAGTTCAAAAGTCAAGTAAATGGCTGGGGAAATGAGCAAACACTGAAAAAAGAATCAGACTATAGAATCTTACTTTTGATGACAAGGGAGATCAGAACATGTGAACAGAAGACAACAAAGTCAAAGATCCTCCATCCAAAGTCTCTAAGAAAAATATGAATTGGTTGCAGGTCCTGGAAGAGCTCAAATAGAATTTTGAAAATCAAGTAAGAGAGATAGAGCAAAAATTGGGAAGAGAAATGAGAGTGATGCAAAAAATTATGAAAAACTTGCTAAAGGAGACCCCTCAGAAATGCTGAAGAAAATAACACAGTAAAAAATTGACTAAAAGTGACATAGCAGATCTGTACTTTAAGAGAATCATTTTGGAGTATGTGGAGTATGGAAAGGGAAAAGAAGAAATTTAGGAGACCAGTTAATATGCTCTTGCAGAAGTCCACGGAAGAGGTAATGAGGGATTGCTTGACTATTGAATTGTTGCCGTATGAGTAGAGAGAAAAGGGACAGATGGAAAAGATTTTGTGGAGGTAAAAGTGACAAGATTTGAGAACCAAATGTATATGTGGAGTGATGGATATTATGGAGGCCAGGATAATGCTGAGGTTGCAAACTCAATCGACTACAAAAGCATGAAGCTAGAGCAAGGTCTTGATTAGTTCAAATGATAAACTGTATTCATTGCATTTTTTTGAATTCATACTCCATATTTTTATTGAGCGGGACCAAAATACCATATTTTATATAATTATAGCTTTAAATTGTGCAAATTCAAATACATGCGCCACTTTATGGGATTCATTGTTCACATTAATCAGGACCCAACCGTACACAAAATAGAGACATTTACTGAAAATAGGAAGTAGGATAAAAGCAAAGTGTTGAACAATTAATGTTCTTGTTGATAGTTATTATGGAATGACTCATAAAAGTAGCTAATTTTAATGTGTCAGATAAACACCTACTAACCATCAGCATAAAATTGTGGAAAAGAGCTAAATTTGGAGTTAGAGGACCTGGGTTAATGTATCAATTCTGCTACTTAGTACCTTGGTAAATTGTTTAATTTCTTTAGATTGTTTTCATCTGTAAGGTGAGGAATTGTATTAGATGATCTCTAAGGTTTCCTTTTGACTTCTTAAATTCTATGAACATATGTTGGTGCACAGTTTTACTGAATCCAGGACCCATAATTAATGTTGTATTGTATTAAAAATGATGATATAAAAAGAAATATAATAGAAATTTAGAGAATTAGTTTCTCTCACATTTAATTTTAGAACGTTGATTACTTTGCCTTCTGTAAGAGTGGTCTGATCACCCTCCCACCCCCCTTTACTTGTTAGAAGCAAAGATCTTATATTTGCTATAATGATATAGTCAATTTCTTAGACTATCACTGTGAAACCTAGGCAATCAGAGAGACATATTAGGGAAGACTCATTATCTAGAAGTGATAGAAAAGCCAGAGTTGCTATCTTCCATCTGGGAGATATTAACTCAATAAGTAAAATTAGTAAAAAGTCATCTTCATAGTATTTCATTGTAGGGTTACTAATAAAGAGTTGTGCAGAATGGTGCAATAATCATTGTCCCTGTAATGTGTTATGTTTGTAATTTAACTGCAATCAACACATAAGTCCTCTGAAAATTTGGAACGAGAAGTCAGACAATCCTCATCATCTCCTAGTTCTTTAAATATGTATTGATTTAAAATTCCATTAACTGGAACATAAAAATTTTAATTTGGGATAAATTTAGGCAAAAAACAGTAAGTTATATTTTTGTTGTAGGATATTGATTAAAAAATTTAAATATTTAAACACAAAAGAATTAGATAAAAAAATTTTAGCTAGTGATATGTGAGAGTGGATGTGTGACCTCTTCCTGGTTCTCCTTTTATCTCTATGGCCTTTATTTCCCAGTCTTCTTTGTTAGACCATAATATAGTTTTAGTCCCTTATTTTTGGAGTCTCTTAATGCTCTATCCTAGGTCCTCTTTTTTTCTGCTCTTTCTATGTAATTTCATCTGTATTTTTGAATTCATTCATCTTCTCTATGCTGGGAACACACACATGTGTTAAGTTTAAAACTAAGACTTTTGTGACACTGTATACACACACAAGCACACATATACATATGCACACATACACACATGCATATTTAATTTTAATCTGTGTCCTAAACTTAAGTCCCACATCACCAGCTGCCTGATGGACATCTCCATTCCACTTCACTATCCCATCTCATCTTCCCAATAAAACCTTCCTTGTCAAACTTCTTCACTTTTTTTAAAGGGTACAATTGTATTTCTAGTAATTTGTTTTCAAAACCTCATAATCATGGTTGGCTCTCCCCCTCCCTTACCCCTTACTGTATTCAACCAGTTGCCAAGTCTTTTCTAAAATGACATTTCTTCTCTCTACTCAAATAGCTACTAATTTAGTTCAGATCTAATTACTTCTTTCCTAGACAATTGAAAATCTCTTAATTAGTCTTCTTGCTTTCAGTTTCAAATTTATCCTTTTCACAGGTGCCAAAATGATCTTATTTTTGACCATGTCACTGCCTTATTAAAAAAATCTTCAATGACTCCTCCGCTTAAAAATGAAGACTGTCCAAATATTACTCTCCTTCATTCACCTCATATGTCACCCAAACTGTCTATTTCCATGCTGAGAAAGCTTCCTATTTTAATTCTTTTTGCTAGCTAGATACGAAGATCTATTATTTTGATATTGATGCTGATAAAGACCCAGAGTAGTTAGCTTCCTCTAAATCCAGATTCTTCAGTAAAGCTCTGATTACTACATAATAGTTACAACTCTGACTGAACCTTGGCCAAGGGATGGGATTATTTCTGTCCTTGAATTTGGAAGTTTTTTTAATAGGATCACTCAATAGCAAGATGACTATGGATGGTATTCAAGGCAGACTAACCTTCCACTGAGTCCTAATTTAAGATATTCTGCTTATTTTTGAGAGTACCTTGAAAATTCACTGACATAGTTTTTTAAAAGCCTCTTAAAAATCTTAAGACAATCATATCTCTGTTTAATTCAAGTTTAGAGATTTTTAAAAATTATTTGATTCGTTTGATCTTTATCTTATAAAACTTGTTAGAACGGTATGAACTATAGAGATCTTTCCTGGTAGTTCCCCAAATGTCAGGGCAAGTCTTTCAAACAGCTCCTTTTAAGTGTGAAATCAATTGTACTGTGCATATGTGCTTCTTTTTTTAAAATAAAAAATCAGAATCACACTGCATAATTTCATTGTCTGTTTGAAAAAAAATACTACTGATGTTCTTTGTACCTTTAGGACACAGTTTATTGAGTCACTTCATAGGAGGAACTACATCTGCAATTGTAGAATATGCTAGGAGAAATCAACATTCTGAAACCTTAAGTCACTCGTAAGGTCTTGAATTGTTGGGGAGTTTGTATAGGGCAGGGATTTTTAACTTTTTTGTGTGTTGTGAACTCCTTTGACAGTCTGATCAAGCCTACTGACCCTTTAATTTTTTTTTCCCAGAATAATGTATAAATGTAAAGTATAAAATTTAAAGAACCCATAATTACAAGGGAAACCAGGTATATTAAAATATATACAAAATAGATATGCATGTGCATTTATTTAAATATACACATTTATGTATATATAGCTGTGTACATATATATATATAGTATAAACATATACATACATACAGGTGTGTGTTTGTGTGTGTGTGTGTGTGTGTGTGTGTGTGTGTGTGTGTGTATGTATCCCAAATTAGGAAGCCCTGGTTTAAGGGATGGTTGTTAAATGGGTGATGTATTTTTTTTATAAAATTTTTTACAATGTATTTATCTATGTAACAGTATGAGTAAACTCAAATGTATGAGAAACTCAGGTAACTGAAATTCCTTTTTCATACTAAAAATATGATTTCAGAAGAGAAAGACAATGAGTCATGTTTCAGTGACTTTTCCCATTTTTCCTCAGAACTATAAATATAGTGCCATCTTGATCTCAGATAATTTGGTCAGGTAGATAGGGCACAAAACCTTTTGTCAGGAAGACTTGGGCTCAAATCCAACCTCAGTCACTTATGAGTATCTCTTACCCTCATTTTCCTCATCTGTAAAATGAGAAAAAATAGCATTTATATCTTAGGATTATTGCAAAGATTAAATGAGTCCTTTCCAAACATTAAAATACTACAAAAGTAAGAAGGAATTATGTAGAGCAGAGTGCAGAAATTTATTAGATATCTATATGCATATAAAGCTTAGTTTGGTCTGTGTAATCATGTCCTAAGGTAACCTCATTTTCTGGCTGGTAGCTAGTCAAATTATAGGAGTTACGTCTTAGAGGAAATGATTGGGTTCTACTCCTCAAATCTTGAAGATCCAAACCTATAGCATGGAGGCAAATTTAATATATATCAGCAACTTACAGTAGAAGGTGATCTTGAAATCAGAACAAAGTAACCTTTTTTGGTCTGTACTAAAGATTTCATGGGGAGTGGCGGGTGGGACAGAACTCCCTCCACTCATGTATATCAGCAATTTATCTGTACTTAAAATGGAGGTATGGGAAAGTTCGGTAACTTGCTTAGATTTAAATAGCCAGTAATAAAATTGATAATTCTTCAACTCTAAGGCTGTCTCTTTATCTACTTTTCCAGGCTCCTCCTCAAAAATGTTATGTATTAGACTAATAGCAATGCTGTGATAATTCCCTCTTCTAAGATCAGTAAATTACAGTGATGCTTCTACTATCACCATTACCTTTATTTATTAAAATGAAATTGTTTTTACCTATTTGCCATCTTGTGAAAAGTACATACTACTACTTTTTTATTGAAATAACATTAATTGGAATACATGATTAGGATAGCATAGTGAAAGTAGAAGCTAAATCTGCCATTTTTGAAGGGAAACAAAGGCTTAAATAAAGTTTGTATGCAGCATCCATACCACATAATCATTGTAATTTATTTCTGAGTTGGTCATCAAGTACTCCTCTTCCTGGTACACTAAATGACCAAATAAAAATAAATGAAATAATAAAAATGGTATTTTGATACAGTAAAAGAAGCAACATGAATCTATTTGTGTCCTGCATGTTGGTCAAGTGAACCCATATGTATGAATTTATGAATTCAAGTTTATATGGTGAGTCATTTGAGGGAGCAAACTGATTTAGGTATGTCTATTTGTAATATACATGTTCAGCTTTAAAAGGGTCCTCTATCTCATTATCAGAGTATCTTTATGATGGTTAACATCTTTTATCCATTGATCATCCTCTCCAAGGAATGGAGAAAATGAAAAATCTTGTTAGCTTTGCCATAAAAGGTATGAATGCTTAGTGAAAATATAACAACAAAGCAACTGGAAAATATATCAGTCATTGAAACCAATTATCTCTAATTGCTATAACAACAAAAATAGAACTTTAGTGCTTCACTTCACTCTGTGATCTATCATAAAATATGCACATGATACCTTTTGGAGAAATATTTGAATTGTATAAACTCTTAATCAGAGTGTTTTTGAAATGTTACATGCCCTCTATAATGAATAATTTACAGGAAAAGATACAAAATGGGAATAGTTTCCTTTTGTCTTATAGGACTATATTTATTTACAATTTGAAATATATTCTTATTTCCTTCCTTCCCTCCTTCCCTCCTTCCTTCCTTCTTTCCTTCCTTCCTTCCTTCTTTCCTTCCTTCTTTCCTTCCTCCCTCCCTTTCTTTCCACCTATCATGCTAGAGGATGGACAAGTTCTTGTTATACTGAGAAAATATTTCTCATGTGTAGTTTATTGAAACTTGCTATATAATGGGGAGAAGACCAATTTCAGTAAAGAAAAGAGGGGGAAGATTAACAGGAAGAAACCCCCTGAATAATATTATATATATGGTGGAAAGCTTGTGTTGCCTAATGATATGTCAGCTTAAAATTAGCTTGCATCAACATTGAACTCTCTATTCAAAGCAGGAGAAAGTCTGTGCTCAGTAATTACAGAGGCTCAATTCTAGGAAGCAAATTTCATATAGTGAGTTTTCTATTACTTCTTGTTTGCCACCATGGATACTGTTGCTACATCCCTAGTATGAATATGAACAGATAACACACCTCACAGCAGCATCTTACAAGAAAAGGTGGTCTTTCATTGGACCCAAATTTACTTTCTATAATTCCAGAGACATCTGCTGTCATTCCACTTTTAGTCTCATATATTATTGATTTCAGGCATGTTCAATCAGGGAATGAAGGAACTAGAGTACATAGTTTGCAGTTTCTAATGATTTTTCTCATTCTGAAGTTTTTGCTCCCTTATTTTGCACCTTAGCTCTATCTCTGTGAAGATGAACATAGTTTTAAAAAAATTGATGATTGCCATGATCTCCTTGGAGAGAGCTGCTACCTAATAGCAACGCCGCATTAGCATTATGAGCTTCTAGTCCCACATTTAGAGTTCACTAAAGTGAGAAAAAGATTATTGCATGAATCATAAATCTCTCACATCAACTTTTCCTACTGTTATTCCCACACTGGTTATATGTGTCCACATAGGTTTTTCTAGGTGTGGCTCCCAGGGCCATGAATAGATATATCTAGAGACTCCTCTGCCTTCTCTAAGGAGATTTTGATTCCTCCCTGAAAGAGAACAAAAGACTGGGGCCACAAGACTCTGGTGTCCTCAGAGAGGAAATATCAGGCCAGACTTGCATCTATCTTCCACCCTAAATATTGTCAGTGTAGGGGACATGATTTTTAGGTTTATATCTTTCTCCTCATCACTATTCCCCTAACAAGAAAGGAGTTTACCAAGCTTGACTCCCCACCAAATGTTGGCTCAACAAAGACCATCACATATAGTGAACAGGAAATGTACTCATTTCTAAGATGATAGTAAATAGAAATCAGAAGAATTATATAGGCTAAATATACCAGGCAATATAGAGAACAAATGGACTTTCCTTTTGAGGTAAAAACAAGAGAGAGTCCCTGATCTCACTGAAGGGGAAATTTCATCAAGTCACCAGCGTGGCAAATTGAGAATAAAGATGTACTCAAAGAAAATATTCTATTACACGTTGGCTTATTCCTGGAGTTTTCCTTCCCCTTCAGTAATGTCTCACTGAAGAAAGTCTGGAACCAAGTGTCTCTTTCAAAGTCTGCAGTCACAAGACCAGCATCCTTCTTCTTCTAAGCTCTTGTGAACTCCACCCCTTATACAAGAATGGAGCTGAGTAGTCTCTCTACCAATGAAGAAAGTCTTATACAAATGACAGGTTTGAGCCCTAGGGTAAATATGTGAAAAATATGGGCTATTCTCTTTTAGTTAGTAATATCTCTTTTTCACACTCATGCCTCCCTCAAGGTTTGGAGATTTAATTCAAATTGCATTTCTGATCAAGGATATCCAAGTATTTTATTCCTGAAATGGGATGCAGAGAGTTCTGTCTCTTATTCAAGTCAGAATTCTTGAATGACCTTGTAGTCAATGTCATATTCATCTTTGTTAATTCAATTTACGGTTATTAAGCCTCAATTGTATGTAATGCACTGGTGATACAAAGAAATTTGAGAGACAGAGACACACACACAGAGACAGAAAGACAGAGACAGAGACTGGATAAGAGATTGAGAGAGCTGTGCTTTAAAGAAATATAGAGATTTTGTGGGTGGAGTTGAAGTGAGAGTGCATAACAGGTATGGTACTACATTACATTAGTCCAGTAACAGATATGGGACCACCTGTGCAAGGACATAGAGGAAGGGAATGGAATATTGTATATGGGGAATAGTTAGTAGTCAAGTTTGACCTGAAAATCTGGAGTACCAGAAGCTAAGTAATCTGAAATAAATCTGAAAGGGTAGGTTGGAGTCGCAACATGGAGTTGTAAGTGTAAATAAAATGATTCTGTATTTCATCTAAGAGGAAATGGTAACAGTTAAGGATTTCTGAGTGTATATGGGAATGGGTTGAGGATCGGGTTGAAGGATGGAAAGACAGAATGACTTAGATCTTAGTGTTAGGAATATCAATGTGGCTATTTGAAGGGGACCATGATCTCTGGAAGGTGATGCCATGACTTGGAAGTAAATTGTATTTAAGTGAGGTAGGGGTGTTCAAAGTCACCAGCCTTACTTTCTCCTCCAGAGCCATTTGGGTCCAGTGGCAAGATATAGATCAGGACAACTGGAGATCATCAATGTGGCAACTGTGTGAAGGATGAATTGGAGAGAAGAGAATTTGGTAACAGGAAAACCAACTTGTAACCTATTGCAATCATGCAGAGTTATAGGTGATAAGCTTCTGTAAGAGTAGAAGCTATGTGAAGGGGATGGAGGAGAGATGTTTTGGAGATATTCAAGCAGACTCTGTAAGTCTTGATGACTATTTGGATACAGGTGAGATATGGAAGAAACATTAAGGCTAATGCGAAGGTCATGAAGCCAGGAGACTAGAAGGCTAATGGTACCCTTCATCATAAATAGGAAAATTTGAAGACTAGATGGATGATGGTGAAAATGTAATGATTTCTGTTATGATATGTAGCTTTGCAAATGTTTGAAAAATATCATTTTAGTCATGTTAGGGTGTCTAAAAATAAAGAAAATAAAATACGATACAAGAAGATGTAGAGAACTGTACATTTTGAACTCTCAAGTGTTATCTTGAGGAGTCTTTAATTTTCTTAAATTTAACAAATATTTAAATTGTGCAATATAAATTCCTAGATTAGAACTAGATTAGAAACATAACATAGAACTATAGATTGACAAAGACCTGAACCCTCACTATGAAAGCTTCCCTACCCTCTTCTAACTCCCAAAGCTGAATTTTAAAGAACGAAAAAAGGCTTCAATTAGTAATGTAATTTCTATGAAACTTCTGTTTCTCCCTATAAACACAGATGTGAAACTTGGGTATGGCATTTAAAATTTTTCGACAGATTTAAGCTTTTTTTGTCATTACCCCCAAAGATAATTATATACACTACATTTTTATGCTTCTATGGAGGAAAATATAATGCCATTAAATTTTAATTTTTATCTATTGGAAGCAATATTGCACAAGTAAATTTTAAATGCTTATTATAATTTCATTGAAATGCTACTAATATAAACTATCATTTTTTTCCCTTTCACAGAATAAAAAAATCCTAGGGGGAAAAACTGTACCTTCTTTACCCTTATTTACAAAAAAACATTTTAAGTTCAAGAAACAGCATAGTGTAGTGAAAAAAGAACTGAGGATTGAGAATTGAAACCATTGTAGTAGTCTATTTTAGGTAAAAGGCAAAAGCTGATGAATCATTAGGGTTCACTGTGTATAGTACTTTGTCCCCTTCCCCCATCTCACTAATCTTGATGATCTGAGACCATAGGCAGTAGAAATGCCCAGATAGCATGTGGAGACCCAACCCAAGACACAGACCCAAGTATCATGTCACTCCTATTTCTAAACTTTCCTATACTTCAGCTAGCTACAAAGAATATCCTTTGGTCACCTTCATTAAGATAAATCATTTAAATGTGGGGATATTTTTTTCCTCTCCGGTATAATGACTAACACATCAGGAGTTATCAGATAGAGAGCAACTACAGCTATGTGAAAGGGAAAGATGCATATGAAATTTTGATCACATTCTTTTCAACCCTTCCTCCCCCACCACCTAAAAATTACACTATTTCAATGGAACTCTTAATCACTGTGCAATTGCTATGAGCATTTGTAAAGGTGGCACAGTGGATAGAGTGCTGGACCTGAAGTCCGGAAGACTCATCTTTCTGAGTTCAAATGTGACCTCAGATACTTACTAGCTGTATGACCCTGGACAAGTAACTTAACCTGTTTGCCTCATCTGTAAAATGAGAAGGAAATAGCAAATTATTCCATTATCTCTGCCAAGAAAACCCCCAAATGGGATTGAGAAGAGTCAGACAGGACTGAATCACAACCTCCACCATCACCACCACCAAGATTATTGAATTCATGGACTTACCTTCTGTTGCAAAGGATGAAGAAATAGAAATTTTCTGCAAATTTTTCTCCAGATTAAATCACCATGTCCTTTCATAGAACCATGGATTTAGAGCAGAAAAGGAACTTAGAGCTCATCTAATACAAAATATTTTATATATAAAGAAATGGAAACCCAGAGAGTTTAGTTGAGTCACAATGGTAGGAAATGAAAAAGCTGAGACTGAAACATAGGTCCTGTGACTCCAAACCCAGTACTATTTCCAGTATAACACAGTTTTTTACTTTGTTATTCAGTGGTTTCAAAGCTTTATGAGAAAAATCTACATCTGTTTTTAGGGAAAACCTGATTACATATGAGAAAGGAATATAAGAGGCAGGCTTTTGCAAAGGACATTTTACAGCAGACTGTGTGCTTACAACTACACAATCTGCTTGAAGTGTTGGGGATACATGATCCTTCCCTCTGTGGTTATTGTTTATTGATTTCTCCCCTTCAAAGGTTATCACTGTTCCATCCTTTTTACCTCTCTGTAGCAGCAGTTCTGTGTCTTCATTGATTGATCTTCCTCTTTCCACTAGCATATTTAAATATATTTCTGACCTAGGCTGACTCTCATTAGGGATCCTGGTGGTCTCCTTCTCCCTGGGGTTCTAGGGCTAAATTTAGTGCAGACATCTTATCAATTTAGCCTATGGACTTACCCTTTTCAGGAGCAGGATTGTAAGTATGCACCATCAGTCCGAGTGGCAGTATTTTATTTTAAAAGAGCAAAACTCCAACATAAAGACTTGCCTCTTTCAAAACATATTTCAGTATATGTTCAAATAAGATTATTAAAAGATGCAAAATCCCAAGAATGAATCATATCATGTGAAATTGGTTAAAGGAAGTGGGGATGTTTAGTATGGAGAAAACTCAGAGTTGACATGGTAGCTGTCTTCAAGTATTTGAGGGGCTGTCATGTGGAAGGAGGGTTATATTCTGCTTGGATCCAACTAGGAAAAATGGGTGGGAATAATAAGGGAATTATTATTTATCCTCATGAAACCTCAATTTCTATATTGTGAAATCTTTGGATATTGTATCCTCTTCCCTTCTGGTAGAAAGTAACCCCCTTGATGGGAGGGACTGACTTGTTTATTTTTGTCTTTATATTTTCAGTATCTAGAACAATACCTTCCATGTTTTAGGTACTTAATAAATGATTGTCAAATTCAATTGACTCAATTTTTGTATTGGATAGACTTCAGTATGATTAATTTAGACATAATGCTTGTATAAATTGCAGATCTCTGTAGTAATTATTCATATAGACCACACAATCATCTACATAGGGTAGTAACAAAAATGAAATAGCAGGGATGACAGCCATTTTTTTTAGTTATCTAGATATAGTCCACCCCTATGTTTAGTTTATTGTTCTCATTTTCTATTGAAATAATTTATTTTGAAGTCTCAAGTGTTATTTTATAAAAAAATTTAGATGTATAATCTTTTTTTAACTGAAGGCTATCCCTTATAAAAAATTATATAACCACAACTGAATTTCAACTGATCTATCACTGTTAAATGCATTTAATCACCTAATCAGGGTATTCAGTTATCTTCTTTATTCAAGAAGATATAAAGATATTTTATTATGTTCTGAGCACATCTACTGTACTAGGAGATACAATGTATAGAGTGTTAGACTTGGAATCAGGCTACTCATATTTGGGAGCTCAAATACAGCCTTAAACACAGTTACTAGCTGTGTGATCATGGAAAAGTCATTTCACCCTGTTTGCCTCAGTTTCTCATCTGAAAAATGAGGTGGAGAAGGAAATGACGAGCCACTCCAGTATCTTTGCCAATAAAACTCCAGATAAGGTCATGAAGAGTTGGACATAATTTTAAAGACTGAATTATGGCAACAGTAAAACAGTGAAAAAGTGTAAATTGTCCAATGTCTTCTTACAGTGTTCCTATAGAGGGATATGGAGGATTATGAGAATACTTCAGAAAAACTAAGTAAGCATGTTGTAATGAAGTGTTTCTGAGTGGTGGTTTTCACACTGGACAACTTTTTAAAGGGTACAGTATAGACATAGAAACCAGGAGTACAAAATTCAAGAAAATACTCCTGAGAGAGATAAACATTTTTTTTTCTCAAGTTGGTAGTTTCCCAGTCTAGTACTGTGGTCACTAGTTTGAGAAATGAGTTACAATTTGTTTGCTCTTACTCATTAGGGGTCAGTATAACACAAATGACGCCACTAGCCCATCAAGTGGATATATTTTCTTGGCATTTTTTTCAGCAAAGGGGTCTAGGACTGAATAAGCCTAGAAAATACGTTATTCTCTTAGCCCTAGGGGTCATAGAGGAAACAGAGTCAGGGTGGAGGAAGGAAACTTTCTTTACCACTGTGCACATTCTTTGGATAAAGTAGAAGCTTTCATCTCTAAGAATGTTAATTTTTTACTCCTCATTTGAACTTAATTTGCTTTTCATAAAAAGCAAGATTGTATAAATTTACCCAGATCCACATATTCTAGAATAAGGATTTGATATTTACATTGTGCTCTGGAAAAAAAATAAGTATATTCATATTAAATAAAAGATTTAAATCTATTCATATTAAATAGCCATTATGAATAATGACTTTGATGTTGTTCTTGGTGAGGCTTAGGATTCATTCAATTCCACTCAATTTAGTCTTTTTCAGTTCAATTTAACAGACATTTATTAAATGCTACTATGTACAAAGCGTTGGAAGCATAATGATAGGCATGGCCTAGAAGCTACTCTCAAGGATCTCACATTTACACAGGGATAAAGAAACAGATAAGAATAAAATTGGCAAGTGTATATTAGAAAATATATATACATGTATATATATATATATATATATATATATATATATGATCTAGAAAAGTGCTATTAGCAATAAAAGGAGAGATCATTTTCAGTTGGCACAAGGAGTTGTCAGGCCAAGAAAAGCTTCATGGAAAAGATGGCATTGAACTAGGGAGTTTGATCCACAAAACAAATCAACAAGCATTTATCAGGCATCTGATGTGAATGTAAATGATTTTACATTCCAAGAGATCATCCCTTTGACTTCACCATTAAACAGAGGTGGTGACTTAATGTTGTGCTATAATGTGGAGCCTGCTTGTACAGATTTTGGGGAGTCAACTGTTAAGTTTTTAGGGTGAGTGTTTACAACTTGGAAATTGACAAATGCTACAAATCAGGGTTTGAGTTGTACTTTTGTTCATTGTTTACACTTAATGAAGTGAAAGAAAAAATGTTAATAATGCAGACTATACTTAAAAGTGTGGCTTCTGTGAATTTTTTTTTTTTCCAGGAAAGCCAGTTGTTAATTTATAGCACATTCAGGACCGAAGGTCTCTCACTGCATCCTGGGTCATCCCCAGTGGTCCTGATGAATATTTGGCCAGTGGACCCAGATGGCTCAAGAGGAGAAGTGAGGCTGGTGACCTTAGCCCTCCCTCACTCAAAACAAAGTCAATTGCAAGTCATGTCATCATTTCTCTTATGACATGTTCTTCTTCAGCAACGAAGAATGAACACAATCCTTAACTATTAAGTAGAGGTGATAATAAACACACCTACCTCACAGAATTGTTGTGAAAAATCAAATTAAATATTTCTTTAAAGATTCTTTAACTATTGGTAGAGAAAAATTATATTTGTATATAATATTTGTAAAGTGCACAGTACCCGGCACCATGTGCTTGATAAATGCTTGTTCTGTTCCCTTTCCCTTCCCTCCTTCCCTGAAATACACTGATATTAGTGCTAAAAAAAAAACAAATTTTAGCACATTCTTTTTTCTGCACTGTGGAAAGACTGCTGGGTCTTGAGTCAATTGTTCCAAGCTGAAGGCCCAGCTTTGACAATTACTGTCTAAATTTGGACAAGGTGCAACCTCTTTGATTCTCAATTCCTCATCTGTAAAATGAGGGAGTTGGATTAGTTGATCCATAAGTTTCCTTCCAATTCTGTATCTTTGCAGGAAGACTCCCTTCTTTCACCTACAAACCACTCCCAAAACTTAACATTACATACACAACCCCACTATCACCTGTTGACCAGAAGAACTTAATTTCTTTAGTTTAATGTCTTTGTCCTTTTCAAACTTCCAAAGGATAAGACAGACTGTAAAAAGTCATTTATTACCTAAGTGTGAGAGAAGTGTTGAGAGTTGGTTTTGATAGGGAGATATTAGGAGAGAACCTGATGCCATTGGCTGTAGAAAAAGAGACATGCTGAAGGTAAATGTCAGAGAACAAAGAGTCAGGGTGTCTTATAGATAAATTTCTACCTCAAAATTGCCTTCATTCCTATAAAATTCCTTCCACCTCCACCTTTTGATCTATGTAAGGCTCTGCCCTGTGCTCCTTTGTCTTCTTGGCCTGCAGTTTCTCACTTGATGACTTGTCAATTTTTTTATGTAAGTGACTCCATGATCTATCCATACATATCCATCCCTTGTCTCTCTCTTAAGCCCCAGGTTTACATCACAAACTGTCATTTCAAAGTGGATGTTGCCTATACATCTCAAACTCAATATGTCTATTACAGATCTCATCTTTCTCTCCAAGTTCATTTCTGTTCCAAGCTTCTTGAGGGTGCCACCATACACTTGGTGACATAGACTCGAAATCTCAGTCATCCTTGACTTCTCATTCTTACTAACCCTACATAGTCAGTCAAATGTCAAGTTCTGTCAATTCTACTCTTACAAATCCTACATCCATCCTGAGTTTTTCCTCCACTAATGCAGTCACCATCCTAGTTCAGGCTTAAATTATCTGTCTCTTAACTGGTCTCCTTGTCTTCTCTCTGCCCTCCCATTCTACTTACAGTTGCCCCTAATGAATACACTCAAATTGTTAATTGTTACCTCTGAAATCAAATGCTAAATTCTTTTTTTTTTTGGCATTTAAAGACATTTGTAACCTGGCTCCAATAGAATTTTGTAGACTTATTATATATTATTTTCATTTATGTAACCTTCAGTCTGGTCAAAATTATTTTCTTGATTTTCTTCACATTGGACTTTTCATCTCCTACTTCTGTCCTTTTTTACAGAATATATTTTCTCTTTTCCTCTACCTTGTAGTATCCCTAATTTCCTTCAAAGTTCAACTGAAAGACAGTTTCTACCTCAAGCCTTTTATGATCTCGCCCCCAGCTGCTAATACCTTCTTCAAAAATTACCTCGTATTTATTTTGTCCACTTCAGTTACATTTTGCAGTATATGGGACCTTTCTTCTGACTCTGACCTCCTTGTGGTACATGCCAAGCAATAGGATCTTTGTCAAGGGATATTGACATTTCAGTCACTTTTGTAACATAATTCCAAATTGCTTTTTAAAATGGTTGAACCAATTACAGCACCATCAATAGGGTATGAAAGTACCCATTTTCCTGTAGCTTCCCTGGCATTTACCATTTCCATCTTTTTGTTGTCTTTGCCAATTTGCTGGGAATAAGGTGAAATCTCACAATTATCTTGACTTTATTTATATTCATTTTAGTGATTTGGATAATGTCAACAATTATATTTCAGATAGTTGTTACTCAGTTTTGAGAATTTTGTTCATTTACTTTTACTATTTAACTATATAGCTAGGGGTAAAATGGAGAGAATCCTGGGCCTAAGACAGGAAGACGAGAGTGCAAATCCTGCCTTAGGCATTTGACCCTGAACATCTCACTCATCTTCTCTTTGTATCTTAGTTGCCTCATCTATAAATTAGAGAAAATAATAGTATTTACCTCATAGGGATATTTTAAGGATCACATGAAACAATAGTATATAGATGTAAACTACTCTCCCTCCATCTGCATTATGTAGGCCTGTGGTACTCATTAACTGAGCATATAATTTTGTTCCTTATAGCAAATAGTATACTTTCATATTTAGAAAATATTCCAATGTGTTTTTAATTTTGGTGTTATAGTATATGCTATAGTATATACCAGCTATAAATTTTAACACCTACTTTTTTAATTAATTATTCCATCCTAGAGACCTTCATTATAATGGTGCCAATTTCTTGTTCTAAGCTATAACCTGAAGAAGAACAAGTTACGTGTAGTTTTGGGATGGCTATTTCTAGTTAGAATCTTATATGCATAGCAAATAATGCCCAATGTCACCCTAATAATTTCCTGTTCACTGATATTTGGAGAGGTTATTTGCAAATCAGGCTTACTTCATGACTAGAATATTCTTTGAATAATATCCTTTTCTGATAGCATAGATACTTATAGATGTAAAAAGAAAATCTAACCCTATGTTAAAAAAAAAAGAAAACCTAACTCTAACCCACATCATGGTGATGAGGAAGTTAAGGAATTTGGTTCACTGTACATATAGTATCATATTGATAAATCAGTAAGGAAGGAACTAGAGAAAATAATACCTGCTATTTCTATAGCCCAGATTACTTGCCCTTGACAATCACTATACTTTCTACAATAATCATAAAATTAGTTTGGTTTACTTTCTGCTATTTCCTGCACTAAGCTGCCTTTTGAAAGTTTCTACTGGGGAAGGATTCTGGTTAAATGGCAGAATAAGTCAGAAAATTCTAAACTCTTCAGATTTTTTCCAGAAACAAGATAAAATAGCTCCAGAGAGTGAACATATAGAGGTTAGAAATATACACGAGTTGGGTTAGAACTGGTGCTCCTTGGCCAATCAGAGAAGATCTAAAGAAAAGTTCCAGGGTCCCTGTGAGGAATAAGTACCTGCAGGCTACTTCCTCTGGACAAGCAAGTGGCTAGCTGGATTGGGAGGTGGCCTCCTCCCAGCCACAGGAACTTTCACCTCCCAGACGGTGAGGGGAGTAGCTGAACCAGGGAAGATTGAGTGAACCTCTGCTAATAAGTAGCTTCAGCTGTGCTGCAGAGACCAGGTCCTGCACAAGAAGAAATCTGTACATTCAGGTGAGTGCAGAAGCAGTAGGGTGGGGACTGTATTGGTTATTGGTACTTACAGGAGGGTCCACACCCTATATGGATGAATCCTCTTCTACTCTGGGGATGCTGCTATAGTCTCAGGTGGATATTGCTAACAACACTGGAAGACCATTGGTTTTCTGACATTACAAAGGTTACAAGGTTATAACCTATTTGATTTTATCTCTGCAGACTAGTACTTGGTTATCTTTTCTTGGGAGATCTTCAGTCTACTTTTGGTATATCTCTGTTGACTCACAAAACAATCCATTTTCTCCTACTAGTCCAGAGACTTTAGTAAAATGGCTAATGGGGAGAGAGGAGAGAAAAGGAGGTGCTCTCTCCTTTGCCCCTGTAACAATTTCCTTTCAGGCATGTGGAGTGGTTAGTTTACAGATTTGGCATCTTTTTTCATTTGACTCTGAAATAGGTTGACATACATACATATGTACATACATGCATGTACATATATGTATATATATATATATATATATATATATATATATATATATATACAGCCTAAGAGATAAGACACAATATTTAGTCTGTCATAAGATATTTCCTATGTGACTTCTATCTCTTTCCTATGAACTAAATACCTTATGACCCTTTCAACCTGCTTAAGGTCTTATTTATACCTAATTTGCTTTTGTCTTTTTTAAACTGATTCATTTGAGATATTTGAATCGTCTGTGATTAATTGTGGTGGAGTTCATCCACCTTTATAACAACAAAGATTAGTAGATGTTCTTTTTTGCTTGTCTTCTCAATGTTTTTCTAACTTGAAGAAACACATTTATTGATGTAAAGGAATCATTAGCAACCCCTCCAACTTCCAGGTTCTTTTGCTTTTATTCTGAGGATTAATTAGGTTGTTTTTTCATTTTTGGAAAAAAAATTGGTTTCTTACATGAGTTACAATATGACATTATAAACTTAGACAACTTCTAGACACAAAGGTTAACTCCCACATTTACATTTATAATTTTTTTCTTGACTTTAGGGGTTTTCTGTTTACTCATTTCATTTTTCCTCTTCCCTGGTGTTTCTTTGACAGGCACTTCCTCTTCTTCTTCCTTCTCTTTCTTCTCTTTACCTATGTCTTCCTTCAAATCCTCCAATTCTTTGACTTTCCCTGCTTTCCCTGAAGCAGTCATTCCTTTGGTAGTTATGGTATCCATAGCTTCTCTATCAGAGTCAATACCAACTCTTTCTCTTTAATCTTCTCTTCTTTCTATTAGGAGATAATGTTGTTTTCCATAGCTAAGGCCCAGCAAACAAGATGTGCCCTGAGCTTGGCAGAACAACAGTCCTTTGCACTCACTCTCTGGATGAACTCTGCTGCAGCAAAATTACAGACTTTTTTCATACCAATCCCAGGAGGTCCCTGAGTTTAGACAAGCCCCTGCAGGAACCACGCTCTGTTCATGAAGCCCTGCTATGAATCAAACTTGCTCAACGTTGTTATCCCCTTGTTGCCATGGCTACAGCTGACTGCTTGTTTCTTAGTCTAGCCATTACTATACATATCAGGGTTCATCCTCAATGCTTGACGTCTCATTGGTACTAGACTAACATGTTCAACTTTCCCAAAGAATCCTTTTTTACTTAAACCACGGTTAGTCCTTTAGCCTTATTTTATTTTATTTTGTTGTGATAATCTCTGTGAGCTCTTTGATATTTTCAGATTTAACATAGTTGCATAATTATTGTGGCTCTTTCATCATTTATTTTGTTTATCAGAACTAGCAATTGGAGTTTACCTGTGAACTCTTTGGTCATTTATTTTCAGAGTGTAATAGTATGTTTGGGTTCCTCAAACTCTTCATCCTCCTCATCTTCACTGTCTGCTTTGTCAGATTCACTGTCATTTTTCTTGGTGTTCTCCATGTTTTTGTCCCTTCGATTTGGAGGGTGGTTGACTTAGCTGGACTCCCTGTTACTTTAGGTGGAGTAGCTACCTTCTTGTCTCATAACATTTTGGTTAGGGTGGCTCTAAGGTAGTTTTGTTGACAGGTGTCATGGCTGTCTTCTTGCCAAGAGTCATGACTGCTGTCTTGGCAGGTATAATGGCAACAATAGCATTTTTGATTGGTGGTATCTTTTATACTGGGGTAGCCACAGCCTTTTTGCCCTTCTTCAGAGGGATCATAGTTTCCTAACCACTGACTTCCTTATCTCCTGACATGTTCTCACTCTTACTATCTTCTATTTCCTTTGAGGGGGAGTAATTTTCTTTGACTCATCTTGATTTTTATAAGTTTCACCATGGTGGTAGAACATGACTAGGGATTGGAAGGTACAGATCTATTGGCAGAGAGCCAGGCAACATTAATGGCATCACAGAGCACAGAGAGGAATCCATTCCCAAAGTTCCCTTTGGTGGTGGGGACAGAGATAAAAAACTCTAATTAGGCTTTTTTTTTGCAGCAATAATTTACCAGTTCTTGTTATTTTTAATTTTTGATCACACTTTCCTTTGAATTATAATTTGAATGATTTATTTTATTGTGGGTCTCATGATCGTTCGAATGCTTGATTTGCTCACACCAACAGTGGTTATAATATCTCTAACAGTCATTGAGGTATGCTCTTTAAGAGCTACAACTTTCTTCACATTCTGTTAGAGTGCTATATATTCTTAAATACAGAATTAAAAGTATCATAAAAAGAGAGGAAAAAAGTACAGGGCATGAAATCCATCATTCAAATGACATTGAATGTAAGAAAATCAGCTCAATATGGTTTCATTTTGTCAAGACTGAATGTTTCAAGTTAGACTAGTGTTAAAGTTATATATGATGACCATTATCACAAAACAAAAACATACCAAAATTATTGCTTGTCCTAAGTAATTAATATACCACTGTGGAGGGAGAATTCTATCACTGGGAATGAGATAAGATTAGTTGACATCTGAAATTCCTTTCAAAGAAAAAATTCTATGAAACAATGTCATCACAAGATTAAACAAGACAGAAGGAATCTTGAAATAACACCATAGTTTAGTAGAAAGTTGTATGTGTCACTTGGGAGGCTTCTATTCCTTTCCCATTAACAAAGATTACTCTGTTAAATTAATCAATAGACTTTAGAAGGCAGAAAGATGAGAAGGGGATTCAACATGTTTTGGGATGCAACATGACTGTTACAATCTCTGGGAGAGAGTAATTCCTGTGAACAAGATTAGAGCAGGAAAGACCCAAAACAGGTGGGTTATTCACTTGATTCAGGGAGTGAGGGAAACAAATGGAAAAGAGAGCTGAAAAAACATGGTCTCCTGAAATGCTTATGGCAGATTGGTGGACTGGTGCAAACTGGTTTGACCGATATTCTGTTCCTTTACCCCATTCCCCCAGTATGTATGTATACTAAGACTAATATGCTCAGGAACTAAGCATTTTCTCACCTATCCCTTTGTGGGTGAAGAGAGAAAGCCTTGGCTTTTTTATTTGAGCTTTAGTTTCTTGGATCCTATCTTTCCTCTTTCCCCTCCCCCAAGTTCTTGTTGGATGGCAGAGTTAAAGTGATGTGTCACTGTCCTTCATTCTTCACTACTTATTAGTCAATGTAGAAAAGATGTCCTCCCTCCACTGGTACTGATTATACTACTATCTTCCCCTATGGATAGCAGAGCAGTCTCTTATTGGTGCTATACTGTCTCTTTCTCTAAAGCTCAATTTCTAGCCCTTTGACTGGAGCATGAAAGATACTGCAAATTCATTTTGGAAGTCATTTTGCTATGGGTTGCCCTTAGCTGAGGGCAATGGGCATCATACACCAAAACTGTGCCCTGTTGGGACCTGTTCTTTTCCTTTCTTTGTGAACAGTAATCAAAATTTGTTAACTGCTATTCCTATGTGACTTTTCTTGCTCTTTGTCTGAATTTTCCTACAAGATTTTATTCAGAAAATGCTTCCTGTAGCTTTTGAGACATTGCCTTTATTCCTGTATTAGTTTGACCTCTGTCAACCTTTCTCGGTATTACTATTTAAATCTCAAGAGGTTCTGTCACTATATTCATTGTACCTGCAAATGCAAAGATTCTTCCTCCATCATCTGAGCTGAATACAGCCTCATTGCTGGTCAAAATACTGGTGCCCTTCTCTGCACAGGAACCCTATTGTCCCCCTTAGGTCCCCTGCGGACCCAGACAGGCTGCTCAGCCTTCCATTCTAACAGACTTATTTAAATTTTGCTGTTGGAGTATGCAGCAGCTTGGGATGAGCCTTTTTGTCCATTAGTACCCAGTGTGGTTTGTTAAAAAAAATGTTTGTAAGCTAACTAAAACAGCCATTTCCACAGAATACCCCTAAATCAAATTTTAAAAGAGTTTCCTTTCAGAGAGCACAGAAAGCCCGGGTTCCATATTTGGGCTTTTGTAATTTCTCTGCCATAAGATCCATTCTGCTCGTCTGCCTGCTTCTTTGGTCATTCTATATTGGCTCCAGCAATCACTTTTCTGGTGCTGTTATTTCTTCTGTAACATAGCTACTTTCATTTCTCCTTTCCTTCGTCTTTCCCCTCAGATTTCTCTGTCATTGTCGCATTTCCAGCTGCCCCACAATGATGACCCTGCAGCAGTCAAAATCTTTATAAAATGGATCATATGCTTTCTTGCTATCTTATGCAGAGACTACTTAGCATAATTTAACCTTTCCTTGATGACTTGTGGTCCTCATTTTGGACATCAATTATTATATTGGGTTTTAATACAATAATATGTTCAAAGACCATTGTGGCGGTGCATTTGCATCCTGAATCAGTCAGCCCTAAACTGGTTGGCTTTTTTTTGAGTCTTTCTGTCAACTTTTCATAGTTTTCTTGTCTCTCCTCTGATGTTATATTGGCAGTGATTACTTTCACTTTTGCCTGTATGTCTGCCTCCAGAATTACTCCCTCAAGATTCCTCAGACATGCTGCTGGAAAACCAGGTAACCAATCTTGGGGCTATTGTCATCCTCATCTTGTAATGGAGAATACTGAGGCAAACTTGTCCAGGCTTCCACAGCTAGCAGGTCCAAACTTCAACTCAGGTCTTTCTGCCTCCAGAGTGCTCTATTCATGGTGCAACTGAACTGCCTCTGGCCTTAGGATATAGACCTGGTAAGACAGGAAGATCAAGGGGACCAGGTATAAGTGTTACAGAGGGCATTCAAGTAGCTAATAATGGAGTCTAGGATGAGTAAGAAAGCAAGCAGTAGTAGAAAGAACCTGATGAACAAGAAGGGAAGGTATGCATGAGAAGATTGGAGATCAAGATAAGAATGGATTCAGTAGGAATAAAGGATTATGAGAGGTGAAAGAACAGAGGGCTATGACATAAAGAGAATATTTGAAAACCCAAGGAAGAAATACTAGCCAGGTAGATGAAAGTGGTCAATATTGTTGAATACTACAGTGTAAGGGAATTGCCAACCCCCAGCCTCTTGGATGGCATTCACTGGTCACGACTCAGGTAAACTGAGGGGAGACTGGTAAGGCATGAACAAAATGGCGCTGGGAGGAAGGGTTCTGTCCCTGTTTTGCTCAAGGCTATTTTCCCAGGCATTTTGGAGAACAAAGAAGCCAAAAATGTTTTTCTTTTTAGGGGCTATGTGTCCACCCTGGGTAGTTCTGGTTTAAGGTAAATTACTTCCTTATAAGGGCAAACTAATTGCTGATAGGTTCACTTAGGGCACTGGTGTCAGAAAAGAGATAAAAGCCTACTCACTGCTTGAATAAACGGAGTTCTTACTATCTTATCTCCCGCCTCGGTCATTGCTTACAGCTAAACTCCACCAGGCCTCTGCTGGTCAGATAAGCCTGTGGGCCCAAGAGATCAGGCCCAGACTCCCGGGGTCCCTAATACTACAGAGGTCAGAAAGGATAAATACTGAAGGCTATTAAATTGGGAAATTGTGATATTGGTGACCTTGAAGCCAGATTACACCTAACTCATTGCTGGTGGACTATGTGGAAGTGGAGTCAGCTTTTTCTTTAGAAAGTGGAAAGAGGAGAGAGAGAAGATGACATCTTAAAGGAATGATGGGGCCAAAATAAATTTTTTAAAGGATATTAGAGATTTGGACATGTTTGTGGAAAGCAGGGAAGGAACAGTAGATAGAGAACAAGGATTAGAATAAGAAAGGGAATGACTGAAGGGATGAAATCCAAAGTACAAATAGAAAAGGTGATTTTTGGCAAGGGGACGGATCTTCTTTTACTGATACTAGAGTAAAATAGGAGAGAATGAAGGATCCTGGAGAGGGTGATTTGAGAGAATAAGAGACTCCTATGAGACTGCTTCAGTTCTCTTGGTAAAGAAAATTGTTAGGCATTCTAATAAGTGGATAGGTTGAAAGATAGGAACTCGAGGAGAGTAGGTTTGGAACAGATGTTGTAGGGAGCATGATCTACAGTTAGGATATAATACAAAGTTTGCCATTTAACAAGGAGTGGAGATTGAATAACATAAATTTGCAGCGGAGTCAGTCAACACAATTGTATTATTCTCTTGAAAAACTTTCACAAATAGGAATGGAGAAAATGGATGATGGGACTAATCCAGAGGGTTTAGAAAGAGACTATCATTAAAAAGAGAAGCGGGCAATAGACTTGGGGGTAGAGGACAGTGTCAAATTAAGTGGATTAATTATAGCATCCGGATTTTGAAGGGAGGAAATTGCAATCATATAAGAAATGATAGATTGGGAAAAAAATGAGCGATGTAGTGATTGAAGGTTCAAATGAGAAGAAGAATTTGGAGGGTTGAGGAAGAGGGAGAAAATAGAAGGATAAGAGGTTATAGTTAGAAAGTGCAAATTCTGGATTTCAAAAATCAGATTTCTGGATCATGGAAATGAAGCACTTGTGGGTGATGATAACATTAAAAACTATGGCTCTCTTTGTGTGGCTTTGAATTGGATTGAAGGAATGAGTACTTTTAATGACTCCATCACCTTGATAATCAAAGTTGGGTCTTTGGGTGAAAATCTTACTGTGTTATAAAAGTCTGACCCTTTTGGGAATTAATCTAAGGGATCTTTTTGCCTCTCAAAAGTCCCAGGTTACATAGTTCATGGACTAACTAACCTAATCTGAAATATGAAGTTGTTGGCAATTTTGTGCTGCGGATCAGGAGGATTTTTTATTTCTAATATCTCTTAGGACTTAAAGACCCTGATCATCACCTTACTACATGCTTTGGAAATCATGTTGATTTCACATATGCTATTTTTTGTTAAAAATTAACATAATATGGAATCTGAGTGTGCTTCTTGGTGAAAGAGAGTGCTGTAGTTTCTCCCCAAAGAAAATGTGACAGATGCATATTGTCATAGTTCTTTAACACATTATTTTTTGCTAAAAGTAATATTTCTTTCTTAATACATGTGAATCATTCTGTCTTATTCATTATTTTTCACCCCTCAGCAAATTTTTACTTATTACATAAAATTTAAAAATTAAAGTATAAGAGAAAATAACCCTCTTACATGAGATATTTGCTCCTTTTAAAAATTATACTTTCTAGGGCAAAACATGAGAACTTTAAAAAAGAAATGCAACTAAATGTATTGGAAAAAACACGGGACTTGGATTCAAATGATACAGATTTGAGTGTCAGCTCCTCTACTTCCTAAGTCAGGTATTCTTGGGCTAGTCATTTAATCTTTTTGATCGTCATTTTCTTCATCTGTAATATTGCATCATAATATATTGATTTTAAAGGACATTATATTTGGTGATTAAGACCCAGTCTTTGAAAGAGCATCCTTTGTACATTGGTAGGAAACACAGACAGTTTGCAAAGACAGAGGACATAGTAGGTGGTGAGAAAATAGAGCCATTGGCTATGGACAACAGAAGATGTTTGGCAGGGAAAGAACAGAGAGGTGTGTGACGGTAACTGGATAGATTAGAAGGGTAAAGGAAGACTTGGTTTTAACAACAGATTTGACTATGTTTATAAAGAAATGGAAAAAAAGTGAAGAGGGAATGATGGAGAATACTTACGATTCTATACCTGGATCTGGTGAATCTGAAGGGGTCTCAGAAACCACAGTGAACCAATTCCTTTTCTTACAGATGATAAAGCAGAGGCTCATGAAGATGAAATGCATTATGTAAGGTCACACATAGTTAAATGTCAGAAGTGGGTTGGAGAAGAGAGATGATTTCTGGAGTAAGTTCTTAGAAGCAGCATGATATGGAGGACTTTGGAAAAGTTTTAGCTTTAGAAAGGAGTAGGGATACATTATTTCTGAGATGGTAGAGAAGTAGAGAATGGATACACTGATGGCTAATAACTGATATTATATACTAATACTGATGGTTATTGAAAATATACAATTTGGAAATCTCTTGGAATGACTTGTTTTATTCTTAAAGGATTTTTCCTGTAAAGACATTATGCCAACCCTGGTATTGCAAGGGTGAGGTGCTTAATAAATGCTTGTTGATTGATTGATTGGGGGTATTTTCTGAGTCTCATATGGATGACAAAATCTTTTCCTTTAAAAATATTGACTTGCTGTTTTTTTCAAAGAACTGTTACTTATTCTTTTAGGACACTGTGCGGTGTTAAATTAGCCACCAGATATAAGAAAGTTGATTTATTCTATTGTCCTTCTCTGATTAAAAATAAAATTTTGTATTATATACTGAATGGACAAATAAAACATAAAAAATGGAGCAAAATGACAACTTTATACAGGGAGCTGCTGCAAATATAAAATTGAAATACAAGTATGGTTTTGTTATTTATAGCTTTATAAAATGATATAGGCTGCTACTAAGCCAATGAATTTTCCCTTTATGAACAGAATTATGATTTTTTCTATAGTTTTACTTTGAAACTTAAATTCCCTCAAAATTATATTTTACCTGGACTGCCCACTAAATGCAAGGTAAAAAAATGTTCACTTAGTTTTTAAATACTTATTTTTAATTGAACTTTAAAAATATTTCATCAACTTTCCCATTAAAGTGTATCTTACAGGATCAAAATAGCTTGATTGGAAAAAGATAGTAAATGCTTATATTTTGGGGAAAAACACATTTTAATTAACATATACCATTCCCTCATATACCATATACCATATCCCATATACCATATATACCATATACCATTTAATTAACATATACTATTCCCTTAACAGCAGCTTTAAGATTTTGATATCCCTCAAATGATAGAGGGAAAACTTGAACTTGGACCACCGTAAATATGAGGAATGTAGAATGTAAGTTTCTTGATGTCAGGGAATGTTTCACTTTCTGTTTTACATCCCCAACTCCTAACACAATCCTGTTTAAGTAGTAGAAACTTAATAATCTTTAAAAAATGAATGGAGTTGATTGAGAATCTCAAGTAAAAAAATCTTTAAAATTATCATAAAATCAATTTTAGATATTCAAAGCCTCTTTTATCCATTTTAGGGGGAGGTAAATTAAGATTGGAGTGGTCTGCTGTATTTATGATATGAACTCTTTTATTTGAATAGCAAATGGTAGATTTTCTATACTATTTTGACTGAGTAATATAGACAAGGTGCTTTTAACTACTTTGATATGTTTCTGACAAAATTCATTTGCTTCTTTTTTGTCCTAATACTTATGTAAATCAACAATATACACTATTAATTAGCCATTATTCCTTGGGGTGGCTTAGCAGACTTACTAGCTCAAAGAAGCCTTTTCTGACAACAAATAATTTGCACAATGAGTAGCAGGTTAATTGGGTTTCAATTTTTTTTTTTTATTAAATTTGAGGGAAAAATGCTTATGGCTTGGTTCATGTTGTTAGGCCACATTCCTCTTAACTTAGACGATAACCTTGAATTTCAAGGTTAGTTATAAAGTGCTACATAAATAGAATCTCTTCTATTGATGTCAGTTAATTATTTGTGAACACAATGATAATGGTAACTAGTAAAATTTAAGTCTGAAGAAAATTATCAACAGTGCATACAAGTGGGAGACAGTCAGGGTATTAGAAGGCATGTTATACTTGGCATTAAGAAAACTGGATTCCAATTCTAGCTCCACTGCTATTTGCTACATGGGTGACCTTAGTGATTCATTTAACCTACCTGAGCTAATTTCCTTAACTTGAAAAATGAATAGGTTGGATTAGATGTTCTTTGAGATCCTCTCCATCTCTCAATCCTATGAGGATGGATTAGGGTACATAAGTCAAGACTTGAAAATCTGACTATAAAAATGTTACATGGAATAATGTTGATGTAGAAGACATCTCTTGTACCTCTAGTAATCTGTGATTTTGTGCTGAAACTTTTTGAAAATTATTAATGAAGACAGGATACTCCAGAGGCTACCTAGTCAGTGCTCTCATTTTGCAAATGAGAAAACCAAAAACCATAGAGAATAAATGCCTTGCCAAAGGTCACACAGATATTAAGTATCAGAAGAGGGATTTAGAGTCACATCCTTAGACTCCAAAATCAATGTTCTTTCCTGTGTACCTAATATATATGGTGGATATCATTGCAGATCATTTACAGAATAAAAATAGATCTTTTGTTTTTCTGCTCTGAAAAACAGTACTCTATATTAAAGCAAACATCCAGCAAAGAACATCACCACAATCACCCAACTGACCTCCTTACCTCAAATTTTCCCTCACTCTAATCCATCCTCCACACAAAATGCTAAAATCATTTTTTCTTAAGTGTAAGTCTGCCCATGTCACTTTTCTACTCAACAAACTCCAGTGGTTCCCTATTACATCTAGGATGAAATGCAAACTTTTTGACATTTAAACCCTTGTCATCTTAGCTCAAATATACCTTTTCCAGTCTTATACATTACTCCCCTCATTCATCGTATGGTCCAGCTTTTCATCAGCAATACTCCATATCCTGTCTCTGTGTCTTTGTACTGGCTGTCTTCCATGCTTAAATAAACTCCACCCAGCTTTGCCTCTTAGAATATTTAGTTTTGATCAAGATTCATCTTAAGTACCACTTTTGATAAGAAATCTTCTCTGACTCCCCACTCCTCCTCAGCTACCAGTGCTTTTCCTCTCTCAACCACCTTGTGTCTATCTTGTACAAAAACTATAAGTGTACATGTTGTCTCTTCCATTTAGACTGTAAGCTTCTCAAGGTCAGGAACTATTTTACCTTTTTTTTTCTATCTTCAGAATTTAGCATATTCCTTGGCATATTGTAGGTTATTAAAAATTGTTGTTGGTTGATTTAGGCATGTGAACATGATCTCAATTCATGTCAATTTAGCTCAGTTCCATTCAATTTGGCAAACTTTCTCAAATGTTAGTGATATTCAAATAAGTCATTGTAGTAGGGTGCTCTAGATGCCAAAATGCAAAAAAATAATATTCACTGCAATAATAATATTCACTTTAATAATAAAATAATAATTCACTGCAATATAGTTTACAATCTAGTTGGAGCTGGGAAATGAAATATCTATGCCAGTAACAAATAGTTATACTAAAATTGGGCAAATAACATGATGTAGAAGATGGTCTGGGTTCAACTCCTGCTTCTGACACATACTGGCCATAGGAGCCTGGGCAAATCAAATAATATCTATGTGCTCAGACAACTGTCTGTGACTAAAAGTTGCAGAGTGGTGGCTGAACTGCATTAGTAGAGAGAGTGTTTTCCTATACTGACAAAATCAAAGGTTAGGATTAAAAAATAAAAAAAACCTCATAACATGATAAAATAACAAATGAAAGGTCAAATAAAATGACCTGAAGGATTTATCTCAGGGATCCATTACTTTTTCTTTGGTGAGTGGTCAGTGGAATATTTTGGGAATATGTTATAGAAGAGTTAAGGACATGACTTAAATTATAATGAGGATGACAGTGGTAAAGTGTCAGTCTATTTCATTCATGCATAACAGTATACAAATGCTTAAAGGTGACAAGAGAGCAGGATTTGATTACAGAATATCTAATTACTACAACTTGACCTGAGTATAAACCAATCACACATACATTTTTTGTGTATACTCTCTATATAGCATACATATATAATGTATTATCATGTATCTATTTATATCAATGTATCTATTCATAAGTATATATAGATATATAGGAACATGTATACTATATTTCTCTATACTTTGAATATATAGTATATACACACAGTATACTATAGTATATGTAGTTTATTGTACTATACGGTTGGTTGGAGTCAAATGATGGAAAAGCTATGCTAAAAATTTTGTAATTAATTCTTTAGGCAATGGAGAAAAACTGAAGGGTTTTTGAATAGGGATCAAATTAATCAGAGCTTTCCACTTAGAAGATTACTTTGAATTAGAGAGAGAATGGAGGCAAGAAGAAAGAGCAATTGAAAGCCTACTAAAATTGTTCAGGAAAGGAAAACTGAACTATAGTTGTAGCAATGTGAGTGAAAAGTCAGAGCTAGATTAAAATAAAAGGTATCTTGGAGGCAGAAACAATGGAATTCATTAATCAATTGGGTAGAGGAGGGGATAAGAAAAGGGTAAATTAAGAATAACTCAGATTTTAAGCCTGAGTGACTGGGAAGCAGAAATAGGAATGTTTGCAGGAGGGACGGGTTTCAGAGGGAAGATGATGAGATTAAGTTCCCAACTGTTAAGTCTAACATGCCAATGAGATATCCAAGTGGAGATGTTTCACCAGCAGTTGGCAAGGAGGAAAGGCTGAATTTGAGGGAAAAGAAATGACACAGAGGCTTTCTGTTATGCAGAATTATAACGAGAATCAAAAATCACACAACCTGAAGCATTGGTGTGGAGGATGTAAAAGTGTGGTTGTATTCCCTAGCTGGAGCAAGACATGGAAGGGTAAGGTAATTGGCATAAACTTGAGTTGGATTGATAGATTTGAAGTTGGGGATGCTACAATTTGCAATATGCCAGTGATACAAATTTTGAAGGTGAAGGAGAAGGATTTGTTGAGATATAATAGAATATGGCATTTCAACTGTCCTATAAGCAAAGGTGAGTGAGTGTGAGACTTTGTATAGGCAAAAATACATTAACAATACAGGTAACACCACATGCCCTTATTAGCCTTTGGGGCATTTCATCATCACCAAGTTTTGATCTGCATATTTGTGTCATGGTAAGAAAACAATGGAAGGGAAAATTTTAATGACAGAAGGAAGGAAACTGACATTCCACATCATGAGAACAGTGATCCTGGAGCCCTACATCTCATTTTCCTCTTTGCCCATGCAGTTGTGACTATGAGAATCATTGATGTTTCTATAACACTCCTAAAATCAGTTATGATTTAATTGCACAATCTAGCCATCTATGCACTCAAGTACCCATTCATCTACCCACCTATCCATGTATCTCTCTTGTATTGTATCACTATCATCATTATTTTCATCTGTCTAAAATAGTTAAATATAAAGGGAAGGACATAGTCATTCAGTCGATAAACATTTATTAAGGGTCTACTTTGTGCTATATATGGAGCTAAACAATGGGAATACAAAATGAGGAAAAAGACAGACCATAATCTCAAAGAGCTTACAGTCAAATAGGGGAGAGAACATGTAACAAATATACAAAATACAAAGCAAGCTATATACAGGATAAATAGAAAATAATAGTGAGCAGGCACTAGAATTAAGAGAGTTTAGGAAAAGCTTCCAATAAAAGATGGGGTTCTAGTTAAGACTTAAAGGAAGCCAGGAATTCAGTAGTCAAGAATTGAGGAAGGAGGGCATTCCAGGCATGGGGGAACAATCAGGAAAAATGTCTGAACTGAGAGATGGAGTGTCATGTTTGTGGAACAGATCAGAGGCCAGTGTCACTGGATTATTAAAGAGTATATGTGGGGGAGCAAGATATAAGCAAGATATGGAAAGATAAGAGTGTATGTGGGGGAGCTTGATATAAGCAGCCTGGAAAGATAAGAAGGGGCTAGGTTATGAAAGACTTTGAAGGCCAAATAGAAGATTTTGAATTTGATTGTGGAGGCAATAAGGAGCTACTGGATTTTATTGAGTGGGTGGTATGTGTGATTATTGTTGAACCTCTGCTTTAAGAAAATCAGTTTGGTGGCTGTGAATGGAAGACACATTAATGCAATAGTACAGATGTGAGGTCCTAAAAGTCTGAACCAGGTTGATGATAATACAGAAGAGAGAAGGGAGTGTGTATGGGAGATATTACAGAGCTAAGACAGGAAGGTCTTGGAAAACTCTCTCTACTCATTGCTTCTAACTTTTCAACTCCCATTCACTCCTCCTGGATTTAAACCGTTAAAACCTGAATTCTGACATCACCACTAATATGAAAAGACTCCTTCCAAAATTACTAGGATTTGATTTTTTTTTTCAGTTTACACCCTTCATGCCTTTTTTGCTAGAATTAGTTGATCTTTAAATATTTGGTAAAATTAATTTGTGAATCCATCTTTTTCTGAGTATTTTTTCTTATGGGGCTCATTTATTGCTTGTTCAATTTCTTTTTCTAAACAAGGGTTATTTAAGTATTCTATTTCTTCTTCTGTTTATCTGGGCAATTTATATATTTATTGGAAATATTCATTTACTTCACTTAGATTGTCAGATTTATTGGCATATAGTTAGGCAAAATAGCTTTTATTTGTTTTAATTTCGTCTTTGTTGGTGAATTTGCCCTTGTCATTTTTGATACTAGTAATTTGGTTTTCTTCTTCCTTTTTTCCATCAAATTGATCAATGATTTATCTATTTTACTCTTTAAAAAAAATAAAGCCAGCTAATAGTTTTGTTTACTGGTTATTTTACTTTTAATTTTATTCATCTCACCTTTGAGTTTTAGAATTTTCAATTTATTATTTAATTGGCAATTTTCAATTTGTTACTTTTGTAGGTTTTTTTTCCAAATTGCATGCCCAATTCATTGATTTACACTTTCTCTATTTTATTGATATAAATGTTTAGAGATATAAATTTCCCTCTATGTACTACTTTGGTTGCATCCTACAAATTGTGATATGTTGTCTCATTGTTGACATTGTTTTTAAATGAAATTATTGATTGTTTCTATGATTTATTCTTTGACACACTCATTCTTTAAAATGAGATGATTTAATTTCCAATTAATTTTTAACCTGTGTTTTCATGGCCTTTTATTGAATGCAGTTTTTCTTTCATTATGGTATGAAAATGATGCATGTAATATTTCTACTTTTCTGTACGTGTGAAGTTTTTGTGACCTAATACCGGCTTAATTTTTATAATGGTGTCATGTACAGCTGAGAAAAAAAAAAGCATTTCCCTCCATCTTATTTCCCCCTCTGTTTATTCTGTTTATCTCTCTCCTCTATTACCCTGCTCCTCCTCAAAAGTCTGACCTGATTTTCATTAATGCCCTTATATGCCCTCTCTTCTGTCCTTCCCGCCTCCCCCCTTCCCAAGATGTCTTAAGTTCATTCTTTGATCATAGTTTTCAGGTAGTCCAATATTTCTTAAATTATGTCTCCTTCATCTATTATTTTCCATTTCAGTTGTTTTTCCTATGAGATATTTAACATATTCTTCTATTTTTCATTCTTTTGATTTTGTTTTATTGTTTCTTAATGTCCTATGCAGTCATTAGCTTCCACTTGCCCAATTCTAATTTTTAAGGAATTATTTTCTTCAATGAAGTTTTGTATTTCTTTTACCATTTGACTAATTGCTTTTAAGGTGTTATTTTCTTCAGTATTTTGTGTACCTCAAGATGTTGACCCTCTTTTTATAATTTTCTTGCATCATTCTCATTTATTTTCCCAATTTCCATTCTATCTTTCTTATTTTATTTTTAAGATCTTTTTTGATCTCTTTCAGGAATTCTTTTTAGACTTCTGTCCTATTCACATTTTTTCTTTGAGACTTTTCTTATAGCTGTTTTACATCATAGTCTTCTTCCAAGTTTATGTGTTGATCTTCTTTGTCACCATAGTAGCCTTTTATGGTTAGGTTATTTTCACTTGTTCTTTATTTATTTTCAAGCCTATTTTTTGCCTTTTTATTTTATGTTAAAATTGAACTTGCTCCCTGAATGAGTGGGCACTCTTCCAAACTTACGGGGTTTTTTGTGTGTTGCTATCTTCAGTGCTAGTTCTAGGGGTTGATAAGTTCTTGGGGCTTCCAAGGTAGTATGATCCAAGGAGAGGTATAGTCACTGCTGTTCTAGCCCATACTTTTATCTTTACCCAGGAAGGGACCTTGATCCCCTGCACTCACAAGTACTAGTGCTTCTTTTTGCTTTGTCCCTGAAACCAGGGTTGCTACTCTCTTATAGGCAACCACAAGCAATTTTCCTTTTCCTGTGTCTTTGACAAGTGCCTCTGTAGTCACAAACATTAGTGTTCTCTTCATCCTAGAATTGTGATCCAGACCTGTCTATAGGCAATGCAGACCTGTCTATAGGCAATGCAATAGCACCTTGCACCCAGTGCAACCAAAGGGTCCTCTTTAATCTCTCTCTAATTGTCCAATCTCCTTGCTGTCTCTGGACTGAGAACTCCTAACACATCTGCCACCACTGTTGTAGCCACCTTTTTGTCTTGCCAATAATGTTGCTGCCATGTGTGCTGTGCTCTGGACTGACTCCCACACTAGTTTACAGAACTAGTTTTCCTGAACTGGAAAAATATCTCACTCTGTCCTTTTGTTGACTCTGCCTCTCCAGAACCCTATTTTAGGTGTTATTTCAATGTTGTTTGGAAGGGAATTCTTGGAGAGAGTTCAGCTGAATTGCTTGCTCACTGTACTCTGCCATCTTAACTCTGCCCAAATGTAATCCTCTTTGTGAGCTCCAATTATTTTATTCATATTTGTGTTTCAAATTGCCTGATATAATGTAAAATTAACAAATATTTGTTGATTGATTAATTTCAAGTCCTACAAAAATGATTTTAACTAGGAAGATTGAAATTTATACAAAAAACTTCATTTTTTCACAAGTCAACTGGTAGATTCTATCTGCCAGGTTTTCCATAGAGGGATCAAGTATATCAAATTATAGTTTGTATTTGAATGCATTTTTAGATGAATTTGAAGTAGTGTCTTCCTACGTCCATAAAGGTTACCAACAACATGACCTCCACAAGTGTTCAATAAATAAACACTCCTAAAAGTAATAGGATAATATTGCCTCTGTGGCAATAACACTAAATGAGGATGTTCTTTGAGGAATGGATACAGCAGGTTGATAATTAGGCTTTTGTTGTCTTTCTTAATACTTTCTAAAGGAAGGTACTGAATGATGATCACATCCCAAAGGGCACTGAAAATGTGGAGAGTCTTTTTTAAAATCACATTTATTACTAAAGGCTGTGTTAGATTTGAACTATGCCTCATTTTCATGTGAAAGTAACCATCTTAGCATGTATATCATATTTAAAATTTTCTCATGAAATAAGCTGTGGTTTTGTCAATTTTAGTTTTTACTACAACATTAGGAATTCAGAGTTTATTTTCATTTACTAGTGACAAAAGTGAAGTATGTTCATCATGGTAAAATAAACATGAGAAACATGAAAATGATATAAATGCAAGGGAAATATTATCTCAGTTTATTGTTAAAGATTTATACACACATATTAAAAACCATTCCTTAGCTATATAGCCAGTATATCAGAATTTGATATTGCATTTACTCTTGCTTGATTACAAATTTGCTTTTACTTTTTACAACCTTGTCACCATGGTCAATATACTGCCATATATTATAGTATCGTAAGATCATAGATTTAGAGTCAGAAGGAAGCTTGGAATTCACCTAGTTCAATTTCTAAATTCCATTTTACTGATGAAGAAATTGAGGATTTTGCCCAAGTGTACATAAATAGGAAAGAGCAGGGGTAGGATTAAATCCTAATTCCTCTGACTCCCAGTCCAGGACTCTTTCTACTCTGCCCACCTATCTCCACTTTGAAAAAGTTTGGTGAATCCTGTGAAATTCTCATGTGACGTATTGAACTCACACGAAGAGGTAAGGAATAAGTATGTGAAATTAGACAAGTATATCAAAATGTGCAAAACCAAATTTTAATTTTCAAAAAACTTAGAAGAGGAGAAATAAGGTCAGAACAAAGCAAATCATTTCCCACACATTTGAATAATCTCTTTAGTAACTCAAACTAATTGGCCAGAGCAACAAATGAGCTAATAAGTAGTTTAAAGATGGAACAGGAGAAATATAGATAATTGCTTGATGTGCTTTTGAAGTACTGAACAGTATTCCAGTCTCAGTGTTCAAAGCAAATGCACAAGCTATTTATGGTTGATGAGTTCATCTGAACGCAGAATCAATCAAGCTTCTTTCTCTCCTAGAGTATCCAGTTTGTTAAGGATAAAGGATTATGGTCCCTTCTGAAAACCTTTAGAACCCAAGTGAGAAAAGCATAGGAACTCTAATGATAGCATAATTGCATTTGATTGAGCAGAAGGTCAAGAATAGAACAGAGAAGCCCTATAACTAATTAAGCAAATATGTATCTAATGTTCACATGTACAAGATAGGAACTCAAGCAAAATAATTACACAACTAACATCTAGAAAGTCCACTTTAGTTAGTTTTTTAAAACCTAGGCATCCAATATCTTCTATTTTTTATTTCTCTATTCTTTTTCCAATTTTATTAAATAGTTTCTGACCTTAAACAATTCACCCAATCAAATGAATTTTCTAATTATTCATCAGTAATAATGCAATTGTTCCAAGGACTGACCTTGTCGTCAGAAATTTGTTATTGTGGTAAAAAAAAAAAACAACTGCAGGAGATATTTCTTTTCTCTCTTTCTATTATCCAATCAATTGTCACATTTTTTAAATTCTATTTTCGCAGTCTCCTACACTTGTCTTTCCCACTCCTGTGACCACCACTCTCTTTTAATTCCTCACCATCTCAAACATAGACTAACATCATAACAGCTTTCTAATCACTCTCCCTCCTGAATCTCTCCTCTCTCTAGAGCATTTTCTGTACAACTTCCAAAAGAACATGGCTGAGGCAAAAATGTGACCAGGACCTTTCTCTACTCAAAAGTCTTCAGTGGCTCCTTTTTGCTTCTAGGATAACAGTGAAACACCACCGCCACCAACTAACCTGCTACTGTCGTGTAATACTCTACATAATCTGGCTCAAAGGTATTTTTCAAGCTTTATTTGCCGGAGGAAGCCTGGCTTAGCAGAAAAAGTTGAAGACTTGGAAGCAGAAGAACTGGGTTCACATCCTAATGAAAGTCAGGATGTAAGTATTTTCACTGGATTGTTCTGAAGGAAGCACATCACAAATCTCAGAACCTGGATTCAATATGATCTGTTGTGTTCCAGGATGATGTTGATAAGAATGATAGCATTTCTATAGCACCTTTGTATCAGGCACTGTACTAAGCACTTCAAGTACTATCACATTTAATCCTCACTCCAACCCTGGAAGGTTGGTTATTATCCTGATTTCACAGTTGAGGAAATGGAAATAGACAGAAAATAAGCGAGTTGCCCAGGATCACATAACTACTAAATGCCTGAGGCTACATTTGAACTCAGGTCTTTCAGACTTCAGGTTCAGTGCTGTAGAACTGTACAGTTATGATAATTCTTATTGTGAGAGCCTTTTAAGGCTTATAAAATATTTTCTGTGAGGTGATATAATAAGAAACTGGTAAATACCTGGGTCCTTGGTGTAAGAACCTGAGTTTAAATGTTAGGTTGACTTCCATTAGATTTATGTCCCTGGGCAAATCATTTAAATATTAACCTCAATTTCGTTAGATATAAAATAAAGATAATACCTAATTTTCCCACACAGATTTGTTATGAACAAAGTACATAGAAAATCTTAAAATATCATATGGATATGAGTGATCTATTATATTCCCATTTTACAGATGAGGAAAATAAGGTTCAGGGTAATGAAATGACTTACTCATACTTCTTTTAGCTTTAGAACTGCTACTCTGGGGCATTTAGATATCTTCCACAATGTAGGAATCCATTCTGTATTATTTCTAATATATTCTCCTCTAGAATACATCATTGGGTCACAGATTTCAGTCATTCAGTTGATAAACATTTATTCAGCCCCTATTATGAACTACTTGGTTGTTATCATTTGTTCTTGAAGAGGACCAAAATGACATCATTATGCTAAAGTTAAGTTTCAAAGGGTCTGACTGTGGCTGATCAGTCCAATATGAGCTTGAAATGCTCCATGACAGATCAGACACAAATAGTCTGTGAACATTTGGGGTAGATACTTTAAATCTGCATCCTGCATTTCCTTTGAGCTTTGCTTTGTTCATAGAGCACAACACCTTCTCTGGTGTGGGCACACCATGCTGAGTGGTCCTGTGCCAGTATCTTCCATGTCACACAATCAATTCCAAAGTTCTTGAGAGAGACCTTGAGAGTGTCCTTGAATTACTTCTTCTGACCACCATGTGATCACTTGTCCTGTGTGAGTTCTTCTTAAAATAGTCTTTTTGGCAAGTATACATTTTGCGTTTGAATATCCTGGCCAGCTCATTGGAATTACACTCTTTGAGGCAGAGTTAGAATGCTTGGCAGTTTAGTTCAAGTAAGGACCTCAGTGTCAAGTACCTTATCTTGACCGGTGATCTTCAGAATCTTCCTAAGACAATTCAAATGGAAGCGAGTCAGTTTCATCACAAGGTGCTGGTAGATTGTATAGGTTTCACAGGCATACAACAATGAGGTCAGCACAATGGCTCTGTAGACCTTCTGTTTGGTACTAATACCTAATACCTCTTCTTTGGAGTCTCCCAAACACTAAATTAGCCCTGGCAATGCATGTCTCAACCTCACTATCAATGTGTACACTGGAAAATACACTACCAAGGTAAGTGAAATTATCCACAGCATCAAAACCTTCTCCATTTGTTGTAACTGAACACCTGTGTTTTCTTGGTGTTAATTGTTAGGCCAAAATTAGCACAAGCAACAGAAAACTGGTCCATACTTTGTGGCATCTCAACTTCAGAGGCTGCACTGAGTGCACAACATTAACTCCATAAATGATCCGCAGGGATCTTCTCCTTTATTGCAATTACCATTTTGGGGGTTCTCATACTGTGTAAGAACCTAGCCACTATTGTTAACTCAGTGCAAATTGTAACTCCCTCTACACTACCCCCACTTTTTTTTACTCCTCCAGTTCAATAGGACAATGTATTAATTCTAAATATTTGCCAGTAGTGTCTTATGAGGTTTGACATCTATCTGAATTTAAAAAAATACTTCTTTCTTGGGATGTGCTAAAAAGTCTGAGTCTTCTTCAATAGAATTCTTCTCAGAATATGTGTTAGTGCTCATAAAGCACTTACGAGAGCAAGTGGTGTTTGTGCAAGATGCTAAGAACTTATTTTCTTTTGTTGTTCTTAATAATAATGACATTTACAATGTTGCTTTGTATTTTTCCAACTTCTAGTCTCAAAATCCCTTATAAATCTTACCTCATTAGTCCTCACAGCATGTCTTTAAGCTGCAGAGATGACAACTATAATTATTTTATTTTTTCAGCTGAAAAATCAGAGGTCCAAAGAAACTGAAACTGTGTGAACATTGAGACTAAGTCTACATGAGGAAAAGGTTTGGAAGTATTATTTTATTATACTTAATTCTATTCTATTCTATCATGTTATATTATATCATGTTCTTTTAGTTATATATCATTTCTCATAATATCACATTATAGCATCTTACATCTTATCTTATCAAATCACATCATATATCATATCACAGAAATTTCCTCACTCAGTAGTTCCTCATCCCCATGTATTAAGAATTCATTTGTAAGCTCAGTTGCTATCCCTAGCCCTTTCTCCATCCCTATTCCTATATTAAGTTCAGGGAAGTGTGCTAGGCACTGGGAGAGAGATTCTTAAATTGAGTTGGGGGACCTCACTGATGAATCTTTCTTATGAAGGGTAATAGATAAGAGCCTATTAAATATTTGGCAATGTTTGCATCCTCCATTGATTCCATGACCATTGGAATGGTAGATATGTTCAACTTTTCATGGTTTCTTGACTCCCCACTCCTGCCAAATTCCCTAAAAGGTCATGTTGAGATTACATCACTGTGCATATAATGGTAAGATGTGAAACAAAGTCACAAGTACTAGTAATATTTAATGTCTAGTCCAATTTTTGAGTATAGACATCAGGAAAAGGCATGTTTCTCTGGATTGTTCTTGATTTCAAAATCCATATGATGTCAGGAGGAGTATATGGCAATTGACTGTTACATTGTTAGAAAAAGATGAAGAAATAAGCATCTGCTATGTATTAGACACTACATTAGGTGCTGGAGATATAAAGACAAAAACAAACATCCCTATCCTCAAGAAGCTCATATTCTGTGGAGGGAAACAATATGTAGGCATCTAAATGAATATAAAATGTAAACAAAATAAATGTAAGATCATTCGGGGAAGAAGAGGTACTAGAAACTGGAGATATTGGGAAGGGTTTAGTTTGGAGGTGGCATTTGATGAGGGAACATAGCAGCATTGTGTTCACTAAGACTCATGTCTGGATCAGCAAGTCTGGACTTTCCCTGACCCACAGTGGGAAATGGACATAAGAGGTTAACTCATAAACAGGTGTGGTAAACAGTCATTGGAACTACTCTGCCTAGCCTAGTCTCCCCTTCATTTGATCCCACAGGCTAAAGAACACTGGTAGCTACAAGTCAAGTAGCTAGTCCTATAACTTTACACTGGTATCTAGCCAAGCCAAAACAGCACCTATTGCCCAGAGGAATTTTGGACTAGAGAATGGTAACCACATTGCCATCATGTTTCTGTTTCTTTCTGGTTCCAGATCTCCAAAAAAACTATCTTCCTTGGGGATCAGCCTCTGCTAATGCTTACAGACACTTTAACAGGATGAGCAGAGTTCCTTTGGCTAACAAAGTTTTGTGATAACATAGTGGACTTCAGTAACAGCAAGCTTCCTGGTACTCAGGATGACCTGCTGGTACAGGTTCTTAGATCTGCTTTTCTAAAAAGAAAGTAACTTTTTAAGGGGTCAACAATCACTTAAATCAAACATATATATGATTCATTTAGTTCAGGGAAAAAAGTCAGCACTCTGAACTTCAGGGATAATATAAACAGAAAATACAAGCAGAAATTGCACACAGAAAGACTGACGGGGCTTCCAACTATCTGACTGTAGGCAATACATACATTATTACCAGAGAGAGAAGCACCAACATCTGAGTTTTCAAAGCTGGAGGTCTTCTTAATGTCTACCCAGAGTCTCATCTGGCACATGAAACTTCTTCCAAAAACTAAGCCCTAAGCAAAACCTCACTTCAGAGTATGTACCTCTCAGAGGCATAGGGCACAATATCTTGTGACCCAGTATCTGCCTTCATACAAAATATACCTCCCCTAAATAAAGCCTCACTCAGTAGCCCCAGCTGAGGCCTATTACTGGGTGAGGAAGATTTTTAACTGCTGTTATAACCTCCAGAGAGGTTTGCATGGAATTAAAGTAATCTGAGACACTAAAATTAAAAGACACAGTGAAATCTTAGTAGGATGGATTCTTTTATGGTAACTTTAAAATGCTACTTGTTCTTATAGGTAAAACCATTCAAGTTTGTTTCTGCTTTGTTCTTTATAATTTATTTAAAATATTGCTTTGCATCTATTCTTCATCAGGTTTTCAGTGAAGTTCTGATTTGTCATGGGATGTGAGGACTCTGCTTTCCACAAGAATGTATACCAGGTTTTCCACAGCAAGACATTTATTTGCTTGCTGTCATTTGGAGAGTCACTTGGTTGGTAATGAGAATGTGGGGCAGAAAGAATGAAAATTTACTCAATTCCAGCCTTAGATCTGTTTCCATCTTGCACAGTGGTTAGAGTCATCCACTGAAAGGGTTCACAGGGGCTCAGATCGTCCTTATCTTTTTGGACTCTACAATTTAATGATGTGGTTGTACATCAGATTAATTGCTAGGGGACTCTGACCTCTCTCCTCAGGGGATTAGGCACCCCACGCTCAGCTATATTGGCTTATCATCCCTATGAAAGCTATTTGGGGTTCAATTCTATTTTTGTTTATAGGCTACATTTTCTTTGAAAAGAAGTAAAAGAGGTACTCAATGTATAAACATGAGTTGGGACAAGTAATTTATTCTTATTCAAAGAAAGCCATGATAAATAACAAAGGAACATAGCACACAATACAGAATATCCAGAAGGGAATTTAGTCACCTGGAAGGCCAATATTCAAGTTTTGTTGGGGCATAGAAGAGTTTCTGCCAGGCCATGGCATGGTCTTCTTTAAAAAACCTCCTTGGTCTATCCAGTTAAGGTACACTATCTTTAGTGGTGGTCAAATTGCCCAATATAATCATTTTCCCTTGTCATCAGCTGTCTTGACAGTAGGAAATACCATTACTAAGATTATAATCCTCCCGGTCTTTTGAGTTCTCATAGAGCTCTGCACCAAAGAAAAGAAGGCACCAAAGGAGGCCTCCCCATCTCAGGCATAGGATTGCTCATGTGCTCATGACTTGTGACTAGAGAGGGAGGACACCTCAATCTTATCCTTCAGACAACTCTGAGGATTGCTTCTTTTACACATACATTCAGTTTTGGTTTGGCAACCAGCTAGAGAACTCTTAGTCAGCACACAATATAAACCTCTGGATCATCATGGTCAGGAAATATCCATGTGCACATTAAGAATTGGTCCTCATAGTTCAATACACCTCCATTATAACAAACTGTGCATTAATGTTAACAATTTCCTTAAATTTTCTGCCCTATGTCATCTGGTTTTAAAGATGGCTAACCTAGCTTATAGGAATTAAGCACAATTTTTCTTTTTTCAAATTTCCTTTTGCTGATATAATGGAAAACACGACTGGATTTAGAGTTAGAGGATATGAGTTTGAACGCCATCTCTACCACTGATTTCTTTTCAGTCTTGATTTTGGGCCATTCACTTCAACTCTCTGGATCTCACTTTCCTCATCTGTCGAATGATGGATTAGAATAGATGATCTCTAAGGTCTCTTCAGAATATAACCTTATAATAATCCCAGAATGCTTGTAACCCTTGGTTTTCCTCAGCCTGGTGTTTTCACTTCTGTGTTTGTATTTTCCTATCTGTGTTCTTGCCTCTTCTTAAGCTTATTCTATCTCATGTAAATAAATTAACGTTGTTTTTTCTTATTTCCTGACCCTCTGATTAAGTTCCATGTACTTGTTTTTATTAAAACTTAGTTTCATAAGATTTGTAAAGCTATTTGAAGATAAAAAGCACCAAGTCTCTGTATCACAATTATCCCCAAAGTGCCATTGTAATGAAGGCAGAGTTCCTCCTATTTTCTACCTTCCTTATTCCCCAAGCTCATTGTGCAAGTAAGAAAAACATTTGAAAATGCCTTTCAGGATACATCTTCAAATTAATTCCTGCTGTCAGAAATAAATATATGAATAATATTATATTTCAAAGTACACCATACTTAATATCCCTTGGCACATACTAAGAATTATATTATGTATTTAAGAGAAAGAGAGGTTATTTATAGATTCAAGTTCTCTCATTTAATTGTCTTTATTTCAGGGAGATATTTCAATGTCTAATTTATGGAATGGACTTAAAAGAACATTCTTTGAAGGACATAACCATAACTTTATTTTTGATTTTTGACCTCAGTAGTGTGTACATTCTATCCAACAGTGCAGAACCCAGTCCATCTGCCAACCATCTTTTATCCATGCCTTGGAATTCCTCCACACTGAGTATAGTCAATATACTAGACAGTATTATGAGGACATAATTGTTTCAAAATAGAAATAAAATGCCCAGATAAAAGTTAAATGTCTTCAAATATTTAATTGTAATGTCTTAAGCTTATTATTCAGAGGCAGTATTCTATGTCAGATTGAGTGCCTATCTTGCTGTCAAGAAGACCTCAATTCAAATTCCTCACCCCATAATTAATAACTATGTGGCCTTTGGAAAATCACTTAACCTTTCAATTTTTATTGACATCTTTCAGTTTTACATCACATTGATTTTGAATATGTTTCACCTGCTTCCACTATCCTTAAAACCTTCCCTTGTAATGAAAAATTTAAAAATTAAGAAAAAACCTACTTGTTCACCAAAACAGTGTTTATACTTGATAATATTTGATAACATATATAAATTTCTATACTCATAACTGACCATCTCTGCAATTAAGGGAACAAATTATATTTTCTCAACTCTCTTAAGTGGCCAACTTTGGTCATTACATAGTAATCTGTTCAGTTCTCCACTTTTATTTTTATTTTCTATTGTATTTACCCATCTTCAAATGAGGTACAATAAAGTCTTCTGTAATCCATGTGTTACTATCTATTTTTTTCAGTTCACTTAATTTTTTCTTTATGAATTTAGATGCTATGCCATTCTACATATACATTTAGTATTAACATTGTTTCACAACCTATAGTATCTTTAAGTATAATGTCCCTAGCATTTATCATCTAAGTAATAAATACTTTGAATCTTTTTTAGTAGTGGGAGTTCCCCATGGGGGCAGTCATTTCTTGAGGGCATCCCAGCTATGGTACACATTCATGCCTAAATCAGTTTGCTCTGCAGGCTACTCCATCTCCCTAACCAGACACTCCACTCTCTACCTTTCACCTCTGTAACCCTCTCTTCACCATTGCAGCTTCCCTTTATGATTTATCTTCCATTATTGGAATATGAACTCCTTGAAAAAAGGGGCTATCTTTAAAAAAATGTATATAGTTGGCACTTAATGCAGTGCCTGGCACATGCTAAGGACTTAATAAATCTTTGGGAGCAGCTAAGTGGCACAGGGGATAGAGAACTGGTACTGAAGTCAGGAAATTATCTTCCTGAATTCAAATCTGGCCAGATAACTAGCTATCTGGGCTAGTTCTGGGAATATCAGATTATTAATGCTGTTTGTCTCAGTTTCTCTGTCTGTAAAATGAACTGGAGAAAACAATGGCAAACTACTCTAGTATCTTTACCAAGAAAACCCCAAATGGAGTAATGAGGAATCAGACACACCTAAAAACAACTGAACAACAAATGTTTTATCTTCTCTCTCTCATCTCTCTACTCATCTATCAATTTTTCTATCATTCACTGATCTGCATGTCTATATCTACATGCTTTTCTTAAAACCCATGTCATTGTTTTTGTGAACTCTATTCTATAGTAATTTTTCTGTTTTTATTTTTCTGAGGCCTTTTTTCACCTTAGTTCTTTTTGCTTCTTTCCTCTTTCTTTTCCTCAGAGAAACTGATATTTATCTACTTTCTGAGGCTTTATCATTCCTTTGAATATTTCATATTCTTCCATGACTATTAATATTAATTTCAGAACCCTTATAAATATAGACATGAGTATTTTAAAATTTCACACTATTTAAAAGATTGAGTTTTAGTTGACTGCCGACCACTTTCCTACTTTTAACAAGGAAAACAAAATTTTTGACATTCTAAGAAAGTGACAAACCACATATCATAATACTTTCAAATATTCCCGCACCCCTTTTCTGTATGAATATAGCCTTTTTGAAAGGATGCAGATTAAAGATTTGCAGTTGTACATACCACAGTTAAATTAGAGACCTTGATAAGGCATTCTACCTTATTCTGTAAGGTGAGATTCCCTGGAAACTGGTCTTGCACAGCTTGAATTAATTCCTCTTCCCTTTTCCCCCTCTTCTTCCCTTTTCTTTTGTGGATTAACCTTCAAGGCCTTTCTAATATCTAAGAATATCTTGTAGTATTAGTCTGAAGATCTCTCAGACAAGAAGGAACTTTCTTCTAGGATTCTTTTGCTTTCAGTTGGGATTGGAATAGATTAAATCACTTGCGGATGCCTGGATAAGAGAAGGATGAATGACGGTACTCACTTTTTAACCTCTTTTGAGAAAAGTCATTATTTATCTAAACCCAAAGTTCCCAAGCCATCTTGCACTAGATAAAAGAACATCATTTTGGTACGTACTTTCCAGGCTAGTGTTATGGAAATTTCATTACATAGGGTAATATTAATTATTCTTTAGAACTTGTCAATGATAGACCTTCCTAGAAAAATCAAAATAATACTGTCAAAGGGGATGAATTGAGGTTATGGTCTTGTGATATAGGTATTAGGTTTGTTTGACCTGGAAACAAAATATTGTTGCCTCTCACTCTGATAACTTATATTAACTTTCACATTCTTACAAAATACCATACAGTTTCATTTGATCTTCCAACAACTTGAGTTAGGTAGTACAAGTACATCCCTTTTTATAAATCAGGAAATAGTTTCCAAATAGATTAAGATACTTATCCCATTAGGTTGTGAGCCCCTTAAGGGCAAGGACTGTCTTTTTTTTAATTCTGAGAACTTGGCACAATCCCTGACAGAGGTGCTTAATAAATGTTTAGAGTGAGACCCAAAGGAAAGTTTTTTGATTAGACATTTTTACTACGTTTTGTAGTTTCCAAATATAGTTTTAAGAATATGGGTACTCTCACACAATGGTCAATATATCTAAACTATATAAGCTTTAAAGAGGCAAAATAGTACACTGGACTCAGAAAGAAAAGGAGAACTATATTCAAATCTTGCCTCTGACTGTTATTAGCTATATGACCTTGGATGCTTTGCATAATATGCTTTACCCTCAGCTACCTCATTTGTAAAACAGAGCATAGTTGTTTAGAGTATCTATCTCACTTTCTTGTGAAGAAAGTTCTTTATAAACCTCAAGTGCACTACAAATTGAATTTTTAATTATGCAATGCCTGTAACTCTAAGAAGTCAACCATTTTTTTTAATGTGGTCACATTTTTTTTGGCAATCCAGTGAAGCCTATAGTCCCCTTTTCAGAATAATTCTGAATAAATAAAATACATAGGATTATAAAGGAAACCAATGATATTGAAATTCAACCATCAAAATATTTAAAAAATCATGTTTACAGATCCCAAGTTAAGGACCTCTGTTATAGAGCACTATGAGACAAAAAATAAAAAATGAGTGCCCCTCCCTTTGGATCTGACTTTGTTATTTTGTTTTCTTTTTTGATCAAGGTGAGACATATTTTAAAGATTATAGAATCATAGTTCTCAAAGATGGAAAGCTGCAAATGTTGAATATAGAATTAATTTATCTTTATAATTGATTTTATTATGTAACATTATTAATAATACTATGTTAATACTTTATTATAATGATATTTCCAAATTGTGGATAATGGCACATAATTGTATATGTTTATCACCTGATTGTATCTTCAGAAATATGAATTCCAGTTTGATCTGGGTGACTTTCCATTTACAGATTCAAAGAGCATTGTGACTTAATGGTCTTTGATGGGAAACAGCCCTTGGGATACTGAATCTGCTCATTGACTGTTACTGGTAAAAATGCTGATATATTCTCTGGGATATCCTCAAATTGTCCTTTACTCCTCAGCTCAAGAAGTGGGGATTTTTCTGAAGTATCCCTCAGCATATTTTGGCTGAGTGAAGGCTTCCTCTGAATTAATAATGTTTATTTTGACACATTTCTTTTAAAACATGTGGCATTCATAAGTGTGCACACCCTTCTCAGGAATTATATAAACCTATGGTGATCCTTATGTCACTTTATCAGAGATTAACTAGCCGAGTTTAATGAAACTGAAGTCTGTTTCTAGGACTCATTCTCTACAACTATGTGTAAGTGGACTTGGGGGCAAGAGAACTGAATTCTAGTGTTGGTTCTGCTTATGTCATGAAAGTTATTGGCTCAACCTTTTTTTGGTAAAATGAGAAGGCAAGATATCTAAGATCCTTTCAAACTTTAACAGTTGGAGTCTATCATTCTAATCGCCACTAGATAGTGCTAATGGTTTGCACACCAGTTTTAATACTGTGTGAAGAAGATATAGAGCTAGTCACAGTTCCAATTTCACTGTTATTCCATATCACGTGTAGGTGCAAGGGGATACTGATAAAATAATATATTCCAAGAAAAGTTATAGGAAACTTCCACATAATGCATAGGAACTCTGGTTACCATGCTTTCAGCTGAGCACTGGGGCCTTAGAATTATTCAAAGGGGTCATCAATTCCATATCATCACCCAGCACTGTCCCTTTGAACATGGGGGCAATCTGTGAATGTTTGTAATGCAAAAACAAAAAAACAAACGACCCAATGAAACAGCAAAAAGATATCTTACATACATTGATGAATATTTTTCAAATATAGGGTAGTGCTATGGTCATTAGTAAAATTAACATTTAACAGTGTTACTGAATTCAGGTAATTTTTGGTCAACATTTATTTTCTCAATTAATGAATACCAATTGTATAACTCCTGTTATGTGAGAGTGCAAGAAAAGTTTTTGATATTCAGAAGGGTGTCTTCATACTTGAAAAGGGTGGCAACTAGTAGTATAGCAGAAAGAACTTTGGGAATTGAGATCTGTAGATCACTAATATTTCCATCATTAATTAGCTATATGAGCTTGGGTAAGTCACTTAAACTTTTGGAGTCTCAGTTACTTACGGCATAAAATAAGGTATGAAATAAAGAATTCTAATATCATTTCCAGTTGTAAAATTTGATAGAATATTAAAGCAAGAATTAAAGAAAAAATTTCCCTGAGATTTTGTAAGTTTTCTCTATTTTTCACCATTTCTTCATATTAATTGCTATTTTCCCTAATTCTTTGCCAAAATTCTACTCTGATGCCTCACTAAGGTGTGACACGAATAGTATCAGGTCACCCTCAAACTTAAAATACTGCTGCTGACACTTATTTTTGTTTAAGGACCAAGCTCATTAATTAAGTTCAGAGAGGCTCACCACCAGAAGGCTGACCACCAAGCAATAAATTTTCTTTATGTAGCAATTCATGAAATAGTCTATCTAGCATGGGACATGATTGATTTGCATAGGTGCAGGGAATATGAGCACTCGTGAAATAACAAATTTATTGACAGAACTTTATGAGACCAATGTAGCTAAGAGCAATTTAGCACTTTGAGGATTACCAAATACCTAATTTACATTATCTCATCTAAGCTTTGAGAAAGTCACCCTGTTACCTCCCTTTATACAGATAAGAAAAAAACAAGAGAGAATATGACTTGTCCATGGTTGCAACAATAATAAATTTCATGGGGCAGGATTGAAACCCAGGTTTTTCTAGGACTAAATGATACTGCAGCACAGTTCTTGGCACATATTAAGTGCTTGGTAAAAATGCTTTTTGTTATTAAATGTCCCATGCACTGTACTAAGCTCTAGAGGCCCTAAGCTAAGTCTTTCAGGCAGTCTAACTGACTCTTTACATCACTCTGTTGATCATAATCTTAACAAGAACCAACTATTTACTATATCTTCTTAAAAATTTGCTATATTAAATTTCATTAACAGAAGGAAAGTGTCCAAACCAAGATAGATAAAAATCTCATTTTATGTGTATTCTGCAACGGGCAGACAACATCCAGAATCTGGTGCTGGGCTTTAGGAAGGACACTGATGGACCAGAGAGCATCCAGAGAAGGGTAATGAGGATGATGCATGGCTTAGAAACCAGATCACATAAGAATCAGTTGAAGTAGTAAATACTTGAAGTCCTGTCAGGTGGAAGAGGGATTAAACTTGGTTTGCTTACTCTCAGAGGCCCTTTAAGCCCTGCACATAAGTCTTAAATAGTTTAAAAACAACAACATAAAGAGTTGACCCATAAGCTTAACATTCTGGATGGTGGAAATTCCATTTGTTTTCAGCTGAGGTTTGGAAGGTCCACTCCCTGCTAGAGTATAAGTAATGCTGTCATGAGACAGGTTTGACTCAGTAAAAGGAATGGACAAGGAACTATTCTTCTTTCTGTCTGTCTAGGCAGGGATGATGAGAAAAGCTCAGCTCAGGAATGTTGTCTCATACAGGCCAACTTACAGGAAGAGAAGCCTTCTCTGTTAATGGAAATCTCTGATCTCACCCTTCAGAATAGGCCAGACAATTTCACAGGGAATCTGACTTTTCCCTTGCTGCTCCCACAGGCATCACTGCCCCACTTCCTTCCAGTCCTTTAAATACCCCTCTAGTCCAAACAAGATGGGTTAGGGAAAATGTCACTAAAGGTATACTAAGTGAACTAAAGAGGACGGTGACTGGTATCTCAAAAAAGGAATGTAAGTTATGGGACTGTGGTCTCATTCCCGGATGTTCCCATGCCTAATTCCATTTTTTCTCCACAAGGATATGTTTGGAAATTCAGACACTTGAAACACAGGTTGAGAACCATTAATTGAGACTGGAGACAAAGAGCAAAAGCCCCGTATCCCAAAGGGAGAAAATGCTGATGCAGGGAGTTGGCAGGGGTGACCTGGAGAAAAAACAAAGTGCAGAGGTACTCCCAGCTGGCTTCTGGTAGCTATGGGTCAATGCTGGAGAAGGGAAAGGATCCCAGGGCTGAGAGACAAGGTTCTAGGCCCAGCTCTGCCATCATACGGCCTCAGGCAAGTTATATCACCTCTAACATTCTCAGCTTTCAGTTCTTCCATTCCGTGTTTTAAGGGCCCTCTCAGCTCTGCCACTCTGGGTTCTAAAGGATCTCCCATCTCTGCCATCCTGTGTTCTAAGGGCCCTCCCAGCTCTGCCACTCTGGGTTCTAAGGGCCCTACCATGAACTAGAGCTTTTCAACAATGGATCAGACTACCTAGCAAACTGACAAGCTCACCCTCACTCAGAATATTGGAGCAGAGGTTGGGTGACCACATTGCAGTAGGAAATAAAGGAGAGAGCGCTGAGCATAGAGTTAGCAGGATGGGGGCTCAATTACTTGTTTCTACAATTGACTGTGTGATTCTGAACAGATAACATCCTCTCTGCACTTTGGTTTCTTTATCTGAAAAACTGGGTTGCCTCAGCATCTAGCAAGTTTTGAAGAGCTAAATGAGACAGCTAAGTGACAGGATGGATAGAGTATGGAGCCTAGAGTTAGGACAAGCTAAGTTCAAATCCAGCCTTAGATACTTACTAGCTACGAGACTCTGGTCAAGTCACTTCTATTCATCTCAATTTTTTCATATGCAAAATGGGTATAAAAATAATATTTCCCTCCCAGGATTGTTGAAAGGATAAAATGAGGTGATATTTATAAAGCACATTGCATACCTTAAAGTTTTATGTAAATTATTAGTATTAATCAATTAATGTGTGCTGTTATTAGTGGAAACCCGGCACTGGATTGGAATTTGAAGAGATGACTTCTAAGACTTCTTTTATCTCTGAGATTCCATGATAGTTGAAGATAAACTGGAAGTACAGGCAAATTAGATTTCTAATTTATTCAGGTGGACTGTCCCAGGACATCAATCAATCTTGATAATGAATTGATACTTTAGGAAGTATTTCATTTTTATCTACGAGCTACTAATTTTAAAATGATCACAAGAATGTTCTCATAAAGCCATTATTTTAGAGAATTTGGCTATTTTGGGGGATGAAATTATTTTTCTTTTTTTGTCAGCTTAATTGTGAAGAAAATTTTGGAAATTTATAGAGCACCATCCCAGTTTATTAACTACAAAGTAACATTATGAGCTGCAAAAAAAATTCTTGGGTTATCAACAGGTTATTCTGTAATGTGGCTTCTCCATTAAAAATGGGATTATAACATCTGGCACCAAATTATTTTGTATAACTTTTAAAAGATTCAGATTGTTACATTATATAAATTGAACATTAAAAATTTGAGGTAGAGTTAATCAATCATGAAGTATTTATTAAGCAGGTACCAGGTGCTATGATAGCTGTAGAGGATACAGACAAAAATTAAACAGGTGAAACAAATGTAAGTAAATATAGAATATATACAAAATAATTTCATTGAGGGGAAGTGCCTAGCAGCTCAGAGAGCAAGAAAGGCCTTACCTAGGAAGTAGCATATGAATTTATCTTTAAAAAATGTAGGGAATATAAGAGGGAGTGGTAGGGAAGAAATGGATTTCAGAAATAGACTATAACCTTTGCAAAGGCTGGTGACAAGTGGTAGAATGTTCATAGGACCACAGATATGTGGCTGACTAATCTCCTTTCATTTTATGGATACATAAATTGAGCCCCAGAAAGGTTGAGTGTTTTGTCCTAGATGGCAAATGATGAGGAATAGGTAGACCATTTTGATTGGATTGCAGAGTACGTGAAAGGGAACAAGGAATTAAACATGTGCAAACATGGGCAAGGACCAGCTTGTAACGACTGCTGGACTTGGAGTCAGAAGGACCTAGGTTGAATCCTTTGTGTGACACTTGATCACCATGGGCAAATTACTTAACCGCTCTGAGTCTTGTTTTCCTCATCTGTAAAATGGGGATAATACTACAGACCTTACATTAGATAGTGCAGGTATGTGAAACATTTTTAAACCCTTTATAAATGTCAGCTAACTGAGATGCCTTTTCTGGAAAATATAGGATTAGCAAACAGGATAACATTAAGAGTTTTTCATCTGTTCAGCCCTTAGCACAGCATCATAGTTGTAGGTGGCCTTCAGTAAATGTTTGTTGAATGGTATGATATTGAATTCAGTTTTCAGGCCTTTCATCTTTTAGTGATTTCCCACAGCAAAGGAGAAGCACAGAATAATTGTTTCTATGTGATGATGCCAAACATCCAATTGAAGAGTAAAAATCAACTGGCTGCTTTGTTTATTTAAAGTCAAACAACTGGCTTAATAATAGTTTTCATGCAATTATTTTCACTGTTTGAGTGGTTTTTTATTGTGTAGATGTAACCAAAAAGTAGCATTTAAAAATTGTCTAATTCTCAGAATCTAAATCAGTTGGGGACAAACTCCTATTCTAAAGTGTACTTAATGCATATCAGTTACCTTTTAATGCAATTTTTTATACCAAAGGAATAATTATAGTATCTGATAATACAATTTTCTTGGCAATTTGAAAGTGTGATTTGTTTTCTGTCATTGTTTAGGCGGAACATGGTACCAATAAGGCTGTTGCTATAGCTTTGTTCTCCATGTGGACAATCATTTTCCCCAATTTGGAGATTTCTTCCATGGCAGAGATTGTCTCCTGGATTCTGCAGTCATCTATAGCAGCAAGGATACTGGCATACGCAGGTCCTGCTGCACAGATTCTTAGATCTGCTTTTCCAAAAGGAAAGCAACTTTTGAGGTGTCAGCAATCTACTTTAATTACATTCACCAACAGAGAAAATACAAGCAGAGAAATAAAGACCAACAGACAGAGCTTCTAACTGTCTAACCATAAGCAGTACATATATCACAGATCAACACACAGATCCAACGCTGACCATTACATACATACATAGCTACCAGAGAGAGAAGCATAAACATCTGGGTTTTCAAAGCTGGAGGGGCTTCTTAACAGTTACACAGAGTTGTATTTGACACATGAACCTTCTTCCAAGTCCCCAAAGTAAAACCTCACCTCAGAGTATATATACACTTTTCAGAGTCAGAGGGCATCAAAACCCTCATAACCCAGTGCCTCATTAGGAATTAACAAAAGGTATCTGAAGCCTGTTAATGGGTGGGGAAGATCTTTAACTCTAACATTATACCATCTAGCAAATTTCTCAGAGCCAAGCCTTCTACATACCCTGTGGATGATAAATCAATGGCATTATTTTCACTTACAAAATATAAAAGGGTTGATTATTGTGAATTGAAGTTTTTAATACAAATAATATAATTTATTTCTTTCTGTCTAAAAACAAAACACATTCCACATTTTGGGTCTCCAGATTACCTGTGTATAAGTATAATTTACCTTAGATCAGGTAATGACCAATATTCTCTAATGTTGCTTTGTTCAATGTAGTAAATGTATAGTCCACAATGGTTTTATAGTCTTACTGATTTTTCTTTACATTGAACATTTAGTTTCAGTTTCTATTTTCTTTTCAATGGGTTTATAGATTGTATCAAGTTTGCTTATTCTTTTGCCTGAGATATTTGTGAAAATCAGATGAGTTTTCTGAGTTCATAAAACAACAGCTGGAGGAACAAGCATAGCTCTTACAGATTAAGGAAGGCAATTAATCAGTTCTTAATCTCTCTTCTCAATCACTTTTATGTTGTTTTTCTTCTTTTAGTTTTTTTGGATTCAAAAAAACATTGCAGCAAAATATTGTCTATGTTAATAGTGTGCTACATTAATCATTGGTAAGCATTATTTAAAACATTTTTGCTGGTACAAATTTGCTTGCTATTTAGGCAATATAAATGATATAGCCTCAAAATACAATGAAGAATTGTGGACTCTGTTCTTTAATCCATTTCACCATATACAAAACAGTCATGCTCTATTCTTTCTTACCACCCATTTCTATGGATGATAACCAGATTAGTGAGGAGCTGTCATGACCAGGAGAGATATTGGTTGATCCAGATGATTATATAAATCATATTGGTTCATATCTCGTAATGCCCATTGCTTCTCTGGTCTTTTTAAACCCCAGATTTCATCCTTAGTTATGTTTTCCTCTTGATAGAAATTGAATGATTTAAAAATTGGATGATAAGCATATACTTATGATTGCTATATGCACATCTCAGATTCTTAATCTGATATCATGTTTTAGAGTGGAAAGGTCATCTAGTTTATAACAGCTATTACCTAGTCAATCAATCAACAAATGCTTATTAAGAGCATATTGTGTGCTAAGTAAGCACAGTGTTGTGCACTGGGGATACAAGTAGAAAAAAAATTCTAAATTTTATATGTGAGTAAATTGAAGTTCAGAGAAGTCACATACGAGGTAGCAGAATGTTGTTGAAAGGGTACTGGACCTGAATCAGTAAGAACTGGGTTCAAATTTCACCTTAGGTACTTGCCATCTATATGATCCTGGAAAAATCATTTAATTACTGTAGGCCTCAGTTTCCTTATCTGTAAAATGAGTTCTTTGAATTTGGTGGCCTTTAAGGTCCCTTCCAGCTAGAAAGCTATGATAGGATGGTTTGTCCATGATCACACAGTGATGATCTAATCAATCAATTTAGTTCTCTCTATTGTTACTCTTAGTTTCTAGGAAAAATTGCTATTCTACCTATATCACAGAGTTGTTATGAAGCTCAAATGTTCTGTACCATATGTACAGAACTTTGTAATATTTTAAGTGCTAGAAAAATGTCAGTTGTGACAATGACGATGATGGTGATGATTATAAAATAAAAGTTTCCCCAGCTATGTTAAGGAAAATTCTTAGTTTATTTTTACTTTACTTAGTTGACTTGGCAAGCACCCTCTGTATATGAGAGGTAGACAATTTAAGAAAATAAGTGTTGTTGATGACTTTTGCTGTTGCTTATTTTTATTTTTTAATTTAATTTTTCAAAGAATAGAAAGCTATTTTCTCTCTCTTCCTCCCACCCCCATTTACAAAATAATAAAAAATAATTCTTTGTATAGTCAAAACAGATTACAGCATTGGCCATGCACAAAAATTCAATGTCTTAATGTGCAACCTGAGTCTGCCGCTTTTCTTTCAGGAGGTAGGTAGCATGTTTCATCATGAATCTTTTCGAATTGTTGTTGGCTATTGCATTGATCGGAGTTCTTAAGCCTTTAAAAGTTGTTTTATCTTACGATATTGTTGTTATTGCACAGATTGCTCTCCTGACTCGCTTGCTTCACTTTGCACCAATTCATACAAGTTTTACACGTTTCTCTGAAACAGTCCCCTTTACCTTTCTTTCCTCAAAGTGCCATATACCATTATTTTGTTCAGTCATTCCTCAGTTGATGGGGACCTCCTTTGTTTTCAGTTTTTTTTTAAAATAAATTTATTTAACTTTTTACATTCATTTTCACAAGATTTTGGGTTCCATAATTTTCTCCCCATTTGTTCCCTCCCCCCTCCCCAATACACTGGACATTCTAATTACCCATATCACCAATCTGCC